>CM039129.1:22084818-22233588 GCA_022036555.1 Microstegium vimineum | reverse complement strand
AGTCCGATAAGAATATGTATTGACTTTGGGTTTAATGCCGAATTGTTCTTTCATAACTTCGGAGATTTTATCGGTCCAATATGCATCCTGCTCTTGCCGACTCATTGGCTGGTCGTTGACTGGTGGAGCCGGCTGATGCGCCTCTTGAAGATGATGCGGAGTAGTCACGGACGCAGCACTAGTCATCTGAACACTATGCATCGGTTGATTTACGATGGATAGTTTTGCACACTTAGCAGATTAGGTTGAATCATCGTATGCATCGGTTGATTTACCGATGGATAGTTTTGCACACTTAGCTGGCGGCTGGTTAGCCCATCCAAGATTATAAATCATTGGCATGTGACTTACCGATGGCTGATAGCTAACTGGAGCGTGTTGCTCTTGTATCCTGGAGCAATCAATCATCAGATTACCTTGAGGAACTAGCACTCTGACTTGAGGATTTGCAACCTTAGGTTGGCTTCAAGCTGCTGTAGCGTGTTGCATCGGCATAGGGTTTGCCGATGGTGGCATCAGAGGTATTTTAGGAATCACTTGAAAATCTTCTGATGGCACTTGCACAGTTGGAGAGGACGCAGAGTAATGCATCATAGGGGCCACCGGCTGTGATTGCGTTGCCGATGCCATAGTGCCCTTCCAAGCTGAGCTATCTCCCTGCACCAGATCAGAACCAGCAGATAGATTTGGAGGCATACCGTATCCCCACCAGTTAGTGGGAGCTGATTGAATCTGGATAGCAGGTCCTGAAATTGCCGACGCCACTAGATCTGTATGGAGCTTGGTGACGCTGCCAGGTTTCGGCCTTGGCGGTGTAGTCATATCGGCAGATGGTTCCACAGGAGTGGAAGACGCCATTGGGGCAGCCGATGGGATTATAGATGCCGATCCGGGTTGATGATACGCTAGACCAACATATTGAGGTGCATGTCCTTCTTTGAATGATTGCATGACAGCATTGTAGACAGTATTGGACAGCACGCTAGAGTGGCTAATTAATGCTTGACTTAGAGCAGAATTAACCATCTCTTGTAACTTACCAGGATTGGCGTCATACGTGACCTACCGTGACAACGACGGATCTTGCTTCTGGATTGCTTCGCCGCTCCTGCTTAGGCTGAAGGATTTCAGATATAATTGCTTGTAGTCCTCCATAGCCCGCTCCATGGCCAGCCTCTGATCTTATTTTAGATCGGCCTCGGAGACTTCGATGAAGTTCCTCTGGTTAACGTCGGAGTTATCACCCATGATAGATGTAAGATTTGTATAATCGTGTCCCACTGGGCATGCCAAAAGAGGTGTTGACACAAAAAGCGTTAGGATCTGCGAACACCTCGGGCTTATACCTGAAATTCGATATCCAAGGCGTGCCAGTCAATTTGACCAGTTAATCGACAAAGACGATAGCTACAACAAGATTCAATCAAGACAACGGCGATACGCCCGGATGCCAAAATTGGGACTTGATCAGGATAACTAGAGCAGAGCTGAACGAGACAACAGCGATGCACCCGAATGTCAAAGTTCAGAGATACTCCCACGCGGAACTCACAAGGATTTGACGGGGATCAAGGTGATGCAGCCCGTCGAAGCTTGAAGAACTCGTAGATAAACTATAACTAATGCAAAAAGGGTAAATTGCAGTAAAAGTAGAACAAGAGTAAATTGATTTGATTTGATATGATTGATATCTTTACACGCAACCCTTGGGCACATATTTATACTCCTGCCTGGAGAGTTGTACATGGACACGACTCGTATCCTTCCTAAACAAAACTCCTACTTTAAAGGAAATAACTGACTCGCGCAGGATTCGGACCCAAATAACAATACTATTTTCCTAAACAGACACCCCTATTTTAAAGGAAACAAACGACTCATGCAAGAGCCAGACTCAAACTACTACATTAATACTGATATAAAATCACCAGTTTCGTTATGTCCTTCTTTCGATGAAAACTTTCCATCGGCAGACTCCCTTAATCCGCGATTTCCTTCTTTCAGCATCAGCTATCCCTTGCTGACATCAATCGCTAAGTCACCTTGTGCCCATCGGCACTCCCTGCCCATCGGCATTGGCAATACTTCCCGATCGGCAACCTTGTACTGACAACCTTCTATCATCATCGACAACATCTCCTCATCGGTAATCGGCATTAGCAACTTTGCAGCTCGGACGACTTGACTTCACCAATTAACCCTTATCGGCAAGAATCATCCAGCCTCCATCGGCAACAAACTCATCTTTCCTACAACATTCTTTCTTGTCGGCAAATTCAACTGATAACTTTTCGATGCCGATAGAAAATAGCCACAAGTCTTAATTCATTTGACACGTGCCGAAAAATGGTGTCAACAATGGGATTTTTGGCCACACTAATTGCACTCGTACTATCACAAAGCAGAGGCACCTTAGTAAGCTCAAGACCGAAATCTCTCAAAGTGGCAATCATCCAAATCAACTGCGAGCAACAACTAGCCGCGACAACGTACTCAGCTTCGCACATCGACTGTGCCACGCTAGACTGTTTGCGAGAAGACCAAGAAACCAAAGAAGACCCGAGAAACTGGCAAGTCCCAGAAGTGGACTTCTGATCAAGTCGGCAACCGGCAAAGTCGGCGTCAGAATAACCACAAAGCTCAAGAGAAGAAGAGGTGGAAAACCAAAGTCCAAATTTGGGAGTCAAGCGCAAGTACCTCATGATTCGTTTCACCGCCTGCTTGTGCGAAGTCCGTGGGGACGCCTAAAAGCGTGCACACAAGCAGACGACGAACTGAATGTCCAGCCGAGTCGCAGTCAAGTATAGAAGCGACCCGATCATGCTTCGGTACTCCGTCTGATCCACCGCCTCTCCTTCCTCGTCCGCATCCAAGGCAGTTGTAGTCGACATAGGCGTCGAGAGGGGCTTTGCCTCACCCATGTCAAACTTCTTTAAGATATCCTTCGTGTACTTGCCTTGGTGCACAAACGTCCCTTCTCGGGTTTGCTTGATTTGCAACACGAGAAAGAAGGTCAACTCTCCCATCATACTAATCTCAAATTCCCTGCTCATAATATCTGCAAACTTGCCAACAAGAGCATGAGAAGAACCACCAAAGATGATATCATCCACGTATATTTGGACAAGGAGAGTGTCTTTGCCTTGCTTGAGGAGAAACAACGTCTTATCTACCGATCCCATTTTAATACCCTTAGCAAGAAAAAAGGTTTTTAGCCTATCATACCATGCTCTAGGTGCTTGTTTCAAACCATACAAAGCTTTGTGAAGTTTAAAAACATGGTTTGGAAACTTGGGATTTTCGAAACCGGGAGGTTGTTTAACATAAACTTCCTCCTCTATGTAGCCGTTTAAAAAAGCACTTTTAACGTCCATTTGAAAAAGTTTGAAACCCTTAGAAGCCGCAAAAGCTAGAAGGATTCTAATGGCTTCTAAACGAGCTACGGGAGAAAAGGTTTCCTCATAGTCTATTCCCTCCTTTTGACAAAAGCCTTGAGCTACCAACCTAGCCTTGTTGCGCACTACCACCCCATCCTCACTTTGTTTGTTTTTGAAAACCCATTTGGTACATATAGGGTGGCAACTAGGTGATGGAGGAACTAAGACCCAAACACGGTTTCGCTCAAAGTTTTCTAACTCCTCATGCATGGAATTAACCCTATCCGGATCCATCAAAGCGTGTCCAACATTTCGGGGCTCAAAAGAAGCGACAAAAGCCGAATGAGCAAAGTGAGAGATATAGGACCTGGACCGTGTGACTCGACAGTCAATGTCGTCGATGATGTTCTCCGGCGAGTGCTGCCGCTGGATGTGGCGGGGAGCCGGCCTAGACGAAGTGGCCTCCCCCTCAACAGCAGCTAGAGCTCCCTCATGTGCAACGGGCACCGACTAAGGAAGCTGCTCGAACGGCCCCCATGTAGAGGAAGTAGACAGATTGGGACCGTGAGCCGAAGTGGACGTCGCAGGGTCGACAGGGGCAGCCAGTGGAGTTGGCTCGGGATCACCCCAATCGGCGAAGTCCTGCTCCTCCTCCACAAAGATGCTAGTGTTCACCTCACCATCACCTGCAAGCTCAAAAGCCGTGGAAACACAGGGCATAGTCTCATCGAAGGTAATTTCACAAGTCTCCATCACTCGGTTAGTCTCAAGGTTAAGTGCACGATAAGCACGAGAGTGAGTAGAATAACCCATAAAGATACTGTCAGAAGACCGTGATTCAAATTTATCCAACTTACTGCCCTTTTTGAGATGAAAGCAACTGCACCCAAACACCCGTAGGTGACTTACCTTGGGTGGTCTCCCAAATCGCAACTCATAAGAAGTCTTCTTCTTGAAAGCTCGGAGAAAAATGCGATTGGAAACATAGCAAGCAGAACTGCGTGCCTCGGCCCAATACCACCTAGGAGTCCTATGCTCATCAAGCATCGTCCTGGCCATCTCAACAAGGGTCAGATTCTTGCACTCAACAACACCGTTCTGTTGGGGAGTGTGAGGTGAGGAAAACTGGTGATCGAGACCCAAAGAAGAGCAAAGAGTTGCAAAGTGAGCATTCTTGAATTCTGTGCCATTGTCACTGCGGATAGCTCTCATGGCATTCTTAGGTAGCTCATTTTGCAATCTCAAAATCAGATCTCGAACAAGTGGAAAAGCCTCATCCTTACTCTCCAAAAAGAACACCCATGAGTACCTCGAGTAGTCATCAACGACTACAACAACATACCACTTCCCTCCCTCCGACCTAACCAGAGCTGGCCCAACTGTGTCCATGTGTAAGAGCTCGCCGGGTCGAGGGGTCATGACCTCGGTCACAAGAGGATGGGAAGCGACAACCATCTTGCCATGCCTGCAAGGATGGCAAACCAAATCCTTCTCAAACTTTAGCTTTGGCAATCCTTGGATAAGGTCCATTGAGCTAAGCCTTGCAAGCAAGTCAAAACTCAAGTGTCCCAATCTCCTATGCCACTTCCAAAGCTCAGAAGAAGAACCGACAAGAAGAGAACGAGGAGGTCTGGAAGAGATAGTAAAATCCGCACGAAAAACCTTCCCAAAGGGTAAAATCCGGCAAACAAGCTCACCACGAGAGTCCAAAATCCAAGACAAGTTTGGCTTAAATCTCACTTCAAAACCATCTTCAAGGAGTTGCAAAACCGAGAGAAGGTTAAAATGCAAATTCTCAACCAAAGCAACATCCTTGAGGACAAAAGACGAATTGACTCGGATGGACCCCCGGGAGACAATCTTACCTTTACTCCTGTCCCCGAATGTAATGTACTCAGTGTGGCGCACGGGGTCGAGGCTAGAGAACTACTTGGCACTTCCGGTCATATGGCGTGAACATCTGGAATCCACAAGCCAAGTCTCCTCCAATCCTCCTTCCTACATCAATAAAAAGACATAGAGTGAGCAAACGAACCAACACTGGGGTTAGTAAACTGTGAAGGATACCAGTGTTGTCCCACTTGCCCAAAGAAAGGGTTAGGAGAAAAACCAAACATCTCCTGCCCCACGGAGGGATAGCGATCACCACGATAGGGAAAACGTGGTCCGCTAACGAAGGGTGGAGTAAAGCCACGGCCACGAGGCCCGTAGTCATATGAGTCACGACTGGTACCCCACCGGGCATGACCACTGCGTGTGGTCTCGCCTCCTAAGGCCTAGCACCTTGAGGCATTGTACCTCTAGGCCTAGTAGTGCGCCTCCGAACTTCTGGTTCACGCACCCCAACTCGTGGGTGGTACATGTCCCGGTTGTTCAACTCAACCTGCCTCCGATCATCTCTCTTCCTCCTATAGCAAAACTCAGCCAAATGCCCATCCTGCTCACAATACTCACAATGGTACCTCACCACTCTCTTGGTAGGCACTCTCTTGTTGGGTTGGGTGGCTCTAGCTTTCTTAGGAAGGGGATCACTAGAGATGTCTGGCAGTGTGTCAAGTGTGTTGTGAAGATGGTTCGGTTTGGCAATCCACACTTGCTTCTGTGGAGTGGTTTTGGTTGGCTCTTCAAACACACCATCTCTAACAGGAAACTCAGAGGGGTTGGTAGGCTTAGGTGGAGTGATCTTGGTAAGCTTGGGAGTTTGTTGGGTTTCTCATTCTTGCTCAAACCACTGCACTCACCGATCTTACCAAACATTCTATCGTCCTTCCCACCTATAGCAAAGCCTACTCCCGTGCTGCCAGCCCTTTTGCATTGGCTAAGCATCATCCCCAACTGCGGCTCTCGGCAAGACACCCAGCTCAAGATGGACCGAAGGTATGTGTTTTCTTCCTCGGTTCGCATCTTGTCGTGTCTGCACAACGCGATCTCAAGCTCCAAAGCCTCAAAGCGATCCGACTCTCTAGTGCTATGTGAGCTGACCTTCTCTAGCTCAGAACGCAAGCTTTCAATACTTGCACGCACCAAGTAAGCTAGGCCTAGCCTTCAGCTCACTGACCTCCTCAAGTAGAGTGCCATACTTGTCCTGGAGAGTGATAAGACTAGACATGTGGATGGCACAAGCATCACACTCTACCTCCTCGGTAACCACCACTGACGCCTTAGCAAACTCTAGCTCATGCAGCGTGCTAAGATACTTAGCCTTGAAATCGTTCCTCTCGCACGTGGCATGCTTGAGCAAAGCATCCTGACTCATCAAGGTGTCATTCAAAGACTCAATCTCGGGAGAGAGGGATACAATGGTGGGTGGTACCTCGGGTGTGTCGGAGTCGTAGTCGTAGTCAGGGCCATCCTTGCTCTTCCCGACCTTACCTTCTTCAATCGCCATGGTGCAAAAGCCACCATGCTTGGCGTCGGCGTAGAAGCATAGGCCGTTGAGCTTGTCCTCAACCTTTCCCTTGGACTCATCATCGCTCGAAGAAGCACCTCCGTCGGAGGAGGCATCGATGTCGCTGAGGGAGGCGAGGAAGGCTCGGTGCTTGGCCTTCACCTTGTCGATCACCTTCTTGGAGGACCTTCGGTGGTAGCCACCCTTGGGGTTGTGCTTGTCCTCGAAGTGGTGCTCGCGCTTGTCCTTGCGCTCAGTGAAGTCGCCCACCGCTTTCTTGGGGCAGTTTGTGATGAAGTGATCCTCATCACCGCAACGGTAGCACCCCTTGGCTAAGCCACCACGCCGACGGTTCAAACGGTTGTTATGAAACCGTGAGAACTTAGTGATGACCAAAGCCAGCTCATCATCTCCAAGAGCCTCCACTTGCTCCTCTATCACAGAAATCAAAGACAAAGCAAACAAGAAGTGTGAAGGGTCAGAGGAGGAAGAAGGCGTACCACCGGGGCCAGAAACCAATGCCATAGATGGTGTCGACAGGTTTTCAAGCTTGGCCCGGGTCTGGTAGTCAATCTCCGAGGACTTGAGCTTGTTGAACAGCTCGTCCATGGTCAGGGCATCATAGCCCGGTGACTCCTGGATGGCAGCCACCTTCATCTCCCACACCTTCCGATCAAGAGCATGCAAAAGCTTGATAGCCATCTCATGATCATCATAAGGCAAGTTGGCTCGATTAGCACACATCTTGTTGACGATAGATTGGAAGCGAGTGAACATCCGTCAACAGATTCGCTGGCCAACTGAGCAAAGTTCTCGTACTCTCTACGATACGTGTCAAAGAGTCTGGACTTGATCTGAGGGTTGCCCTCATGATATCTCAAGAGTGTTTGCCAGATCTCTCGTGCCGTAGTGAGACTCGAAACCCGCTCAAACTCTGGAAGAGACAGACAAGAGAAGAGAATGTTACGACCTCTTGTGTTTGACGCATGTTGCGTAACCTGGGCATTGGTGATTCAAGCCTCAAGAACCACGCAGTTCTGATTCTCACAAATCTTCCAAAACTTTGTGTCAAGCCCTTGGAGGTAAGCCAACATGCGCACCTTCCAATAGGCAAAGTTGGTTCCATCGAAGTAGGGAGGTTTACCAGCACCTCGCTCCATGTCGCCTTCGCGGATCAAGAACCATGTAAGGTGGATTGATCCTTAACCGGCTCTGATACCAATTGAAGGATCGAGAACGGCGACCAGAGGGGGGGTGAATGGGAGCCAAATAAAATTCAACTCAAAGACTTGGCCCTTGTCCCAAACTCACACCCAAAACGTGACCTCGGAAGAACTGACTCAGCACACGACCTAACAAGTATGTGGACACCTTAGGAAGACCCCTAAAGGTGCAGCGGAGCAGTCGGAGAAGATGAAGAATGATCAAGGCCACGAACTCGAAACCGATACACCGAGAGCGGTACTCTCAACCCCTAGAGAGAAGAGGCAAGAGAACACCCAAAAATACTTATGAGAACTGGTATCAAAAGTACCTAATCAGGTTCCTTACGTGAATACGAATCCAACGCAACAAACGGAACATGATTCGGAGTCCGGATGAGAGAGAAACGACCAAAACAGCGACAAAGAAAATCCTAAAAAACCTTGCTAGAAGGGCGACAGACGCTGTAGAGGGCGGCGGACTGAGTCCGACGGACGACGGACACTGCTCTGTCAGGTGCGTCCGGCGCTCAAAAAACAGCCCGAACACAGCCCCAGTGACGGACGACCGCGATGGACGCTGTCGTCAGCACTACGTAGCGTCCGACGCCTCCGACGAACTGTCCGACGCCAAACTCTGGAGCGTCGTACGCCCCCGAAATCTGCACAGCGATCCCGAAAATCGTTTTCTCTCCTCCAAATCTTCCCAAAACTCAACCAAATGAACTCCAACTGCAACAAAACTTTGTAGGCATAATCCTTGTACAGTTGGGGAGCTAATCCTAAGAAATCATTGCTCAATTTGGTGATAATTAAAGGGAAACGAGGATTTGGGGGAAAAGGGGCAAGAACGAAGAACACCGCAAAGAAATCGCCGGATCTACGCACTTGTGAGGTTTGAGGGGAATTCCTTCAGTGCAAAGATGCTCCTCACGAATACAAACAACTTGGTTCAAATGGATTTGCATTAGCTACTTCCTACAAAGAGAAATCTTCTCGGGAAAAAGAGGGAGCAAAAGCAAAACGCGAAGAACACAAGCAAAACGGGGACACGATCAAGAAGTCGAAGCCACCATGGCTTACGGAGGTTACAACCTCTGATTCCTCGCAACAAACTCAAGTTCTTACAGAGGTTGGTGAAATCAACCTAGGGATCTCATGAACTAGAGAGAGGGTAGAGAGAGAGAGTTGGGGCAAAATGATTAGGGTTCAAGAGATGGGATGAGGGATACCCCTTCACCCTCTACTTATCGGGCTTTGGCTATTTCCAAAAGCCCCCCTAGATACATTGAGTGAACTACCTAGCCTAAGCATTGCAGTCCAAGCTCTGGAAAATATCTCCCGCATTTTGAATGGACGGCCCCGCTTCCTGCCGGGAGTTGTCGTCGCCTCGACGCAACCTCCAGGTTTCCGCCACGTGCCATCTCCGCTTCCTCGGAATCTCCACCTAGGTTTTGAGGCCCAAACCCAGGAAACCCACCACCGGTAGCTTTGGGATCAACTACTGAACCCCGAGTTTTGCGGCCCAAACTCGGAAACCGACGCGGATGATTTTGAGGCCCAAACCACCAAACCACTCGACGCGAGCCACCTTGTCTTCTCCCGGTCGGACTCCGAGTCCCCTGAGCCCCCGCTCGACTCGCGTGTCCACCGTCTTGAGTCGGCCGACTCGGTCTACCTCCATGTCTTCTCGCATTCGCCGGTGTCAAGTACTAGCCACCATAGCTAGTCCGCCGGCGCCCATGGTCCCTCAGTCCGAGCCTCGCTTCCGCCCTTCGCCGCTCTTAGTCCATCAGCACGGCAAGCCTCTACTCGACCTTCTCCACGCCATTGACCACCGTCACCAGGCATAGCACCTGCACACCACAAGCCGATAGACAGCCACACATTTGCTTTCGCAAAGGATTAGAATCAAGCCACTCAAAATGAACCGCTCAAGTGTTGGGCAACCACTCATCACAAAACTGAACTACACGGGTACTTATCCACCATGTGTTCGCACAAGTTGTTCTATCTCTCAACCTCTCAATACAAAGGATAAAGCTAAAAGCCCCATGAAGGACTAAGGTAATATGGGTGATTCTTTATTGCTAACTTTTCGATTCAAAAGAGAAGTATGATTTTGTAGACTTAGTACTCTTGAAATATGAAGCATAGTAGCAACTCCTAGTCCATCGAGCTAAGTTTGATTGTTTGCTTGGGACGAGCAAAGGTTAAGCTTGGGGGATCTTGTTGGCACAAATTATGACCATCTTTTACATAGCTAAAATGGTGCCACTAATCCAAGGATCAAGGATAAAACAAACACATCATGAGCATTCTTTATCAAATAACTAGTTACACATGTCCATGAATGTTTGAGTGCAGAAATGAGCAAATGGAGCAAAGGAGAGTCATATGGGACCACCATGCTCTCTCCTATCGACCATGATCCAAGAGAGGCACTCTAGAGTAGAATCCATCCATTGGATCACTCTGTGTTTCCTCTCAACGGCTCACAAGCGAAGTTGTGTGTAAGCGTGGTGTTTATACATCATCTTATCCTTGGTTATCGGTTGCTGCACGGATTGTTTGTGGTAGCTAGCAAGAAGTGACAGCCTTGTCTAGTCTTTGTATTCCACCACATGTTTATAGGCAAGTTCTTAAAAGGTAAGGCCCCCGTAAGAAGAGGGCGCGGTCCGGTAGGAGTTTTGTCCTCCTACTAATCTATCCCCTCGCCTAGCATACTTGTATTGAGGAGACAAACTATAGTGTCTAGACTAGTTATCTAGCTAAGTATATTGAAGTAGAGAGAAGTACATAGGAGTCCCTGTTCTCTTCTCGTTGTCCTCCCACCTAGCTAGTCTCTGAGGTCTGTTCTAAGTATCCTTTATCGTAGATTCTTCATTCATCAACCCCTTCCTATCATGTTTATCATTTACCCCCTATACTAGTTGTACTAAGGTTGAGGTACTCTCTAGGATCTCTCTCTAATTATCATTTCTAGCCAGCTTTCCCTTGGGATATATAAATTACGATACCTCGGGATACTCCTTGGTGAAGTGCTACAGCGGTATAATCTGTGCGCTTGCGGATTTATCCAATAGTCATAAGAAATACCAACACTCCCATCGAGTGGTTTGGTGGTTTGGGCCTCAAAACCATCCGCGTCAGTTTCCGAGTTTGGCCGCAAAACTCGGGGTTCGGTAGTTGAGCCCAAAGCTACCGGTGGCAGGTTTCCTGGGTTTGGGCCTCAAAACCTAGGCGGAGCTTCCGAGGAAGCGAGGATGGCATGTGGCGGAATCCTGGAGGTTGCATCGAGGCGTTGGCAACTCCTGGTAGGAAGTGGGGTCGTCCATTCAAAATGCGGAAGATATTCTCTAGAGCTTGGACTACAATGTTTAGGCTAGGTAGTTCACTCAATGTATCTAGGGGGTCTTTGGGAAATAGCCAAAGCCCGATAAGTAGGGGGTGAAGGGGTATCCCTCATCCTATCTCTTGAACCCTAATCATTTTCCCCAACTCTCTCTCTCTCTCTCTAACCTCTCTCTAGTTGATGAGATCCCTAGGTTGATTTCACCAACCTCTGTAAGAACTCGCGAATATTTTGGTGGGAATCGGAGGCCCCACTCTCCGAGTGCCATGGCACAGTTAGTTTCTTGATTGAGTCTCCCCGTTTGTTTGTGTTCTTCGCATTTTGCTTTTGCCCCTCTTTTGATCCCGAGATGAGATCTTTTGATTGAGGAAGTTTCTGCAAAATCCGTTTGAACCAAGTTGTTTGTAATCGTGAGGAGCATCTTTACACCGATGGAGTTCTCCTCAAAGCTCACGAGTACGTAGATCGGATAAATTCTTTGCGGTGTTCTTTGTTCTTGTCCCTTTTCCCCCAAATCCTCGTTTCCCCATAATCCTCACCAAATTGAGTGATGATTTCTTCGGGATAGCTCCTCCACAGCACTAGAATCATGCCTACCAAGTTCGGTTGCTAGGGGAGAACATTTGGTCAAGATTTGGGAAAATTTGGTGGAGAGAAAAATGGTTTTCGCGTTTACTGCGCTTCTGTCGGGGGCATCAGACGCTCTGACGGTTTGCGTCGGACGCTCGTATGTGCTGACGTCAGCGTCCGTTGCCTCGCTCGTCGGCGTCCTTCGATTTTGGCGTCGAACACTCTTCAGAGTCCGTCGCCCAGCGTCCGTCGTGGTGTGTGCGCTGTGAAGTCCTGTTTTGCTCTTGGGTAGGCCGACGGACGCTCGTCCAAGCGTCCGTCGCCAAACGTCCTATGCTTCAGTAGTTCTCAGCTTGTGTTAGGCTCTCTGGAAGGCCGACGGACGCTCGCCTAAGCGTTCGTCGCCACCATCTGATGCCCTGCCCTGAAGCGTCCGTCGCCCTGCTATCCAGCGTTCATCGCCTGTTTTTTGGCTGATTTGCTTGGGGTTCTTGCCTCTTTCCCATAAGGGTTGAGAACTCATTCTTGGGGGTTTCCGGTGAGTTTTCCTCCACTGCCGGTGAGCACCCATCAACAGGGTTTGGTTTTTGGGAAGAGTGGCCCGAATATTTCGAGAGAAATTTGAGGCTCCCATTCACCCCCCCCCCCCCCTCTGGTCGCCGTTCTTGGTCCTTCAATTGGTATCGGAGCCGGTTAAGGATCAATCCACCTTACACGGTTCTTGATCCACGAAGGCGACATGGAGCGAGGTCTTGGTAAACCTCCTTACTTCGATGGAACCAACTTTGTCTATTGGAAGGTGTGCATGTCCGCTTACCTCCAAGGGCTTGATACGAAGTTTTGGGAGATTTGTGAGAATGAGAACTACGTGGTTCTTGGAGCTCGGATCACCGATCTTCAAGTCTCGGAACATGCGTCAAACGCAAGAGCCCGTAGCATTCTCTTCTCTTGTTTGTCTCTTCCGGAGTTTGAGCGGGTTTCGAGTCTCACTATGGTATGGGAGATCTAGAAAACACTCTTGAGATATCATGAGGGCAACCCTCAGATCAAGTCCAGACTCTTCGACACGTACCGTAGAGAGTACGAGAACTTTGCTCAATTGGCCGGCGAATTTGTTGACATCTGTTCACTCGTTTCCAATCTATCGTCAACAAGATGTGTGCTAATCGAGCCAACTTGCCTTATGATGATCATGAGATGGCTATCAAGCTTTTGCATGCTTTTGATCGGAAGGTATGGAGATGAAGGTGGCTGTCAGTCAGGAGTCACCGGGCTATGATGCTTTGACCGTGGACGAGCTGTTCAGCAAGCTCAAGTCCTCGGAGATTGACTACCAGACCCGGGCCAAGCTTGAGAACCCATCGAAACCATCTATGGCGTTGGTTTCTGGCCCCGGCGGTACGTCTTCTTCCTCCTCTGACCCTTCACACTCTTTGTCAACTTTGTCTTTGATTTCTGTGACAGAGTAGCAAGTGGAGGCTCTTGGAGATGACGAGCTGGCCCTAGTCATCACTAGATTCTCACGGTTTCACAACAACCGTTTGAACCGATGATGTTGTGGCTCGGCCAAGGGGTGCTACCGTTGCGGTGATGAGGATCACTTCATCGCAAACTGACCCAAGAAAGCTATGGGCGACTTCACCAAGCGCAAGGACAAGTGTGAGAACCACTTCGAGAACAATCACAAGCCCAAGGGTTTCGCAACTCCTTGATGACGGTTTAAAGTGAGTTTCAAGCCTAATCTCTCTCAGATTTTGGACTCTCGTGGTGAGCTTGTTTACCGGATTTTACCCTTCAGGAAGGTTTTTCCTGCGGATTTTTCTATCTCTTCTGGACCTTCTCGTTGTCTTATTGCCGGTTCTTCTTTCGAGCTTTGGAAGTGGCATAGGAGATTGGGACACTTGAGTTTTGACTTGCTTCCAAGGCTTAGCTCAATGGACCTTATCCAATGATTCCCAAAGCTTAAGTTCGAGAAGGATTTGGTTTGCCATCCTTGCAGGCATGGCAAGATGGTTGCTGCTTCCCATCCTCCTGTGACTGAGATCATGACCACTCGGCCCGGCGAGCTCTTACACTTGGACACAGTTGGCCCAGCTCGGGTTAGGTCAGAGGGAGGGAAGTGGTATGTTGTTGTAGTCGTTGATGACTACTCGAGGTACTCATTGATGTTCTTTTTGGAGAGTAAGGATGAGGCTTTTCCACTTGTTCGAGATCTGATTTTGAGATTACAAAATGAGCTACCTAAGAATGCCATGAGAGCTATCCGCAGTGACAATGGCACAAAATTCAAGAATGCTCACTTTGCAACTCTTTGCTCTTCTTTGTGTCTCGATCACTAGTTTTCCTCACCTCACACTCCCCAGCAGAATGGTGTTGTTGAGCGCAAGAATCGGACTCTTGTTGAGATGGCCAGGACGATGCTTGATGAGCATAGGACTCCTAGGCGGTATTGGGCCGAAGCACTCAGTTGTGCTTGCTATGTTTCCAATCGCATTTTACTCCGAGCTTTCAAGAAAAAAGACTTATTATGAGTTGCGATTTGGGAGACCACCCAAGGTAAGTCAACCTATGGGTGTTTGGGTGCAGGTGCTTCATCCTCAAAAAGGGCGGTAACTTGGATAAATTTGAATCACGATCTTCTGACGGTATCTTTCTTGGTTATTCTACTCACTCTCGTGCTTATCATGCACTTAACCTTGAGACTAACTGTGTGATGGAGACTTGTGAGATTACCTTCGATGAGACTATGCCCTGTGTTTCCACTACTTTTGAGCTTGCAGGTGATGATGAGGTGAACACTATCATCTTTGTGGAGGAGGAGCAGGATGATACCGATTGGGGTGATCCCGAGCCAACTCCACTGGCTGCCCCCGTCGACCCTGCGACGTCCACTTCGGCTCACGGTCCCGATCCGACTACTTCCTCTACATGGGGGCTGTTCGAGCAGCTTCCTCAGTCGGTGCCCGTTGCACCTCAGGGAGCTCCAGCTGCTGTCGAGGGGGAGGCCACTTCGTCTAGGCAGGCTCCCCGCCACATCCAGCGGCAGCACCCACCGGAGAACATCATCAGCGACATTGACCGTCGAGTCACGTGGTCCAAGTCCTATATCTCTCACTTTGCTCATTCGGCTTTTGTCACTTCTTTTGAGCCCCGAGATGTTGGACACTCTTTGATGGATCCGGATTGGGTTAATGCCATGCATGAGGAGTTAGAAAACTTTGAGCGAAACTGCGTTTGGGTCTTAATTCCTCCACCACCTAGTTGCCACCCCATAGGTACCAAATGGGTTTTCAAAAATAAACAAAGTGAAGATGGGGTGGTAGTGCGCAACAAGGCTAGGTTGGTAGCCCAAGGCTTTTGTCAAAAGGAGGGAATAGACTATGAGGAAACCTTTGCTCCCGTAGCTCGTTTAGAAGCCATTAGAATCCTTTTAGCTTTTGCGGCTTCTAAGGGGTTTCAACTTTTTCAAATGGATGTTAAAAGTGCTTTCTTAAACGACTATATAGAGGAGGAAGTTTATGTTAAACAACCTCCCGGTTTCGAAAATCCCAAGTTTCCAAACCATGTTTTTAAACTTCACAAAGCTTTGTATGGTTTGAAACAAGCCCCTAGAGCATGGTATGATAGATTGTGAACCTTCTTGCTTGCTAAGGGTTTTAAAATGAGATCAGTAGATAAGACGTTGTTTCTCCTCAAGCAAGGCAAATACACTCTCCTTGTCCAAATATACGTAGATGATATCATCTTTGGTGGTTCTTCTCATGCTCTTGTTGCCAAGTTTGCAGATCTTATGAGTAGGGAATTTGAGATGAGCATGATGGGAGAGTTGACTTTCTTTCTCGGGTTGCAAATCAAACAAACCCGGGAAGGGACGTTTGTGCACCAAGGCAAGTACACGAAGGACATTTTGAAGAAGTTTGACATGGGTGAGGCAAAGCCTCTATCGATGCCCATGTCGACTACGACTGCCTTGGATGCGGACGAAGAATGAGAGACAGTGGATCAGACGGAGTACCGAAGCATGATCAGGTCTCTTTTGTACTTGACGACGACCCGGCCGGACATACAGTTCGTCATCTGCTTGTGTGCACGCTTTCAGGAGTCCCCACGGACTTCGCACAAGCAGGCGGTCAAACGCATCATGAGGTACCTGCGCTTCACTCCCGAATTTGGACTTTGGTTTTCCACCTCCTCTTCTCTTGTGCTTTGCGGTTATTCTAACGCTGACTTTGCTGGTTGCCAACTTGATCGGAAGTCCACTTCTGGGACTTGCCAGTTTCTCGGGTCTTCTTTAGTTTCTTGGTCTTCTCGCAAGCAGTCTAGCGTGGCATAGTCAACGTGCGAAGCTGAGTATGTTGTCGCGGCTAGCTGTTGCTCGCAGTTGATTTGGATGATTGCCACTGTGAAAGATTTCGGTCTTGAGCTTACTAAGGTGCCTCTGCTTTGCGATAGCACGAGTGCAATTAGTGTGGCAAAAAGTCATGTGCTTCATTCAAAGACCAATCACATTGAGGTCTGCTTTCATTTCTTGCGAGATCATTACGAGAAGGGCAACATTGACCTCCGGCATTTCGAGACCCACAACCAGCTTGCGGATATTCTCACAAAGCCTTTGGATCAAGTTGTGTTTTCTCGCCTTCGGGGCAAGTTGGGTGTGTGTTTCCCCTTTTAGTTGAGGGAAACCTTTGTGTATCATAGTTCTTTTTTGGTTCTTATTTGTCTTTTCTTTCTTTTCTTTGGTGTCTTCTTAGTGTTAATTGGTGTCAATACATTGTGCATCTCATTTGCATTTGTGACATAGTTCATTTTAAGCTTCATATCTATAGCCAATATAATGAATCTATGCTCTGTTTGAGGTGCTTTATGTGTCTATGGTATTGCCTAACTTAGACTCTTTTTGATCTATAGATATGCAATAGAGCTAAGTTAGAAAAGCTTTAAAACTGATTTTAATTCCCCATGTCACCTCTGAAATGGCACTAGCATGTGTAGGCTTTTGAAGATCCTTCTTGGTTGTCTTATATATAGCTTGTAACTATGGCTCTTCATTGTTTCATTCACTTCCCTTGAGCACCATGATTAATTTGATCTAAAATGAAATTGCTCTTTGAATTATGAATTGGAAAGATCGAGTTGGGTCTGCATTGTGAGCACTTCACCGTGTGTTCGAGACTGCTTCCCATATGGGTGGAATTTGAGCGGTGTCGTGTATGACCAAAACCGGTGTGTCAAGTCCTTTGACTTCGCTTGGTTGGTAAGCAGTGGCATCACTTTGCTTACAACCACTCGTATACAACTTAAATGTGCCTATAACTGAAACTTGGCTGCAAAACTCTAAAATTTGAAAAATTCATTCAGTTGGGTCATTGGCTTGTTGTATGAACGTTTCTAGGGATAGTTCTACTTGCTATACATGAGATTGCTTGGAGATAGATCCTATCTCGTTTGCCATGTTTAGTTGTCTCTAGGAGGTGATACCCATTCCTTGCTCTCACATGTAATGCTCTCTAAAATAGCTTCTAAAGTGATCTTAAGCTCAACTTGAGTCTTTGTTGGGCATGTAGAGCTTTTTCTATTCTCACAGGATCACATCACTTAGATAATCTATTCATTGTCTTAGCTCTAAGTATGAAGCTTTTGCACTCATTTTGCATTTCATGGCATTTGTAGCCGGATCTTGAGTTGTTGATGTTTGATGAGCTACATGTGTCAACAAGGGGGAGAGATGTGCATTTGATTCCATTTTCAGCCATCTACTTCCAAGGGGGAGAAAGAGTGCATCTCATTGGTTTCATTGGTTTAGAGCTTCTTTGGTCATCTTTGGTCAAGGGGGAGTTTGTGTGCTTCTTTTGCCCTAAGGAGCTCATTTGGTATTTTGAGTGTGCTTTTTCCCAGGGGGAGCTTTTGCGAGATGTGTTGAGCCTTTTCCTCTTCTGGAGGGTCTAGCATGCTTTGTTGGCTCCGACAGGTTTCGAGTGCTTCTTGAGAGTTAAGTGTTTTAATTGGTATCTTTGGAGTTCCCTTGGTGTTTCAATTGGCATTCTCAGCTTTGAGAACTGTGATTGGGTTTTTGGACTTGCTAGCAGTGTTGAGCCCATTTTTGTGCCTCTTCTTGAGGGCTAGCTTTGTTTTGCTTGGTTGCGTCAAGCTGTTGCCCATGTCTTTGGGAACTAGGTTGTGGACTCGTTTTGCTTCTCTCAAGTGACCCCATTTTGGCTTTCTTAGCTTTTTGGTCATTTGGAGAGCTTTACCTTGTGGCTCAAATCTGAAATGCACTTGTGTTGACAATGCACTCATCAAGGGGGAGATTGCGAACACATGGTGGATAAGTACCCATGTATGTTCAGCTTTATGATGAGTGATCGTCAACCACGTGAGTGTTTCAGTTTGAGTGGCTTACCCTAACCCCTTGTGAAAGCAAGTCTGTGCATGTCTATCGGCTTGTGGTGTGCAGGTGCTATGCCTAGTGACAGTGGTCAATGGTGTGGAGAAGGTCGAGTAGAGGCTTGCCGTGCCGATGGACTGAGAGCGGTGAAGGGCGGAAGCGAGGCTCGGAGTGAGGGACCATGGGCGCCGGCGGACTAGCTATGGTGGCTAGTACTTGGCACCGGCGAGTGCGAGAAGACATGGAGGTAGACCGAGTTGGCCGAGTCAAGACGGTGGACCTGCGAGTCGAGCGGAGGCTCAAGGGACTCGGAGTCCAACCGGGCGAAGACAAGGTGGCTCGCGTCGAGTGGTTTGGTGGTTTGGGCCTCAAAACCATCCTCGTCGGTTTTCGAGTTTGTGCCGCAAAACTCGGGGTTCGGTAGTTGAGCCCAAAGCTACCGGTGGCGGGTTTCCTGGGTTTGGACCTCAAAACCGACGAAGTGGGGATGGCACGTGGCGGAATCCTGGAGATTGCGTCGAGGCGACGGCAACTCCCGGCAGGAAGCAGGGCCGTCCATTCAAAATGCTGAAGATATTTTCCAGAGCTTGGACTACAATGCTTAGGCTAGGTAGTTCACTCAATGTATCTAGGGGGGTCTTTGGGAAATAGCCAAAGCCCGATAAGTAGGGGGTGAAGGCGTATCCCTCGTCCTATCTCTTGAACCCTAATCATTTTCCCCAACTCTCTCTCTCTCTAACCTCTCTCTAGTTCATGAGATCCCTAGGTTGATTTCACCAACCTCTGAAGAAGTCGCGAATCTTTTGGTGGGAATCATAGGCCCGACTCTCCGAGTGCCATGGCACAGTTTGTTTCTTGATCGAGTCTCCCTGTTTGCTTGTGTTCTTCGTGTTTTGCTTTTGCCCCTCTTTTGATCCCAAGATGAGATCTTTTGATTGAGGAAGTTTCTGCAAAATCTGTTTGAAGGAAGTTGTTCGTAATCGTGAGGAGCATCTTTTCACCAAAGGAATTCTCCTCAAACCTCACGAGTACGTAGATCGGGCAAATTCTTTGCAGTGTTCTTCGTTCTTGTCCCTTTTCCCCCAAATCCTCATTTCCCCATAATCCTCACCAAATTGAGTGATGCTTTCTTCGGGATAGCTCCTCCACAGCACTAGAATCATGCCTACCAAGTTGGGTTGCTAGTGGAGAACATTTGGTCAAGATTTGGGAAGATTTGGTGGAGAGAAAAACGGTTTTCGCGTTTACTTTGCTTCACACCGTTGGGCACGTCACCATATCACTTGGTGTATGGAAAGACTTGTCATTTACCGGTAGAATTAGAGCACAAGGCTCACTGGGCTATCAAACATTGGAATATGGATTTTGAAGATACTAGAGAGAAAAGAAAAATGCAACTATCAGAGTTAGAAGAATGGAGAGAAAAAGCTTATCACAATTCAAAGATCTATAAATAAAGAACCAAAAGATGGCATGACAAGAGAATCAAGAAGGAGTTTACACCCAGAGATAAGGTATTACTTTTTAATTCCAAGGTCAAGTTATTTGGGTTCGGAAAGCTACGAAACAAGTGGGAAGGACCATTCATGGTGGTAAATACATCATCACATGGAGCGGTGACTCTACAGTCACACGAAGGTACGTTATTAAAGGTAAATGGTCACTGTCTCAAACTTTTTCTAGAACCTTCTAGACCACCTCAGGTAGTAGATGAAATTTACTTTAGTATTTTGCCTTGAATGCAACTACCATTCTTCGTAACGAACTAAAATTCGAAAATTTACCTAACAAGATATTCGTGGACCGTAGAGCCACACCACGGAAAGGCATCCCTAGAGGCTGACAGGTGGGGCCGGTCGGCCCTATAGGGTGCCCGCCTGACACCCCATCTCTCCCTCTCGGATAACTCCGAATCCTAGAGATCTCCCCTTTCCATTCTCTACCAGATCGCGACGGTTTAAACGGAAGTTCTCTTTAGTGCGTACGAATGCCTACCTAAATAGATTTTGAACCTGCCGCTGAACCCCACTATAAATATGTACCCATACCTCCTTCATTCTCATCCCATCAAGCCTTCTCATCTCTCTATTTAAACTCTCTAGCTCATAGTTCCCATGGCCGGCAAGGAGATGAACGTCAGCGGTGCCAACCAGGGCAAAAAGGAGGACTCCCTAGCTCTCGTCCATGCTCAGCCCAAGCCTCTCGCCACCGTTCCACCCAAGCACCTAGCTGAAGTATCTTCGTGTCAGCACCATGAGCAAGCCTATCATGTCCAAGAGCTACCTTCACCTCCATCAAGATTGTTTCTAGGAGACTCGTCATGAGGGCCACGGATCGCTATTCCTCAGGGGACCAAGCTACTACCCCCGGCGGAGAATGAGAAGTTAAAGTCCGTCAAGTACAACAAGTTTGGGGACGTTACTTGTGCAAAGTATACATCAACCCGTCCATCCTTTGAAGGAATTCGTGCATCCTTGAGCCAAGTCCGCTACATGGAGCCCAGACCGGAACCAAAGAGATCTTCTCATGCGCTTAACAATGCACCTAAGTGCCCCAGAATCACCATTGCTATGTTAGAGGAGAGGATTAACTCACTCTCCAATTACGTCAACTCTCTTCAGTCAGAGACTAGGCTCACAACTGCGACCATGACTACAATGTATAAGCGTGTTGAGAGAAATATAAGGAAGATCAATGCGCTGGAAAGAAGCAATAGTGAGCCTAGAGCCTTAGTCCTGCCGAACCATAATAATAATTATGCTTAGCTATCCATGTAATAGGGCACGCCTTAGTTAAATTTACCGTTTTTAAGTTAAAGAGTGTTAGTTAAATTTTACTTTCAGCCTTTAAATTTAGTTGCTTAGAGTGTTTGCTTAATCATGAATAAAGTGTTCTAATGATTTCAATGTATTTACTATCCACTCCACTCTCTATATTTTTTGTATGTGTGTTTTTGTCTCCACGTATTGCGCAGAATAGAATACAAAAAAACAAGTGTGGGAGAGACACACCACGACTACAAAATAAAACTAGCTCGGGAAGTTACTACAATTCAGAGAAAGAATCAAACAAAGATCGCACCCGACAAAGCGGAACCACCATCCCCCAACCCACTTCGTCTATGGTCACGTTTGAGTTATACACTTTACAAATTATTACTTTAATTCAAATTGAAGTCCACATGTTAAATATTTTGAATTGCTAAAAAATATAATTTAATTCATAGCTTAAGAATAAACTTACATAATACTTTTCCCGCAAGTCATGTTTCAATTCAATTCAATAAAATAAATACGATTACTTAAGATGATTTGAGACTAAGATATAGTAAGATATGAGAACTTGATTCATGATATCTTGTCTCTGGAGCATTTATTCTTAAAATTCAAAAAAAACCTTTGAAGATTGCAAGTTGAGTACTTTGCTATGCTCCTATGATCATAACTAAATTTGAATAAAATAATGATTTTACTTCATATGTTGAATCATCCTCCTCAGAAGAGTTGTATGAGGCTTATACAAAAATATGTGAAAATAATCCATGCCAAAAGATGCATGGGAGAAAATAGAGGTAATTAAAAATGGACAAAAGACTGACGCACCCTCAAGAGGAATTAAAAAGGAACAAAAGTCCGACGTACCTCTAAAAAAAGAAAAAAAAGAAAAGAAAGCCCGTACTTCTCAGAAGGAGAGGGTGACAACATAGGAAGAATTAATAAAAAGAAGAATAATTACAATTAAGGTATTCTAATATGAGGAAATAGCAGAGTACGCTCTTACAACTTTTGCAGGGTTTCTTTTCAAAAAATTCTACAAACTCTCTAGAAACATGATTGAGTGAAGAAGGTAATTTGTTCAATCTATTCCATTCTCCAATCACTTAAGAGTCATGAGATACATTTATTTTTAAATGACTTGCGAAAGTCTTATGATAAAGTTTATCTTTAAGT
This sequence comes from Microstegium vimineum, assembly GCA_022036555.1. Taxonomy (NCBI): domain Eukaryota; kingdom Viridiplantae; phylum Streptophyta; class Magnoliopsida; order Poales; family Poaceae; genus Microstegium; species Microstegium vimineum. The sequence goes on along the minus strand of CM039129.1, from coordinate 22,211,361 downwards.
TATGTCTTAAATTTTATATTCTTTAACCATCCTTTTTCTCGAGACGAGTAAAAGCCTAAGTGTGGGAGTGCTTGTTAACGGTCGTTAGCGTCTACTTTTAATACAATTATAAATAGAATAAATGGATCAATCATATATAAAATCTAGAAATATAGGGCTTTATCTAACAAATTCGATGAGTTTTGGTGTTTCATTATTTTCCAGGGACTATTCTAGAAAAGAGCAATAAAGAGAATCAAATCAGAGAAGATATCGAATAAATCCCGTGGAGAAACACTTGACAAAATACTCACGGAGGATCCCACAGACACCGGAGCAAAGCGGGGCCCCAGACCCCACTAGGTGGGGCCAGCCAGCACCCCCTGGGCCCACTAGGCTGCCGTCTTCTGGAAGCTTCCTCCACCACCTATGAAGATTAATCTGAGCACTACCTTAAGTCGGTTTGATCCAACGGCTGTCGTGCATCCCTCCGGGCTATAAATAGAGGCATGTAGCCCCCCTGGAGCCAAGCTAGATTAGAAGCCAAGCTTGCGGATAATTAATTTACTCGTGTGCTCTAAGAAACATCAACATTCTGGCGAAGCAAGACAAGGTACTGAATTCACAAAATTGTCAAAACGCTCCCAAGCCTTACCTAGCGATTCATTATCTAATTGTTTAAAGCCTATTATTTCCAAACAAAGTTTGGTGACTCTATCGATAGGGAAAAATTTAAGACAAAAGCTAGAACATAACGTTTCCCAATCTCCTTGACTACTCCCAACATGACGCTTATACTAATGTTTGACTTTCCCCATTAGTGAGAACGGGAAGAGCTTCCACATTAACGTTTCATTACTCATGCCTTCAATATGAAGACATGAACAGGTCTCTTCAAAATCATTTAAATGGGAATAGGGGTTTTTGATAGAATTGCCATAAAAAGTATTTTCCTGAACTAAGCGAATTAACCCGGGCATAGCTCATAGCTAGGTGATGTGATAGGTTTAGATGATTCTACTAGCTGCAAACTTAAACCCGATTCCATTTTAAAAAGGTAAAAACAAGACAATAAAATAAATAAAGATAAAACTATAATACAATATTAAGCTAAACTTAAAAGTCAATCTCAAAGAAGAAACAACCGTTCCCCGGCAAGGGCGCCAGAAATGCTTGTTGGTATTTCTTAGAGCACACGAGTAAATTAATTATCCGCAAGCGCACAGATAAACACCGATTGTAGCACTTCACCGAGATAACCCAGTTTTAAATATCGAACCCAAAGGAACAGTGTATGAGGATGACTAAGTCTATAAAGTTAACCCATTTCACAACCAAGTATAGATAACTATTGATAAGAGGAGAAAGAACCAAGGACTTTCTAATTTTGGTCACTGGGTAAGCTTTATCTTTTATGATCTTTAAGGGTGTTGACTTAAATAAGAGCAGAAAACAGAGTTCTCTCCTACTAAGCACCTATATGCATGTCAAACCTATTATGGGAAACGAACTACAGAGGAATCAACATAGCTATAAGAGTCACCTATGCGAGCTACCGTTATCCAGAAAATCAGGGGACAATCACAAGTAAACCTAGCCTAGGCACCACGCCTACACTACGAATTACTACTTCAATCAAGTAATGATCAAGATCAAAGCACTCAAGAAGAGTTGCAAACATAAAGAACAATAAGGTTAATTGCTTACTTGAACCAGAAGTCGAATACCAGGGTATCTCATAATACAGATCTTGGGCGGGAGGAATCTGATCCCATAGAATACAACGATGAAGAAGAACCGACAAGCCGGAACTCCTCCCAAACTCTACTCTCCAACTCTAAATCTCTAATCTCTAAATAGACCTAGATCTACATAGATCTAATCTCTTTTGAATTGTTGTCCTAGATCTACTAGATAGGAATTAGGGCTTCATGCTCTTGGGCTTCTGATCTAGCTTGGCTCCAGGGGCTCAGGCCTCTATTTATAGCCCGAAGGGATGCACGATGGTCGTTGGATCAAACTGACTTAGTGTAGGGCTGAGATGACTCCTCAAAGGTAGTGGAGGGAGCTTCCAGAAGATGGCAGTAAGTGGGCCCAGGGGGTGCCGCCCGGCCCCACTGTCACACCCATTTTTAAGAACAAAAACAAGTGCATAAAAGGCTCATGTGCACCCTAGGAAAAGTCTCACACATGAGTTGACAAATCATAAAAGTACCATCACAGTGTTTATTACATAGCGAATAAACATTCATTACATAGACTGAAACAAATAACTTTAACTAACGAGGATAACTGTGGAAGCTCCAAAGGGACTGGTTGACTGGTTGACTCCAAGACTAGTACTCATTGCGGTAATCATCAACCCAATCTTCATCTATGTTGTTTGAATGCAAGGGTGAGCACATACGTACTCAACAAATATAACACGGGGTTCATGAAGCTCAAAAGGGAATGCATGGTTCATAGCGGTGAGCATTTTAAGTAGATCAATTTTATACCAACATCAACAATTGTCAAGGTAAATTGCATAAGCTCAAATATCCATGATCATAAAGTAAATGACAATGATATACAATAAATAAATAACACTTGCATAAGCCACATAGAAATAAGAACCCAATAATTCTGTGAGTTTTCCGAGCCGCTCGTGTCCGTGAGCACGGCTATCATGATAGTTTTTAACTCTGATCAGAGGTGTACAACTTTACCCACGAGTCGTGTATGCCCATTTGCTCGGGTTTGCAACTCCCAAAACACTGCCAAGGTGAGCGGGCAGGGTACACTATGAAGCCTTTCAAGGGTTCGTCTAACAAGTTAGGGCCGCAAGGTTTCCATGGCAAGGAGATATAGAGCCAACCTATCCACGGTCACACTCCTTCGCGGCTATGCCCAAGGATTAGGAACCACACTATACCCGTCTCGGCACACCCCTTTCGCTCCATAAAGGTAACCACTGAACAAGCTAGAAAAGGTCCCCATACTGAGGTAAAGCCAAAGCCATATAGCCCTCGTGGTTGTACTGTATATCCCAGATTTTGCCGACAGATAAGCTCCTATAATTCAATGTTGCTAAAAAGCGAGTTTTACCATTATTGCCTATAGTCATTAACAAGTTAAGATCATCTACATCTGATATGAGCACTAGCAACACTAATCATATATGGTGGATCAAATCATAGGTGACAAGGTATCAGGATATCCATATCTAGGTTCATACTATGGCAACAAGGAATCATGCATATGAATTATATTAATTGTGAATAGGACAACAAGGATAATCCCATGTTATACTTGCCTTCTTCTAAGAACTCTTGCTGATCCTGCTGGTCTTGATCAAAGAAAAACTCCGGCTCTTCAACAAATTGCTCAACGTCTATACCGATCAACAATCAACACCATTCAACCAACGGGCAAACATACACGAAGCAAACAAGACTATGATTAGAACAGTACACCAACAGTAATAAATTAAGATGAAAGGTTTATAAAACTAATCTACGCATTGCTACGATCACATCGATGTTTCGTTCACGAAAAACGGAGCTAGAACGACGAAGATACGAATTAAACAAGGTTTCCTATTGAAAGGTATTAAATTAAATCTAAACATGAATTTAAACTTTTTCAAATCTAACTAATAGTGGTATTAACATAAAGAGAAATTTATTACGAACCTAACGCAATTTGAACGGGTCAAGAAGGATTTAAAATGAAGAAGATATGGGGTTTTAAAAGCGAGTGGCAAAACTGTAAATATGATTTTCCATTTAAATTGAATTAAAACAAATTCCCGAAACAGATTACGTTTTCCAAAAGGAGAAAACACATTCAGGCTTTGCGCCAAAGGACGGCGGGTTGAGAGGGGGGAACTTCCAGGGTCTCTTTAGCAAGATTTCCCCGCGAAGGGGTATCTTCTAATCTAGGCCATCGATCTAAGAGTGGATGGCTTAGAAAGAAAAGGGGGAGGGACAAGGGCTTGGCCGGCGTCCACAAGGGAGCAGGGAGGTGGCGCGGCCGTTCCTCCATGGCCGCGGCTTGGAGCTCGGCGGCGCAAGGCGCTAGGGGCCCTCGGGCCATGAGAAGCGAAGCCGAGGGGCTTAGGAGGGAGAGGGGGTGAGTGCGATCTCACCTGGATGCTTGCGCGGATGAGGGCGATCACAGAGGCGGCTGACGGCGTGCTCAAGCGGGCTCGGCCCCACTGTACGCGACGGCAAACCGGTGAGTGCAGGGAAACACAAAATTGAGCGCGGGGACAGACTCACGGGGCTCCAAACCTTGTCAAAGAGGAGAAGGGAGGCCTGAGAGTGACCGCGGAGCTTGAACTCGCGTTAATGGCGATGGCGGTCTCTGTATCCGCGGCGGTGGCACAGTGGGCTATGCTTGGGCACAATTGGCGATTAGATGGGAAGCTAGGAGGCGGAAGAATACACGGGACCGTTTATAAGGATGCGGCGTTGATCCGAGGGCAAGAAATCCCGAAAATCGGGTTCGGTTGGGATTGGAGTTCGGTCTGTTCGAACTCAACGAGGGGGAAGGGAGGTGGAGGATGACGCGTGGGACCCGGTGTCAGTGGCTCAACAGAGAAGGGAAGGGAGCGCTCTGCTGGGCCGAGTCGGCCGGATTGGGCCAAACAGAGGGGAAAGGCAGCGGCCCAAGGGGGAAAAGGGAAGGAGGGAAGCCTGCTCGGCTGGGCCAGAAGAAGGAAAGAGGGCACTGGGCCGAGGTGAGAAGACCTGCGGGCAAAAGAGAAGTTGGCCAGAAAAATAGAAAAGGAGAAAGAAGAAAAGAAAAGGTTTTCCAATTTCCAGAAATTGAATTTGCAAATAAATTTTCAAATGTATTTTGAAAAACAGATTTGAACACTTTTCCAAACCACTCAACTCATAAACAGAGATGCACCAGCATGTATGCACAACATGTATCTATATGACAATTTTTAATTTCACCAAAACTATATATATCTTAATTATATTGAATGAAAATTCAAAAGGAGCATAAATAGATCAATTTAGTGTTTTTTAAAACAATGCAAATTTGGAGTGTTACACCCACCCCATGCCGGTCGGCCCCACATGGTGGGCTCTAGGGCCCCGCTTCGCTTCGGTGTCTGCGGGATCCTCCGTGAGTTGATTGGCAACTATATCTCTGCGGGGTTTATTCGATATCTTTTATGATTTGATTCTCTTTATTTCTCTTTTTTGGAATAGTCCCTAGAAAATAATGAAACACCAAAACTCGTGGAATTTGTTAGATAAAGCCATATATTTCTAGATTTTATATGTGATTGGTCAATTTATTCTATTTATAATTGCATTAAAAGTTGACGCTAACGACCGTCAACAAAGATCAAAGCACTCAAGAAGAGTTGCAAACATAAAGAACAATAAGGATAATATTGCTTACTTGAACCAGAAGTCGAATACTAGGGTATCTCATAATACAGATCCTGGGTGAGAGGAATCTGATCCCAAAGAATACAGCGATGAAGAAGCACCGACAAGTGAGAGATCTCTAGTGTTTTGGTAATAGATGAAACCTAACTACTAACCTAGCTCTAAGTGAATGAGTAGGTATAGTACATATCTTGAAGATGTCAAGTGATGGAGCAAGCAAGGTGGCTAGGAGAAGAGCCAAAAGATCAAGGATGATTAAGCTAGAGCTCACACTTGGACAAGGTTGAAAACGATGGAACCCAAAGATTCAAGGGAAAGGTATTTGATAGGGTTTTCCATTTGGTGATCAAGACACTTAGAGAGTGGAACCCAAAGATGGAACCATACTATTAAGAGGGGAAATGCAAAATTGATTGCGGTTTGTCAAATGCCACTAGGTGTTATCTATATTGCGCGTGCATTTAGGACCTAGTGAACTACACCCTGACTAATGACAAGTAAAACATGCCAAAAACATGCACACTAAAGGGTACACTTAGTGTTTGGCACCGTGGAGCAAGGGTGGAATCGATTGAAGTTGAAAGAGGTGTTTTCTGGGCGACGGACGCTTATGCACAAGGCATCAGACGTTGTCTGTCGCATCAGACGCTGGCGTTGGATGCTGGGGTGAAACCCTAGTAGCGTCTGATGGGTGTCCAGTAAGGTTCCAGAGAGGGTCGTTTTGCATCGGACGTGTCCAATGGCATGGCGTCGGACGCTAGGCAGCGTCCGTCGATTAAATCGAAGTGTTTTTCCAAAAACCCGAGAGCGACGAGTTCGCATCGACGCTGCCTCCTAGCGTCTATTGCCAAGCGACGGTGCGTCCGTTGGGTGTACAGTTTCAGAGCGAGAAAACTCTGGTTCAAACAGCTAGTTCTAACAACGCATCGGACGCTGCAACGGAGCGTCCGTTGCAACCTTACCGAGTGTCCGATGGGCACATTTTGAGTATAACGGCTAGCTTGTTTGGGGGAGTGCTATAAATAGTTGGTGGCCGGCTTGGGGTGTTCTCTCTCGCACATTTTATCATCTTGAGACCCTCTAGAGCTGATCACTCTCACTCCCACTCATCTCCATGCTTGGTTAGTGACAATCCAAAAGAGATTGAGTGATCCAAGTGCATTTCGCATATAGCTTTCATCAAGTGGCACATGGGAGGCATTCTCACTGCGGATTTCTTGTTACTCTTGGTGATTGCCACCACCTAGACGGTTTGGAGCAGTGGAGGTGGTTCGGGAAGAGTTGGTGATTGTTCTTCGCTACCACAAGTGAAGTGTAAGGGGTTCTTGTGCCTTCCGCATGGGAGATCGCAATTGGCAACTCTAGTGGATTGCACGTGGCTTGTGTGAGCCTCATCTTGTGTTGGTTGTGCGACACCCGGTGACGGGTTTGGCGTGTGATGCCAATTAGCGCGTGAATCTCCAAGTGAGTGACTCGCCACAACGGGGACTAGCTACATGGCAAACTAGTGAACCTCAGAGAAAAATCAAGTGTCAACTTGTGTCTCCATCTTGTGATTGATTGGATTTCTTGGACTTCATATTGATTGGTTCAATCCTCTACACGGCGGTATATCGATCACTCCTATCTCTCTCTTGTTCCTTGTTGTTCTCGCTTAGTAGAGATATAAGGTTGTGCTAGATGTTTAGTTCTCTAGTTTCTAGTTAGTGTAGCTTGTTAGCTCCTAGTATTAGTTCTTGCCTTGGGTAGCTTGTGTAGGAGTTGTGTGACTCTAGAACTATTAGGCTAGCAATTGTGGTTAGGTGGCTTCGCATCACCCTCTAGGGTAATGCAAAACTCGCTTCGCTTGTTGTTATTCTAACTTGTTGTTGAGCTTGGTTTGTAGATTTTATTTTAGGCTATTCACTCCTCCTCTAGCCATCACTTAGGACCTTTCAAGTGGTATCAAAGCTAGTACACCATTTATTTGAGGCTTAACAACCTACGGTGTGAAGATGGCTCATGTCAACAACATGAAGAAACCACTCAAGTTTGATGGCACCAACTATGGCTATTGGAAAGTCAAGATGACTGCTCATATTAAGTCAATTAGCCGGAAGGTGTGGCTTGTGGTGGACAAGAAGTTTGAGGTGACAAATGAAGAGAATCCCACCGCGGTCAAAGAAGAAAAGTTGCAACACAATGATATTGCTCTTAGTGTTATCCATGAGGCTCTTGATGAGAAGGCGTTTGAGCAAATCAAGAATCCAGAGAGTGCTCATGAGGCTTGGAAGAAGCTTGAGGTGAAGGATACATCCTCAAAGAACAAAGCAAAGAACAAAGCACCTAATCTCACTAGCAATGCTCTCTAGCAAGACTACACAAGTCAACTAGAGAGCTCAACTTACTTAGCTACACAAACTAAGCAATGTGACTAACAAGGCTACACAAGACAATTAGCCACTCAAGAGCTACTTCTAAGCTACACAAGCTAGAAGGTAACTAAGAAAGCTACACAAGCTAAACTAGTTACAAGAGCAACAACTAATCATTAGCACAAGTAATAATAAGTAAATACAAGCTAGTGATGTGGAGAATGCAAACCACTGAGAAGATGTACACAAGGTTGACACGGTGATTTTTCTCCTGAGGTTCACTTGGTCGCCACCAAGCTAGTCCCCATTGTGTCGGCTCACTCACTTGGAGGTGCACGCGCTAATAGGCATTCACAAGCCTAACCTGCAATCGGGTGCCGCACAACCAACACAAGATGAGGGCATTCAATGACACGCTCAACTAGAGTTGATCTTCGCGATCTCCCACGGGGCGAGCACAACACCCCCCTCACAAGCTCTTCTCTGGAGCCACGCACAAGCTTCTTGCGTGCTTCGACGGAGCCACAATCACCAAGCCGTCTAGGAGGTGGCAACCTCCAAGAGTACCAAGCACCACTGGCTTGCAACACGATCACCTAGTGTCACTCGATGCAAACTCGCAATGCAATGCACTAGAATCGCTCTCTCAAACAATCGGATGATCACTATCAAGTGTATGTGAGTTAGGGCTCCCAAGCACACCAACACAAGCCACAAAGGCTCTAGGGTGCTCAGCAACCGGCCAAGGGCAGCCACCAAGTCTACTTATAGAGGGAGGGGAAAACTAGCCGTTTCCCCCTCTCTAACGCCTCTCTGGAAGGCTTCGGACCAATATAGACGCGTCCGGACCTTTAGAGATGCTGCGTCCGGATCTTTAGAGACGCTGCGTCCGGACTGCACAGTGCGTCCGGACTAGCACAGCCCGCACAGAAACATCCGTATCTCTTAGCTCTGAACTCCGATTTCGATGATCTTGGACTTTTTGGAAAGCTAACTCAGAGGCCTACACATCCCTCAAGTCCATTTGATCCATATCACAATGAATCAAAGCAGTATTTCATTCCAAGATCTTCTCTTTGGCGCGCTCGCCGATCTCTGCCACGTGCCTCTGGACGCACACAACAGTGCCACTCCGGACCATAGCACGCTGTGTCCGAATGCAACACAGAGAGTTCCCGAGAGCCAAAAACTTCCGGAAGCAGGTCCGGAATCTACCGTCCGGTCGACAAACAACGTCCGGACCCACTCTGTCAGCTCTGCTCAGTTAGGGGGCAGGCGACCGGACGCGCAGCCAATGGTTTGGATCGCCCAAGCCCCAGCGTCCGAATCTCACAGACTCGGCCGAGACCTAGGGTTAGGTTTCGGACGCATTCACCAATGGTCCGGACCCTACTGTCCCTAGCGTCCGGAGCTTGGTTTTGACCTGAGACTCCTCCCAACTTCTTCCTTTGCTTCACATGTGCCAACACAAATGTGTTCTTCACCTTATGCATGTGTGTTAGCATTTTCACAATCATTTTCAAAGAATTTTTCACTTGCTTCTCACCGCGCCACTCAATCCTAATGCATCGCAAAGTTAGATCGTTCACGGTGGCACTAGATAACCGATATGCAAACAAGTTTGCCCCTCTTGATAGTACGGTCATCTATCCTAAACCCGGTCATATACTTCTCTACACACCTATGACCGGTGAAATGAAATGCCCTATGGTTATACCTTTGCCTTGCGCATTCCATTCCATCTCCTTCTCCAATGTTGATGCAACACATGCACCAACCTATCACCAAATGATATGATCCACTTCATATCATCACGTGACTATATTAGTTCATCGATCTTGACCTCACTTGCTCTTCACCGTTGCGTTGGTCCATTGGTGCCAAGCATCACCCGCTTGCCCTTCACACTTGCAACCGGTCCATCAAGTCAAGCCTCATCTTGATCTTCTCCACCTTGATCACATGACTCCATGTCATGTCCCATGTGCAATAAGCTCCTTCATCACACAATCATATGTGAACTAATCTCCTGTGTATATATCACTTGAACACATATTAGTTCACCTAAGTTGTCACTCAATTACCAAAATCACAAAGGAACTCTCAGGAGACAATACGGCCAATGATCGCTATCTTGATTGGTCAGAACAACCTATCAGTTTCTCCGGGGAAGATGAGTGGACGGATTACAGATACCACGGTCATTTCCCTCTCATCAATGGTCCAACTATCGCCACGTGCTGCTTTAGAAAGCTGTTGGTCGACGGCGGCGGCGCTATCAACATCATCTTTGTCGATGCATTCCGCCAGCTCGATTACTCGAAGAAAGACCTCCTCCCGGCAAACTTCCCCTTCTGGGGAATCATCCCAGATAAGGCATCCACACCGGTGGGGCAGATCACCCTCCCCGTACAGTTCGGTGACGAAGACCACTTCCGGGTCAAAAACATCAACTTCATCGTCGCCGACTTCGAGACAGCCTACCACGTGATACTCGGCCGTCCGGCACTCGCCAAGATGATGGCGGTCCCGCACTACACCTACATGGTGCTAAAGATCCCAACGCCACAGGGCGTCCTCAGCCTCTGCACCAACCTTAAGATCGCATACGAGTGCAAACAACAGACAATCAACGCCGTCGTGAAGCTCCATATCCATGATACGTACAACTCCAAACCCAGCGACAAGCCCGCCGCAATGAAGCTGAAAGAAGCAGAACAAGGAACGACCACTGCCAACCTCTCCCGCAACTAGATGTAGAGACCCTCAGCCCTCAGTGGCGAGAGAGGATTTAAAATATTTCAATAAAAGTTTGTACTATGTACCTCTCCATTAATAAATAAAGGTGTGGCATTTTTCTCCCATATTTCGTTTAAATGATTCGACCTCTACGAAGCGCTCACGGCGTTCAGCGACCACTACAAAACGCTCACGACGTTCGGTGACTAGTACAAAACGCTTACGACGTTCGGTGACCTCTCCAAAATGCTCCCATAGCGTTCGACGACCTCATCAAAATGCTTTAAGGCGTTCTCGCCAAACAGTTTGGACATAACTAGAAAGCTTCCGAAGCTGCCCTACCAATTAACCATAGCGCATAGAAGTAGCTACCCTATACACTATGACTACATCGATAGGCCTCCCAAGTGGTGGCTCCCCAACAACCGGGGGCCATCACTCGGGTTGGAAGCCATGAGATTATGCGCCCAGAATTTGTACACGACCACGACACGGTCGACGACTCTACAAGCAGCATGGCTTTTTGCCCAGCGTCTGCAGGAACGGTCTCCACAGGCCCTAGTCACGCCACGATTGAGTCTCTCAGAAAAAGGTACTGTCCCGGCATCTCCCTAAGCATGCATGAGCTACTCGCCCTTTGCGCCATGGGTTGCCAGCAGCATACCCCCTTGGTAATCCCCATGGCACCTACGCGTGCAGAGGCTCTAGGTCCTACGATCTGGGCCATGGGGAACCCAAGGCCGAACGATTCATCGCTACGGCTCACGACTTAGCAGGCACGAAAGGACATACAAGTGAAACAAAAAGCTCCCCGCCTTGAATATAATACAACTTTGTAGCATTTCACTTACAAGTCCGACTACTTGTATCCGAGATACAAACTACTGTTGTCCCGCAGCAAACAAATCGACATCCCTAACTACGGCCTCTGCCACCGGCTCGACTTAAACCTCCAGGCGATCCATCTCCACGTCCGACGTCCCTGCCACAAAACCAATCGCCGCCCGACCAAGATCCAGCTTCGGGTAGTGTGACCGCAACATGGCAAAACCATGAGCAATCACACTCTGCGCCACCAAGGTCATGAACGACCGGAGCCTGCCCCAAAGGTCACGAACTATCGACAAGATGCCCTCCATGGTCGCCTGCTTAGCGTGTTTAGGAATAAGTACCTGCCCATCGACACATTCAACCACCGGGGCGACCTCCCTCGCCAGCAGCCAGAAGTGGTCGTAGTAAGCATCCACCTTCGCCTGTAGGTCTGCAAATTGGATTTGAACATGCCATCGGTAAGCTGGAAACACAGTAAGCACCAGATAAGGTGGTTGCACGATCAAAACAACAGGTAAGAAGACACTACCTTCGTGCATCGCCTACATCTTGTAAATCTCCTGCTTGGCAGCAGCGATCTCCCGCTCCACATGGTGTTTTGCCTCTTCATCCCTGAGCAGTCCTACACAAGGAAGCACAAGTCATCGCACGTTCAAAGCGACAAGTTGTCAAGCGATAAAAGAATGGAGACTTACGGGCAGAAAGCTCGTCGACCTTCTCGATGTGTGTCAGGAGCTCAGTGATCTCATGATCTCGCCCCCGGATGTCAGCCTCCAACACATATGACCGCCGGTGCACGGCCTCCAAGCTGGCTTCTAGCCCGGCAAATTGTCCCTCAACACGAGTAACATCGCCCCGGAGACACTTCTTCTCAGCCACCAACGTCGCAAGTTGGTCAGCCATGGCCCTGCGCTCCTTCCCAGACTTGAAGAGACTCTGCGGCCACATAACCACAGTCACCAAAGGACGCATGGCAGAAGCACAGACTAGAAGAAAGGTACGCATATGTTGATCCGCCCAAAAAGATTACTCGGATCATTCAGGAAGGTCGCCGCTTCCTCCTCGGCCTTGTTGTCCTCGACAATGAAAAAAGTTCTCACTGTCGCGGTGGAAGGTCCAAATTGGCTCGGGCTTCGGGTAACCTTCCACATGTGGAATCTCCTCCACCAATTCCGGCTCATCCAACGACGTCGCTGTCCTCTCCCGCTTCACAGGCCGGAAGACCGCCGACGACGCAGGCATATCGACATTCCCCAGGCCAGCGGTAGCGGCGTCAGCAACGCCAACCCGAGGAGACTCCTCAGCATCCTCCGCTGCCACTCCAGGGGCGGCGCCTTTAGCAGCCCCGACCGCCTCAGCCTCAGCCTCAGTAGTTTGCATGGCCTCACGGCCGCCGACCACAGGGTCGGCCACCGGAGCACCCCGAGATCAGAACCTCCGGGGGACCCTGCGGACTCCTGCACCCCGAGATCCTGAGCACTTGAAGCATGATCAGCAGCGGCCAACACCCCGCAGCACAGTATAGTCGGGTCCTCAGCGGTCACCGAACTATAAAGAATACGCCATGAGCACTAAGACCAATAATCCGGCAGCACAGGAAGAAAGAGAGAAACATGATACTTACAAGACCGACGTCCGGCACACCCTCACAAACCGCCAGGCCGGAGGTGTCCCCGTGGAACTCAGTGGCATAGCCACCGGCGGACGCTCTGACTCCTGGGCAGCACACCCCTCCACAGTAGGCCCACAGGCAACGACCGGTGTCGATCGTGAAGAAGCATATACCTTCGGCAGGGGAACCTTAGCACTCGATCCAGAGACCCCCTGCCGAACCACGTTGGTCGTTGTCGTGTCTTCTTCATCTTCCGACCTCTCGTCGGTCCAATCCGATATCGAGGGAGCTTGAGGGGCGGCCCCTTCGTTGATAACAAACTTACCACCGGTATTAACCGATGGCTTCAACTTCTTCTGGGTAGGGTCAGCCGGACGCTTCCCCAATGGGTCGTCACGCGCCCGACGCCTCCTAGCAAGAGGCTCGGGGATTCCTCCCCGGTGAGAGGATCCGCGAGCACCTTCATACGACCTGGCTACCCACCTCGGTGCCCGATTGAGGCCAGCAGGCCACCCTGTCGAAGGGACCTGGGAGAAGAAAACGACGCGGTCCTGACCATGAAATTGCGGCAATGTATCAATAGGACAACCAAAACGCAGGAAAGGCAGATCGATAAAGCACCAGAAAAGGATGAACGCACCTGTGGCGGGGGGCACCAGAATGGAATGAGTCCCTTGGACTCCTCATGTACGGGACGCTAAGATCAAAGACCATAGAGAGCCGGTCATGCCACTCCTCCGGCTCCATCACATCTGACGTCTCCCGGTTAGGGTCGCGACGACCAATGTAGAGGAAGGCAGGGTGAACCCTGTCCTTGCAGGGTTGACAGCGCCTCATGATGAAGTTCCAACCAACCGAAACCCCATCAAGCGACGCCTGGTCCACCAATGCGAGCAGCTCCTTCACCTACTCCATCATCGCCAACGAAGGGGTTGCCGACCAGCTGGGGTGCGACACCAGAACTTTCGTCAAGTCGCCGCACGCGTACGGATCCTCCTTAGGAATGTACAACCACCGGTACTTGTACTCCGCTACCTTGGATGGAAGATGTGTGGCGAGATACACATCCGACATACCCTCTCGGAGCTGAAGGTGCACCGAACCAATGATTTGGGATGCAGAGGTTCCATTGGGATTGAGGCGGAAGAAATAGCGGAATAGTTCAAAGTGGGGTTCAATCCCCAAATACGCTTCGCAAATATGTACAAAAATTGTTATGTGCAGTACAGAGTTGGGGTGGAGGTTGCACATCGCAATCTTGTAGAACTCCTAGAGGCCACGCTGGAAGGGGTGGACAGGAACCCCGAAACCACGCCAAAAGAACGGTTCAAAGACGAGGAGCTCACCGGTATTAGGAGTTGGGAACTCCTCCCCGGTCGTCGCCCTCCACTCGACAATGGCCTTGTCCTGAAGGATGCCAATGATGATGAGGAGTTGGATGTCCTCCTCCTTCAGAGTACATTTGGCCTAATCCTTGGTCCAGTCTGGAAGAACAGCCTCCATCCTCTTCGCGGACTTCCCCGCCTTCTCCTTTGTCAATGAGCGAGTTCTTGGCTTCCTCCTAGGCGCCATCAATGGACTACGACAGAAGAGGACTAATGTCTGCGGTGGCGCATGGGAGCAGGAAGAACGCAAGCGAAGGAGGATTGAGGAAGACGAAGAGCTCTAACGCAAAACGAAAGCGTGAAAACCACCACCGCAGCTAAGTCTGTATTTTATACCGAGGGGCGCGGCGCCTCACCTCCCAAGGTTTTTAGGAAATTGCAAAGGCCAAATGCGGAACCGCCACGACGACCACTTTTTGTGCCTCAACATGGGTCGCTAACCGCGTGGTTAATTCGGCCCACTTACTCCTTTTTTATCTAATCATTACGTATTCCTCCCAAATAATCTCATTATTTTATGGTTCATAACTTTCTATATCTAACACCGCAGTCCCGGGGACTGGATACAGAACCTTGTCACAAATTTTCTTCGCAGCTACAGTGCTTCCGCTACAGTAAACTAGTCGTCAAACTTCACCCACTAGAAGTGGTAACACTCGGGGACTTCATCGACCGCAACCATGACTCAGCTACCTGGTCGCAATTCCCGACCAAGCTCGGGGACTTCGTAAAACTGCGTACACCGAGCAAGGCTCGGGGACTGTGACCACGACACACGCACGACGGCGCGAATCAGCAAACACTCGGGGACTGCAAACAAAACAGAGCAATATGATCCTGGTACAAGAACCTCCCAGCTCCTTACATCAGGGTCGGGGACTATAGGTATTCGCAGTCATTTTTTACAAAACTTATGTTTCAGTCTTTGGTTACAATTTTATGCGTTTTTCATCTCTTATAAAGTTTGGCACCACGTGCAAACTTCACCTACTACCAAGCTCGGGGACTAAGTGGGTACACTTCACCTTGCGGTGAATGTACTGATTTACTTCTCGACAAGCTCTGTTGTTTCTGTGTTGTTTTTGCAGAGCCTAAGTGGGTACACTTCACCAAGAAAGGACTTTTCAAAAGTTTTTCTTCTTCAACACATCACATTCTCCCAACAAGCAGACGCAACATCCGATGAGGCGCCCGACTCGCCTATCAAGCTACGACGCTCTCGACCAGTCCAACCTGGTCGGGAGGCCTCTCCGAGAAGTGCCTCGATAAGGCAACCTGGTCGGGCATCTGCGACGACGACTTCGCGTCAAGGCGACTAGCCGAACGCCTCCAAGGATGATGTTGTGGGCTCGACGGAAGAGTGCAACGTGCTCGGTGACTTGTTGGTGATATTACCTTGGCATATCCCTAGGGACCTTATGGGCCTACCAACCAGAAGACAGCGCGACCCGCGAAACCCTGCGGCACTCGAACAACCCGTCGTGCTTGCCAAGGACTCCAAAGAGCCTTGCTCGCCAAGGAAGATCATAGTAGATAGACTCAGATCCCTTGCCTTAGGGGACCGATCGTAATCTATTAGGATATGCACTCATCAAGGGGGAGATTGCGAACACATGGTGGATAAGTACCCATGTTTGTTCAGCTTTGATGATGAGTGATTGACCAACAGGTGAGTGTTTCAGTTTGAGTGGCTTACTCTAACCTCTGCGAAAGCAGAAACGTGTGCTTGTCTATCGGCTTGTGGTGTGCAGGTGCTATGCCTAGTGACAGTGGTCAATGGCGTGGAGAAGGTTGAGTAGAGGCTTGCCGTGCCGATGGACTGAGAGCGGTGAAGGGTGGAAGCAGGGCTCGGACTAAGGGACCATGGGCGCCGGCGGACAAGCTGTGGTGGCTAGTACTCTCCGTTTTCCTCCACTGTCGTTGAGCACCCATCAACTGGGTTTGGTTTTTGGGAAGAGTGGCCCGAACATTTCGAGAGAAATTTGAGGCTCCCATTCACACCCCCCCCCCTCTGGTCGTTGTTCTTGGTCCTTCAATTGGTATCAGAGCCGGTTAAGGATCAATCCACCTTACACTGTTCTTGATCCGCGAAGGCGACATGGAGCGAGGTGCTGGTAAACCTCCCTACTTCGATGGAACCAACTTTGCCTATTGGAAGGTGCGTATGTCGGCTTACCTCCAAAGGCTTGACACAAAGTTTTGGGAGATTTGTGAGAATGAGAACTACGTGGTTCTTGAGGCTCGGATCACCGATGCCCAGATTACGCAGCATGCGTCAAACGCAAGAGCCCGTAGCATTCTCTTCTCTTGTCTGTCTCTTCCAGAGTTTGAGCAGGTTTCGAGTCTTACTACGGCACGGGAGATCTAGCAAACACTCTTGAGATATCATGAGGGCAACCCTCAGATCATGTCCAGACTCTTCGACACGTACCGTAGAGAGTATGAGAACTTTGCTCAGTTGGCCGACGAATCTGTTGATGGGATGTTCACTCGCTTCCAATCTATCGTCAACAAGATGCGTGCTAATCGAGCCAACTTGCCTTATGATGATCATGAGATGGCTATCAAGCTTTTGCATGCTCTTGGTCAAAAGGTATGGGAGATGAAGGTGGCTGCCATTCAGGAGTCACAGGGCTATGATGCCCTGACCGTGGATGAGTTGTTCAGCAAGCTCAAGTCCTCGAAGATTGACTACCAGACCCGAGCCAAGCTTGAGAACCTGTCGAAACCATCTATGGCATTGGTTTCTGGCCCGGCGGTACGTCTTCTTCCTCCTTTGACCCTTCACACTCTTTGTTCGCTTTGTCTTTGATTTCTGTGACAGAGGATCAAGTGGAGGCTCTTGGAGATGATGAGCTGGCTTTGGTCATCACCAAGTTTTCACGGTTTCACAACAACCGTTTGAACCGTTGGCGTGGTGGCTCAGCCAAGGGGTGCTACCGTTGCGGTGATGAGGATCACTTCATCGCAAACTACTCCAAGAAAGTTGCGGGTGACTTCACCAAGCGCAAAGAGAAGCGCGAGCACCACTTCGAGGACAAGCACAAGCCCAAGGGTGGCTACCACCGAAGGTCCTCCAAGAAGGTGATCGACAAGGTGAAGGCCAAGCACTGAGCCTTCCTCGCCTCCCTCAGCGACATTGATGCCTCCTCCGACGGAGGTGCTTCTTCGAGTGATGATGAGTCCAAGGGAAAGGTTGAGGACAAGCTCAACGACCTATGCTTCTATGCCGACGCCAAGCACGGTGGCTTTTGCACCATGGCGATTGAAGAAGGCAAGGTCGGCAAGCACAAGGCCCCGATTACGGCTACGACTCCGACACACCTGAGGTACCACCCACCGTCGAGTCCCTCTCTCTTGAGATTGAGTCTCTAAACGACGCCTTGATGAGTCAAGATGCGTTGCTCAAGCGTGCCACTGTTGAGAGGAATGACTTTAAGACAAAATACCTTAGCGCGCTTCAGGAGCTAGATTTTGCTAAGGCGTCAGTGGTGGTTACCGAGGAGGTAGAGTGTGATGCTTGCGCCATTCACATGTCTGATCTAGTCACTCTCCAGGACAAGTATGGAAATCTACTTGAGGAAGTAAGTAAGCTGAAGGATAGGCCAAGCTTACTTGCTGCGTGCAAGTCTTGCTTAGTCTTGTGTTCTAAGCTGGCACAGAAAGATGCTAGGACTGCTGTGCTAGAGAAGGTCAGTTCAGATAGCACTAGAGAGTCAGATCGCTTTGAGGCTTTGGAGCTTGAGATCGCGTCGTGCAGACACGACAAGATGTGTACTGAGGAAGAAAACACATACCTTCGGTCCATCTTGAGTTGGGTGTCTTGCCGAGAGCCGTAGTTGGGGATGATGCTTAGCCAATGCAAAAGGGCTGGAACCACGGGAGTAGGCTTTGCTATAGGTGGGAAGGACGATAGTATGTTCGGTAAGATCGGTGAGTGCAGTGGTTTGAGCGAGAATGAGAAACCCACCACAACTCCCAAGCTTACCAAGATCACTCCACCTAAGCCTACCAACCCCTCTGAGTTTCCTGTGAGAGATGGTGTGTTTGAAGAGCCACCCAAAACCACTCCACAGAAGCAAGTGTGGATTGCAAAACCGAACCATCTTTGCAACCCACTTGACACTCTGCTAGACATCTCTAGTGATCCCCTTCCTAAGAGAGCTAGAGCCACCCAACCCAACAAGAGAGTGCCTACCAAGAGTGTGGTGAGGTACCATTGTGAGTATTGTGAGAGGGATGGGCACTTGGCTGAGTTTTGCTATAGGACGAAGAGAGATGATCGGAGGCAGTTTGAATTGAACAACTGGGACATGTACCACCCACGAGTTGGGATGCGTGAACCGGAAGTTCAGAGGAATACTTCTAAGCCTAGAGGTACAATGCCTCAAGGTGCTAGGCCTCAAGACTTGGTGGTCGTGGTGGTCGTGCCCGACGGGGTACCGGTCGTGACCCATACAACTACAGGCCTCGTGGCGGTGGCTTTACTCCTCCCTTCGCTAGCGGACCACGTTTTCCCCATCGTGGTGATCGCTATCCTCCCATGGGACAGGAGATGTTTGGTTTTTCTCCTAACCCATTCTTTGGGCAAATGGGACAACACTGGTATCCTTCACAGTTTACTAACCTCAATGTTGCACTCTTTGCTCACCCTATGTCTTTTTATTGATGTAGGAAGGAGGACTCGAGTAGAATTGGCTTGTGGATTCCGTATGTTCACGCCATATGACCGAAAGTGCCAAGTGGTTCTCCAGCCTTGAGCCCGTGCACCACACCGAGTATATCACATTCGAGGACAAGAGTAAAGGTAAGGTTGTCTCCTGAGGGTCGATCTGAGTGAACTCTTCTTTTGTCCTCAAGGATGTTGCTTTGGTTGCAAATTTGCATTTTAACCTTCTATCGGTTTCGCAACTCCTTGAAGACGGTTTTGAAGTGAGCTTTAAGCCTAACTTGTCTTGGATTTTGGACTCTCGTGGTGATCTTGTTTGCCGGATGTTTCCCTTCGGGAAGGTTTTTCGTGCGGATTTTTCTATCTCTTCCGGAACTTCTCGTTGTCTTCTTGCCGGTTCTTCTTCCGATCTTTGGAAGTGGCATAGGAGATTGGGACATTTGAGTTTTGACTTGCTTGCAAGGCTTAGCTCAATGGACCTTATCCAAGGATTGCCAAAGCTAAAGTTCGAAAAGGATTTGGTTTGCCATCCTTGCAGGCATGGCAAGATGGTTGGTGCTTCCCATCCTCCGGTGACGAATATTATGACCAAACAACCCGGCGAGCTCTTACACATGGACACAGTTGGTCCAGCTCGGGTTAGGTCAGTGGGAGGGAAGTGGTATGTGGTTGTAGTCGTTGATGGCTACTCGAGATACTCTTGGGTGTTCTTTTTGGAGAGTAAGGATGAGGCTTTTCCACTTGTTCGAGATCTGATTTTGAGATTGCAAAATGAGCTACCTAAGAATGCCATGAGAGCTATCCCCAGTGACAATGGCACAGAATTCAAGAATGCTGACTTTGCAACTCTTTGCTCTTCTTTGGGTCTCGATCACCAGTTTTCCTCACCTCACACTCCCCAGTAGAATGGTGTTGTTGAGCGCAAGAATCGGACCCTTGTTGAGATGGCCAGAATGATGCTTGATGAGCATAGGACTGCTAGGCGGTATTGGGCCGAGGCACTCAGTTTTGCTTGCTATGTTTCCAATCGCATTTTCCTCCGAGCTTTCAAGAAGAAGACTTCTTATGAGTTGTGATTTGGGAGACCACCCAAGGTAAGTCACCTACGGGTGTTTGGGTGCAGGTGCTTCATTCTCAAAATGGGCGGTAAGTTGGACAAATTTGAATCATGGCCTTCTGATGGTATCTTTCTTGGTTATTCTACACACTCTCTTACTTATCGTGCACTTAACCTTGAGACTAACCGAGTGATGGAGACTTGTGAGATTACCTTCGATGAGACTATGCCTTGTGTTTCCACTGCTTTTGAGCTCGCAGGTGATGATGAGGTGAACACTAGCATCTTTGTGGAGGAGGAGCAGGATGATGCCGATTGGGGTGATCCCGAGCCAACTCCACTGGCTGCCCCTGTCGACCTTGCGATGTCCACATCGGCTCACGATCCCGATCCGACTACTTCGTCTACATGGGGACCGTTCGAGCAGCTTCCTCAGTCGGTGCCCGTTGCACCTGAGGGAGCTCCAGCTACTGTCGAGGGGGAGGCCACTTCGTCCAGGCAGGCTCCCCGCCACATCCAGCGGCAGCACACGCCGGAGAACATCATCGGCGACATTGACCGTCGAGTCACGTGGTCCAGGTCCTATATCTCTCACTTTGCTCATTCGGCTTTTGTTGCTTCTTTTGAGCCCTGAGATGTTGGACACGCTTTGATGGATCCGAATTGGGTTAATGCCATGTATGAGGAGTTATAAAACTTTGAGCGAAACCGCATTTGGGTCTTAGTTCCTCCACCACCTAGTTGCCACCCTATAGGTACCAAATGGGTTTTCAAAAACAAACAAAGTGAGGATGGGGTGGTAGTGCGCAACAAGGCTAGGTTGGTTGCTCAAGGCTTTTGTCAAAAGGAGGGAATAGACTATGAGGAAACCTTTGCTCCCGTAGCTCATTTAGAAGCCATTAGAATCCTTCTAGATTTTGCGGCTTCTAAGGGTTTTAAACTTTTTCAAATGGACGTTAAAAGTGCTTTCTTAAACGGCTACATAGAGGAGGAAGTTTATGTTAAACAACCTCCTGGTTTCGAAAATCCCAAGTTTCCAAACCATTTTTTAAACTTCACAAAGCTTTGTATGGTTTGAAACAAGCACCTAGAGCATGGTATGATAGGCTAAAAAACTTTTTGCTTGCTAAGGGCTTTAAAATGGGATCGGTAGATAAGACGTTGTTCCTCCTCAAGCAAGGCAAAGACACTCTCCTTGTCCAAATATACGTGGATGATATCATCTTTGGTGGTTCTTCTCATGCTCTTGTTTCCAAGTTTGCAGATCTTATGAGCAGGGAATTTGAGATGAGCATGATGGGAGAGTTGACTTTCTTTCTCGGGTTGCAAATCAAGCAAACCCGGGAAGGGACGTTTGTGCACCAAGGCAAGTACACGAAGGATATCTTGAAGAAGTTTGACATGGGTGAGGCAAAGCCTCTTTCGATGCCCATGTCGACTACGACTGCCTTCGATGCGAACGAGGAAGGAGAGGCGGTGGACCAGACGGAGTACCACAGCATGATCGGGTCGCTTCTATACCTGACGACAACCCGGCCGGACATTCAGTTCGCCGTCTGCCTGTGTGCTCGCTTTCAGGCGTCCCCACGGACTTCGCACAAGCAGGCGATGAAACACATCATGAGGTACTTGCGCTTCACTCCCGAATTTGGTCTTTGGTTCTCCACCTCTTCCTCTATTGTGCTTTGCGGTTATTCTGACGCCGACTTTGCCGGTTGCCGACTTGATCGGAAGTCCACTTCTGGGACTTGCCAGTTTCTCGGGTCTTCTTTGGTTTCTTGGTCTTCTTGCAAGAAATCTAGCGTGGCACAGTCGATGTGCGAAGCTCAGTACGTTGTCGTGGCTAGTTGTTGCTCTCAGTTGCTTTGGATGATTGCCACTTTGAGAGATTTTGGTCTTGAGCTTACTAAGGTGCCTCTGCTTTGTGATAGCACGAGTGCAATTAGTGTGGCTAAAAATCCCATGCTTCATTCGAAGACCAAGCACATTGAGGTCCACTTTCACTTTTTTGCGTGATCACTACGAGAAGGGTGACATTGACCTCCGGCATGTCGAGACCCAAAACCAGCTTGCGGATATTTTCACTAAGCCATTGGATCAAGCTGCGTTTTTCGCCTTCGGGGCCAGTTGGGTGTTTGCTTTCCTTTTTAGAGGAGGAAAGTTTTGTGTATCATAGTTCTTTTTGATCCGTTTAGTCTTTTCCTTGTCCTTCTTCCTTTTTGGTGTCTTGTTAGTGTTAGTAGTGTCATTGCATTTTGCATCTCATTTGCATTTGTGACATAGTTCATTTTAAGCTTCATATCTATAGCCGATATAATGAATCTATGCTCTGTTTGAGGTGCTTTATGTGTCTATGGTGCTGCCTAACTTAGACTCTTTTTGATCTATATGATATGCAATAGAGCTAAGTTAGAAAAGCTTTAAAACTGAATTTTAATTCCCCATGTCACCTCTGAAATGGCACTAGCATGTGTAGGCTTTTGAAGATCCTTCTTGGTTGTCTTGTATATAGCTTGTAACTATGGCTCTTCATTGTTTCATTCACTACCTTTGAGCACCATGATTAAATATCTAAAATGAAATTGCTCTCTGTTTTGTGAATTGGAAAGATCGAGTTGGGTTTGCATTGTGAGCACTTCACCGTGTGTTCGAGACTGCTTCCCATATGGGTTGATACTTGAGCGGTGTCGTGTATGACCAAAACCGGTGTGTCAAGTCCTTTGACTTCGCCCGGTTGGTAAGCAGTGGCATCACTTTGCTTACAACCACTCGCATACAACTTGTAATGTGCCTAAAACTGAAATTGGCTGCAAAACTCTGAAATTTGGAAAATTCATTCAGTTGGGTCATTGGCTTGTTGTATGAATTTTGCTAGGGATAGTTCTACTTGCTATACATGAGATTGCTTTGAGATAGATCTTATCTTGTTTGCCATGTTTAGTTGTCTCTAGGAGGTGATACTCTTTCTCTGCTCTCACATGATATGCTCTCTAAAATAGCTTCTAAAGTGATCTTAAGCTCAACTTGAGTCTTTGTTGGGCACATAGAGCTTTTCCTATTCTCAGAGGATCACATCACTTAGAGCATCTATTCATTGTCTTAGCTCTAAGTATGAAGCTTTTGCACTCATTTTGCATCTCATGGCATTTGTAGCCGGATCTTGAGTTGTTGATGTTTGATGAGCTACATGTGTCAACAAGGGGGAGAGATGTGCATTTCATTCCATTTTCCGCCATCTACTTCCAAGGGGGAGAAAGAGTGCATCTCATTGGTTTCATTGGCTTCTTTGGTCAAGGGGGAGTTTTGTGTGCTTCTTTTGCCCTAAGAAGCTCATTTGGTATCTTGAGTGTGCTTTTGCCCAGGGGGAGCTTCTGCTAGATGTGTTGAGCCTTTGCCTCTTCTGGAGGGTCTAGCTTGCTTTGTTGGCTCCGGCAGGTTTCGATTGCTTCTTGAGCATTAAGGGACGTAAGTGGTTTAAATTGGTATCCTTTGAGCTCCCTTAGTGCTTAGATTGGTTTTCTGAGCTTTGAGATTGTGTGATTGGTTTCTTGGACTTGCTAGCGGTGTTGAGCTCGTTTCTGCCTCTTCTTGAGGGCTAGCTTTATTTCCTGCCCATGTGCTTTTGTTTAGCTTCAGTAAATGGCTTTGTCATGAGACGCTTTTGTAGATGTGTTTTGAATTGGTATCGTTTTGCTTCTCTCAAGTGACCCCGTTTTGGCTTTCTTAGATTTTTGGTCATTTGGAGAGCTTTACTTTGTGGCTCAAATCTGTAATGCACGTGTGTTGACAATGCACTCATCAAGGGGGAGATTGCGAACACATGGTTGATAAGTACCCATATTTGTTCAGCTTTGATGATGAGTGATTGACCAACAGGTGAGTGTTTCAGTTTGAGTGGCTTACTCTAACCTCTACGAAAGCAGAAACATGTGCTTGTATATCGGCTTGTGGTGTGCAGGTGCTATGCCTAGTGATAGTGGTCAATGGCGTGGAGAAGGTCGAGTAGAGGCTTGTCATGCCGATGGACTGAGAGCGGCGAAGGGCGGAAGCGGGGCTCGGATGAGGGACCATGGGCGCCGGCGGACTAGCTGTGGTGGCTAGTACTTGGCACCGGCGAGTGCGAGAAGACATGGAGGTAGACCGAGTTGACCAAGTCAATACGGTGGACGCGCGAGTCGAGCGGAGGCTCAGGGGACTCGGAGTCCGACCGGGCGAAGACAAGGTGGCTCGCGTCGAGTGGTTTTGGTGGTTTGGGCCTCAAAACCATCCACGTCGGTTTCCGAGTTTGGGCCGCAAAACTTGGGGTTCGGGTAGTTGAGCCCAAAGCTACCGGTGGCGGGTTTCCTGGGTTTGGGCCTCAAAACCTAGGCGGAGCTTCCGAGGAAGCGGGGATGGCACGTGGCGGAATCCTGGAGGTTGCGTCGAGGCGACGGCAACTCCCGGCAGGAAGCGGGGCCGTCCATTCAAAATGCGGGAGATATTTTCCGGAGCTTGGACTGCAATGCTTAGGCTAGGTAGTTCACTCAATGTATCTAGGGGGGTCTTTGGGAAATAGCCAAAGCCCGATAAGTAGGGGGTGAAGGGGTATCCCTCATCCCATCTCTTGAACCCTATTCACTTGCCTCTCTCTCTAGTTCATGAGATCCCTAGGTTGCTTCCACCAACCTTTGTAAGAACTTGAGTTCGTCGCGAGGAATCGGAGGCCGTAACCTCCGTAAGCCATGGTGGCTTCGATTTCGTGATTGTGTCCCCATTTTGCTTGTGTTCTTCGCGTTTTGCTTTTGCTCCCTCTTTTCCCGAGATGATTTCTCTTTGTAGGGAGTAGCTCTTGCAAATCCGTTTGAACCAAGTTGTGCGTAATCGTGAGGAGCTTCTTTGCACCGAAGGATTTCTCCTCAAACCTCACGAGTCCGTAGATCGGGCGTTTTCTTTGTGGAGTTCTTCGTTCTTGAGCTTTTCCCTAAATCTCTTCTTCTCCTTTTGCTCTAAGACAAATTGAGCGATGATTTCTTCGGGATAGCTCCCCAACTGCACTAGGATCATGCCTACAAAGTTTGGTTGCAGCTGGTGATCATTTGGTTGAGTTTTGGGAAGTTTTGGTGGAGTGGAAACTGTTTTCGCGGGTCTCAGAGTTTCTGCTCGAGAGCGTCGGACCACCCTCCGGACGACTTTCCCCGAGCTCCAGACCATTGCGAGTGGTCCGGTGGTCTTGACCAGCTAAAAGTGTCAAGCAGCGGAGGGCATCGGACTAGGTGCGTTAGTCCGACGGTGAGCGTCGGACCAAAGTCCGAAGCTAGGGAGCTTGCTGTGTTGTTTTGCGCAAAGGCTAGAGTGAGCACCGGACTACTTCCCATAGTCCGACGGTGAACGTTGGACGAGAGGTCCGGAGCTTCGGCACTCACTGTGTGGTTTTTGTGTGGGCGTCGGACTCTCAAAAGTGGGCGTCGGACCAGTCCGACGGTCACCTGCATAAGCGTCGGACCAAGGCTCTAGACCTTGTGCTATGGTCCGGTGGTCTTGATCAAGTGGTCTGACGGTCACTGTTTGCGCTTGTTTTGCCTAGGTCCTTACCTCTTTTCCCTAGGGGTTGAGAACCTGTGTTTTGGGGTTTCCGGTGATTTTCCTCCACTACCATTGAGCTCTCATTTCTCCATTTCTCCGTTTTCGGGGGAGGTTGAGCACCCATCAACTGGGTTTGGTTTTTGGGAAGAGTGGCCCGAACATTTCGAGAGAAGTTTGAGGCTCTCATTCACCCCCCCCCTCTGGTCGTTGTTCTCGGTCCTTCAAATCTACTACTGCAGGGTAATCCCTAGGTAGACTATGACGCGTATTCTGTCGACACTTTATATCTCTAATCTCTAAATAGAGCTAGATCTACATAGAACTAATCTCTCCTAATTGCTTATCTAGATCTACTAGATAGGAATTATGGCTTCATGATCTTGAGCTTCTGATCTAGCTTGGCTCTAGGGGGTACAGGCCCCTATTTATAGCTCGATGGGATGAACGACGGTCGTTGGATCAAACCGACTTAACGTAGGGCCGAGATGACTCCTCAAAGGTGGTGGAGGAAGCTTCTAGAGGAAGGCAAGCAGTGGGCCCAGGGGGGTGCCGCCCGGCTCCACATGTAAGGGTCTTGGGCCCCGCTTCGCTCCGGTGTCTTCTGAGTCCGATGGAAACTATATCTCCATGGGATTTCTTCTATATTTATTCTGATTTGATTCTCTTTATATGATTTTCTGGAATAGTCCCTGGAAAATAATAGAATACCAAAATTCGTGGAGTTTGTTAGATAACCCCTATATTTATATTATTTTATATGTGATTGATCCATTTATCATGTTTATAATTGTATAAAAAGTTGACGCTAACAACTGTCAACACTTCCTCAGTTGGTGCCTGTTGCACCTGAAGGAGCACCAACTACAATCAAGGGAGAGGCTATGTCATCCAGTAGCAACACCCGCTGGAGAACATCATCGGCGACATTGACTGGCGAGTCACGTGGTACAGGTCATATCACATCTCTCACTTTGCTCATTCTACATTTGTTGCTTCTTTCGAGCCTCGAGATGTTGGACACGCTTTGTCTTATATAGATTGGGTGAAACCAAGTTTGGGTTTTAGTTCCACCTCCACCAGAATGCCACCCCATAGGTACCAAATGAGTTTTCAAAAACAAACAGAGTGAGGATGGGGTGGTAGTGAGAAACAAAGCGAGGTTGGTAGCCCAAGGCTTTTGTTAGAAGGAGGGGATAGATTATGAGGAGACCTTTGCCCATATTGCTCGTTTAGAGGCCATTAGGATCCTTTTAGCTTTGTGGCTTCTGAGGGTTTTAAGCTTTTTCAGATGGATGTGAAGAGTGCCTTTTTGAACGGGTATATAGAGGAAGAGGTCTATGTTAGACAACCTTCCGAATTCGAAAATCCCAAGTTTCCAAACCATGTTTTAAACTTCACAAAGCTTTGTATGGTTTGAAACAAGCCCCTAGAGCATGGTATGATAGATTGAAATCATTTTTTATTCAAAAGGGGTTAAAAATGGGATCGGTAGATAAAACATTTTTCTCTCAAGCAAGGCAATGATTCTCTTTTGGTTCAGATTTATGTGAATGATATCATTTTTGGTGTCTCTTCTCATGCACTTGTTGACAAGTTTGTAGATCTTATGAGCAGGGAGCTCGAGATGAGCATGATGGGGGAGTTGACCTTCTTCCTTGTGCTACAAATCAAGCAAACCTGAGAAGGGACATTTGTGCACCAAGGGAAGTACACCAAGGAAATCTAGAATAAGTTCGATATGGGTGAGGCCAAGCCTCTTTCGACACCCATGTCGACAACGATGGAATTGGACGTCTATGAGTAGGGGGAGCCCATGGACCAGACAGAGTATCAGAACATGATTGGATCACTCCTCTACCTGACGGTGACAAGACCGGACATATAATTCGCCGTGTGTTTGTGTGCACACTTTTAGGTGTTGTTGCGCACTTTACACTGACAAGCTGTCAAGCGCGTCATGAGGTACTTACACTTTACTCCCGAGTTTGGTCTTTGGTTTTCATCATCTTCCTCTCTCTTTCCCTTTGCGGCTATCTGATGCCGATTTCATTGGCTGCCGCTTGGATCATAAGTCCACGTCGGGGACTTGTCAGTTTCTTGGATCTTCCTTGGTTTCTTGGTCCTCTCGCAAATAGTCTAGCGTCGCCCAATCCACCATAGAGGCTGAGTACGTTGCCACCATTAGTTGTTGCTCTCAATTGCTTTGGATGATCACTACCTTGATAGATTTTGGCTTGAGCTACACCCACGTCCCACTTCTATGTGATAGCACGAGTGCTATTAGTGTAGCCAAGAATCCAGTTCTCTCCAAGACCAAGCATATTGATGTGAGGTTCCACTTTCTGAGAGACCACTATGAGAAAGGGGACATTGACCTTTGCCATGTTGATACCCACAACCAGCTTGCCGATATCCTCACCAAACCATTAGACCAAGCTGCTTTCTCTCGTTTGCGAGGGGAGTTGGGTGTTTGCTTCCCTTTTTAGTTGAGGGAAGTTTTGTATCTTAGTTTTTCTACTTCTTCTTTGGTTTTTATTTTTTTTGTTTGTATCATATTGCATTTGCATCTTATAACATCATGTGACATAGAGCATTTTGAGCTTCATGTATATAGCTAGCCTAATGAAACTATGCTCTATTTGAGTTGATTTATGTGCTTATGTTGATGCTTAGCTTAGTCTCATTTTGATCACTTGATACATGCTTGAGCTAAGCTAGTAAGGATTTTGAAACTGAATTTCATTCTATATTCACCTCTAAAATATCTACTAGTATGTTGGGCTTTATTGAGATCCCTATTGCTATCTTGTGCATGCTAGGTTGTTATGGCTCTTACATTGAATCATTCATGTCCCTAGATTCTCTTGTTTGTGTTTCAATTGGTATTAAAATGAACATAGCTCTAAGAGAATAGTGATTTGATAAGATCGAGATGGGTTTATGCACACTATCCCAAATATCACTTTGCTTTTCCCCTATTCTCTAAAGGCCCAATGGTCTAACACTATCCATGGTGCTAGACTTTGCCACTTCTAGACTCCCAAGCAAATAGCATCCACCACCCCTAGGGAAGAGTAAGGTGATGAATCTCACTCCCACAACTAGGAAAGAAGAGAGTGCATCTATCCAAGTAACCCCAAGGAAAAAAAAGATAGATCCATCATCGCCTCATTTGCGGTAGGGGAGGAGGACGAGACGATGCTACTGCCGCCAGCTAGGAAAGGGATGATGCCTCTAGCTTTTCACCTGTGAAGGACAATTTAGGCCTATTTGGGTGAGTATTTCTTCATCGAGGAGCTCCACCACCTTTCTACTAAAGGTACATTTGGTTTGGTTTTTGGAAGGTGTTTTTGCTTCAAAGAAGCCAAAAAGGGCTATTTTTCCTACTTCAATTCTCACAACATCCGGCGAGCTGGTTCTAGCAGCTGTGAGCTCAAGCTTTTCATATAATTTACCTGCCTTACAACTGGTTATGTGCGTACCCCTTTGATCCATCCTTTTTTCATTGTCATCTTCCTTGTTCTTTTTGTCTCTCCCCCCTAGTATAGAGCATGTCAACATGTTAGGTGATGTGGCACATCCTGCATGAAGGCCGACCTCTCCACTTCGGTGAGCCCCACTCCACACTTACCTTCCCGGGGCCCACTTATGTTCTTAATGTAGCATTTAGATTGAATGACTATGAAATTACGTCTATACGCACACGACACGACCATCCCTGTCACCCATCGTGCATGTCGCACGGGTCTTAGTGGAGCAGCGCCGCCACCGCCCGTATGGTAGCTCGACCACCAGCCGTGCCAGCAAAGCATGCTCGTCTGTCCCCGGTGCAGTTGTGTCTTGTGTGGATCCCGCAACAACTCCGGAACGTGCGTAACCTCGGCCTACATAGCGGCCTCAGCGTTGGTGCAGCCATGCTTCGCTATGGGTGGAACTCCGACCTGCACACGTAATGGAGGCCATGCTCTGCCACAGGCGTAGCTCCAAGGCCTCCTCTGCTCTGTCGAAAAAAACAAAAAAAATATAAAATTATGTGCGGTCACACACAACATTTGGACCCACTAACAGCAGTTTGTTTAAGTTTTATATTTGTTCAATCAAACGGTTTTATGCTTTGTTAGAGCAACTCCAACAATTTGACAATTTTGGTTTGACAAAACATGGAATTTGCCAACTCTGAAATAGATATGGCAAAGCAAAAAATATGCAATCTCCAACAGTTCCCCATAATGACTTGACAAAAACGGAAAAAAGGAAGGAAAAAAAGCCCGCCGCCCAGTGTTCCGCCATGAAAAAAGGAAGGAAAAAAAGGAAGAAAAAAAGGGCACCGCTCAGTGTTCAGCCGTGAAAAAAAGAAGGAAAAAAAATTATCTCCCCCTTTTCATG
This sequence comes from Microstegium vimineum, assembly GCA_022036555.1. Classification (NCBI taxonomy): domain Eukaryota; kingdom Viridiplantae; phylum Streptophyta; class Magnoliopsida; order Poales; family Poaceae; genus Microstegium; species Microstegium vimineum. The sequence continues at coordinate 22,181,394 of CM039129.1, read as the reverse complement.
GTCACCAAATTTACCAAATGCGGGCTCTTATTTGCAACTTTGGCAAAAATACCAAGCCCAAATGTCAAACTGTTGGCCACCAATTTTTTAGTTTTTTTGACAAAATTAGATATGCCAAGTCTAAATGTCAAATGATTGGAGTTGCTCTTACAAGCCACAACCGACAACACTGTTTTTTTTTAAGTTTTTCAGAAGTTGCAGCTCAATATAAAAGACCTGAGTTTTAATGGGTGAGTTGCATGTGCAGCGTGGGAGAGAAGGCCCATCTCGGTCTGTCCATGTGAAAAGAATAGGAAAGCAAGCAGCCCAATCGGCCCTGCCAAGAAAATCTGAAGCCCATGAAGCCCTGCGAGCCCTTGTCCACTAGGCTAGTATTAGTACGCGGCCAGCCGCCAGAGGCGGGTCGGAGTTGAGCACTTGAGTTCCCTTTCTCCCCTTCACCTCCCGATTGCCGCCGCCGCCACCACCGCGCCCCCGTACGGTTCGACGCCATGGTGTCGGAGGCCAGCAAGAAGAAGGCCGCCCAGAAGAAGGCTGCCGCAGCCGCCAAGAGAGGAGGCAAGGCCGCGGTGGCGTCCTCATCGTCTTCATCTGCGGCCGCGACCGCGACCGCGAACGCCGATAAGGCGGCGAACGGCGTTGCAGCGCTCAAACTATCAGACCGCACCTGCACCGGTGTCCTCGCGTCTCACCCGCTCTCCCGCGATATCCACGTGAGCACCCCCTTCCCGATCGAAACCTCGTCTTCCTGTTCTTTCGTGATTCGTGGTGTGAATCTTTAATACTCCTGAACTCTCCCTAGACGCAGAGAACCTAGTAGGTTTTTTTTCCTATTAGTTCCATCGCATACCCCATACGCATACTGGGTCAGGTTTACGACGCTTGGAATCGCCGAAATCTTTGATCGATCTCTAGAGATCTCTACTGCTCTGTTTCATTCCGCGGCGAACCGATCTGTCTTCTAGAGTGGATTTTGAATTAGTAGACTTATTTATTTTGTTAGATATGGTTCCCCAAACATGGTGATGGGGAAATCGTTTTGAGGGGTAGCGAATGGAAAATTGGATTTTGGTTTTACTGAATAAAGATGGGCACATAAAGGGACAAAATCAACGAAGCCCTCTGATAACGCATCCAGTATATATCTGGAAAAGCAAATGATAATGTTCCTCGTGGGTATCTTGCTTTCATTTTTTTTAATTTGAGGAACTTCTGCTTATAGGCTAATTGTTCCAATCTCTAGCACAATCTCTATATCTTGTTGCAATACTATCTATACCATTGATCATTGTCTTTAATATATCACTGTCCTAATTAAATGGATGTATGTGAAGCAGTCTAATTCCAGGACCATGTAAATGGTAGTCAGTTGGCAGATATAATGGAACATACAGTCATGACAACAATTCCATGTGAAGTTCAAGTTTGGTTTCTATGTAGATTGTTATTATTAAATACAGGCAGTATCTTCTTTCCTATTACTTGTTCTGGCACTTCCTTTTGCCATTAAAGGAAGTGAAAGATATATTTGGCCTCTTTTAAATTAAAACTCTCATTTCAATACTTTTGGGTGCTGCATCTCCTGTTGATTTGTTTAGCCCTTTGCTGACTGGTTCCCTAATAATCTATGTTTTGGATGTTGCAGATAGAGTCTCTTTCTTTAACATTCCATGGGCATGACCTTATTGTGGATTCTGAGTTGGAGCTGAACTACGGGAGGTAAAAACGTATAAATACATAATGCTACGATTCAGTTACGAGCAGGTATGCTATTGGAGCATGTCACTGATACGTTTTATCTGTTATATTTTTATATGATATATCAGGCGATACGGTTTGCTTGGGTTGAATGGCTGTGGGAAATCTACTCTTCTCACCGCCATAGGCTGCAAAGAACTTCCTATCCCTGAACACATGGACATATACCATCTAAGCCATGAGATTGAAGCATCTGACATGTCTGCACTGCAAGCTGTGGTTACTTGTGACGAAGAAAGAGTGAAGTTGGAAAAGGAAGCTGAAATTTTGGCTGCACAGGTTGAGCTCTTGGAATCACACAAGTGTTACTTTCCCATCCTTCTCAATGTACCACCTTTCTCAAGTTGCAAACTATAACTTAATAATGCTGGTGTCATTTTTAGGACGATGGTGGTGGTGAAGCTTTGGACCGTGTTTATGAGCGTCTAGATGCAATGGATGCTGGAACTGCAGAAAAGCGAGCTGCTGAAATATTATTTGGTCTGGGTTTTAACAAACAAATGCAGGCAAAGAAAACTAAAGATTTCTCTGGAGGTTGGCGTATGAGGATTGCTTTGGCAAGAGCACTGTTTATGAATCCAACAATCCTTTTGCTTGACGAGCCCACAAACCATCTAGGTAAGTCTTGGGAAATCTAAAATCAAGGGAAATGTAATTAGAATACTATGTTTTCAGTGGACAGAAATTTAATTGGAACCCTGCCATCTGTGAAATATTTATTTATACAAGAAGTTGGATCTTCATATCCATATGCACATTTGAACAGCCTTACATTTCATTAACTAGTATGGCACCTTCCTTCAAGCATCGATAGATAGATTCACCCAAACAAAAATGATACCTTGTAAATTCTTGTGCACATTTGCACAGCCTTACTTATAATTTTGAATAATACTGCCAAAATTTAATAATTCTTATGTGTCCTGTCAGTTTTTATGGGCTGTTTTCAGCTCAGATCTTGAAGGCCTCGCTTTCTAATTCTTTACACTCATTTGCAGATCTTGAGGCTTGTGTCTGGTTGGAAGAGACACTAAAGAAATTTGATCGCATACTTGTTGTCATATCACACTCTCAAGATTTTCTAAATGGAGTGTGCACTAACATTATCCATATGCAAAACAAGAAGCTCAAATTATACACCGGTAACTACGATCAGTATGTTCAAACTCGCTCCGAGCTTGAAGAGAATCAAATGAAGCAGTACAAATGGGAGCAGGAACAGATTACTTCAATGAAGGAGTACATTGCTCGCTTCGGTCATGGTTCTGCAAAGCTTGCTCGTCAGGCTCAGAGCAAAGAGAAAACTCTTGCGAAGATGGAGCGAGGTGGTCTCACTGAGAAGGTTGTTAGGGACAGAGTTCTAGTGTTCCGGTTTACAGATGTTGGCAAGCTTCCCCCACCAGTTCTGCAGTTTGTTGAAGTCAAGTTTGGGTATACACCAGATAATCTCATATACAAGAGTCTTGACTTTGGTGTTGATCTTGACTCTAGAATCGCATTGGTTGGTCCCAATGGGGCAGGGAAGAGCACTCTTCTAAAGCTTATGACTGGCGACCTTGTTCCATTAGATGGCATGGTTCGGCGCCACAATCACTTGCGCATTGCGCAGTACCATCAGCATCTGGCGGAGAAGCTGGATCTGGACATGCCAGCTCTGGCTTACATGATGAAAGAATACCCTGGGACTGAAGAAGAGAAGATGCGAGCTGCTGTTGGCAGGTTTGGCCTGTCAGGAAAGGCGCAGGTGATGCCGATGAAGAATCTTTCTGATGGGCAAAGGAGTCGCGTCATCTTTGCATGGCTGGCATATAGGCAGCCACAGCTGCTACTGCTGGATGAACCGACCAACCATCTGGATATTGAGACCATTGACTCCCTGGCAGAGGCACTGAATGAGTGGGATGGTGGTTTGGTCTTGGTTAGCCATGATTTCAGGCTGATCAACCAGGTTGCTCAAGAGATCTGGGTGTGTGAGAATCAGGCGGTGACAAGGTGGGAAGGTGATATCATGGATTTCAAGGCACACTTGAAGAGCAAGGCTGGTTTATCTGATTAGAAGGTTTTTCTAGCATGCATGGGCTTTTTAACTCTTGTATCACGAAATCCTAGTTTTCCAGTAGCAAACTATCGGAGATACTGTTATTGTATCGGATTACTTAAGACTTCCATCACAACCCGAGTGCCTCATACTACCTGGAATATTTATTTATATATTTTTTGAAATTTTGTTATGTGTACTGTAAGTTTTGTATGTTTTGGAAGTTTGGATTTGTCAAATTTATTGGGTTCTATGATCATTATCAACAGATAACTTAAATTTAGTTTCTAATTGAACTGAAATTTTATTTCTAAAGAAAAATGGTTGTCAATCATTTGATTTTTTTTTTACAATTTGGTGGCACATGTTTGGAGTGGTGTTTACACATTACGTTGATGTTTACTTTACTGTGTCATGAGTTTCATACCATCAGTTCCATTTGTCTGCCATTTGTCTGATAGACATGCACTCCCTTTAGGTTTCTTAACTCCCCTTTCACTCTTCAAGAAGTGAGGCTAAGAAGTAGGTTAAGAGGGTAATCTGGCTCATTCACCTCCTATGCGTTGTTTAAACTGAGACATTGAGACGGTATAGAGATTGTTCAATTCTTCTGGTGTTCTTCTATCGTCTCTTTTCCTTTTTCCCTTTTGAAGAAAATGAGACCATACAGACAGCTACTGTGATCGGCCTTCGGAATTGCAGGGGATTTATGTCTACAACTGGAGTCTTCAAGTGCCAATCAATTGGATCCGGTAATTCTGGAACCACTTCACTATTCTTGGCAGGTTGTTCTTCCTCTAGGTCAATCTATTCTCAATTTTGTGGGCTATATGAATGATATTATAAATAGCAAGCTCCTGAATGATAATTAAATTCTTACCAAAGCGATATCTAATGATTAGAGCATAAACACTTTTGATCATATGCTAGTTATTCCTACATTGAATTTTGTCAAGTCTTGTTGACCCTTGTTGGGAAAGTTATTATGCCCCAAGAGCAAGATCAGATACATGTTACATATATAAGCTATTTCTACACTAGAAATACACTAAAACATGCCTTTGTTCACTAAAATATTCTACTCCTACACTAGGAGTAGACAAAAATGTCTTAAAATAAATACTCCATGTTCTACAAAGTAGTGATCTCTCTTAATATATGGTTTAAGAGATGTGCTATACAAAAATATGTGAGAAAAAATAGAAACATATGAAGCCCCCCCCAAAAAAAATATGGATACACGAAGGTTCAATATTAAAAAAAAATGATGAGCACATGTCTCTTAAACCATATGCATAATGTAAAAAAAGAAAACATGTAGCCATGTCCTAAAAAATAAAGCTTATTAGAGAGATCACTCATAAAAAAGAGTACAACATATGTTTGACATTGCTTTATCAACATGTATGCCTTCATATCTTTCTCCATCCAAAGATTCATACTCCCTCCATACTCATAATTCAAGTTATTTTGGACAAGGCTTGGGTCAAACATTGAAAATATAAATCACATGTAACTTTTAAGTTGTTGAGTTTGGAAATGTGAAAACCATATGAATAGGTATGTCTTTAAGAGTACTTTCCTAAAAATATACATATATCACGTTCCAATAAATATTTTTTACATAATAAGAAGTCAAACTTATACTTTTGAGACCATGTTACTATCCAAAATGACTTGAATTACGAGTACAAAGGGAGTATAAGCTGTTTAGAAGTAGAAAAGAAGGGAGGCGACATTTTTGAACTGAATGGAAGGCAACATTTTGATATGCCTTTGCAAAGAATCGAACACATTATGAGCAATCTGGGAGAATCATTTGAGGATCTAAACTATGTTTACATTTTCAAAATCAAATGAAGAAACAAGTTTCTATACTGACTGATGCAATGGAATTTGAATCCATGTTGTTCCATTATTCAATCACCCAAGATAATGTGGTAGACACTCTATTGGTATTTATCAACACAGATAAAAAAGATTTGCAAGTGCATGGATACTGATGTAGAACTTTACCTAAAGTTTTCAAGATTATTGAACTTCGAAAAATGTGTGAGATTAACTAAGTATAATTTAACCAGGGTAGAAGTAAGGCTAAGGTTAAACAAGAGCGTAGAGGTCTACTATGGTTCTCTCTTTATGTGAGCAATCAGGTCCTACTTGTCCTATAGACGAGATGTGGACTATAAAGGACTCAACGAGATTGTCACCCTCACGATCTACCACCCATCTGGAATGCAAGGTGCATTCACAAGCAACTAGAGTCTAAGCACCATGCTTAAATCGCAATTACTACTTTACTCTTCCTAGGAAAAGAATAAAGCATTCAAAAGAGTCACGATCTTGATGAACAAGATAAACATAAAACTTACTTGAATAAGAAATCAATTACTACAGATATCTCAGAAGCAAGCTCAGGTAGAACTTGGATCCACCAAGTGACAAGCTATAGAGAGAGAACCGACATGCCAATACTATCTTGAAACTCTTCCCTCACTCTCTATCTCACTATTGTGTAGTTGCAAAGGATAGATCCTACACGGGGATTTATCCCTCTCTTGATTGCTACAATTGATCCTAATGCTAGAGACTTTGATTTGGAGTGATGGAGTTGGGTTTCTTCTCTGAATCAGGATGCCTCTAGATGGGGGGGGGGTATGCGGCACATTTTATACGGGCTACCCAGGATTCACGCAGCCTTACAAATCCTTAGCAGTAGCAAATCTAGAGCCTTGGATCAAACCGACCTTTAGCAATGGTAGAGATGGACTCTCTAAGGAGGTGAGGAATCAACCTTCCAAGGAGGGCTGACCTATGGGGCCTACAGAACGGCCTAGGGTGATGGCAAGCTAGCCACCCTCTTGGTCCGTTCGACTTGATTTTCGGCGATTACTTTGGACGTTGGGTTAGAGACCAACTAAGTCAGGTTTCTTGCGAATGGTTGAGATTTGCTATGCTATATTAATGGATATGTCCTCTTGGGCTGGTTTATAATATCTCAAAAGTACACATGCGCTTAATAAAAAATTGTTCTCTAGATTAGAATAACCTGATTTGAATTTAAAACTTATCCATATCACCTTCAACCATAGGGATTCTTATCCTTTACTTGGGTCTCGAGCAATTGAGAAATTGAAATATGAAATGATCAAGTGAAACGATCAAGATGCCTAAGAGAGGGGGGGGGGTGAATTGGGCTTATTTCAAATTTCTAAAGGAAATATGAAATCCTAAGCAAATGCTAATTCCTCCGTGCCTACCGAATGTGTGTCCTAGCTAGGAAAGCGGTAGCAAGCCAAGGAATGTAAGAACACCCTACACAATTCTAGTATGAAAACTAAGAACAAGTGCGGAATGTAATTGCGGAAAGTAAAGAGCTAGGGAGTAGAAAGGTTGACACGACGATGTTTTCCCGAGGTATCGAGGAGTCGATACTCCCCCGTAGTCCTTGTTGGAGCACCTCACAAGGTATTGCTCCCCCTCAATCTGTGCAAGGATTGAGTGCTCTCTACGAGCTTGTTCTTGCTACTCCGACTCGGTGAACCGCCCACAACCGATCACAAGTCGTTGGAGAAGGGCTGCCAACAATCTTCCTGCTATCACCTTCCTCCGATCACCACCGGACCGTCTAGGTGATGTCGATCACCAAGAGTAATAAGCTTAAAACTCTCACTTGAATCACTCAAGCCTCATGAGATGGATGGATGCAGACTTGAGCTCTTGGATTCACTAGTGAGTGGATTTCTTGGTTGGATTCTCAAATATCTCTCACTAGGGCTCTTGCTCTCTCTCCCAACCTCTCAAGATGTTTCTCAGCACTTGGAATGAGCAAAGGCATGTTGGGGAGGCAAGCCTTGGGGTATAAATACCCCCTCTCAACTCTAGCCCACGGGTTGCACAAACTGCACGATTTAAGTTGGCATCAAATGCACCGATGCCCTGCCCAACGGCTAGTTTCTGTTTGAAACAACTAGCATCGGATGCACCGTTGCCAAAGCATAGAACGCGTCTGTCGCAAACTCGCTGCTCTCGGGTTTCTGAGAAATTCAACTCAAATAATCGACGGACGCATGCCAGCATCCGTCGACTTGCTGACAGACGCGTCCGTCGGCTCTAGAGCCATTCTGGGAGCTCTGTGCATAGCCGACGGATGCACTGAGTTTTTCACCTCAGCGTCCATTGCCAACGTCCGTTGCCAAAGCCTAGTGACAGACCCAATAGACGCGCGTATGTCGCCTCCCACTCAGCGTTCGTCGCCCAGAAAACGTCTCTCTCAACTCCAACCTTCGTCGCGACGAATATGGAAGTTCTTCTAGGCTATCTTAGGGACAACTAGGGCTCACTTAGGGCTATGTATGTCAAGTGTTCACCACACCTATACCATGAACCTCTCCTAAGTCAAGCTACTCACTCTAACCCCTCTTGATAGTATGCTCAAAGATCAAATAAAGACCTATCTATACTAAGTGTCCTTTATCTCCTTTGTGGCACTTAGTGAAGGACCGAGAACGACGACCAGAGGGGGGGGGGGTGAATGGGAGCCAAATAAAAATTCCTTTCGGAAACTTCTATTGCTGGACCCTTGTCCCAAAATCACTCCCAAAACTCGAGCTCAAGAGAAACGACTCGCACACGACCTTACTAGTAGGTGGACACCTTAGGAGTGGTCCTAAAAGTGCAGCGGAGCGGTCGGTGAAAGATCGAAACTACAAACTCGAAACACGACCCGAAAGAGGTGCTCTCAACCTCTAGAGAGAAGAGGCAAGAACACACCCAAAAACCATTTGTGAGAACTGGTCTCAAAAGTGCCTCATCATGTTCCCTACGTGAATACGAATCCAACGCAACAAACGGAACTTGATTCGGAGTCCGGATGAGTGAGATACAATCAAAAGAGTTCTACAGCTTTTGCGGACTGTCCAGAAGTGAACCGCGGACTATCCGCCCTTGCTGAAAAATGACCTGCGGACAGTCTGCAAATTGGCCCCGGACAGTCCGCCGTTAAACCGAAAAACGCCCAACAGAAAGTCCAGAATCAGTGTTGTTCGGCGGATTTGCATGGCGGACAGTCCGCGAAGAATCCCGGACAGTCCGCCAGCAAAACTCAGAAAATCACCCCGAGAAGCTGAGTTTCTACCCCGACTCCCGGACTGGCCGAGAATAAACCCCGGATTGTCCGCGGTTGGCTGGATAGATGCGATTTGGGGGCGATTTTGAATCGCCTCTCCCCCAAATCTTCCCAAATCACTTCCAAATCTTCACCAATAGCCACCAAACTTTGTGGGCATGATCCCAAGGCTATGGAGGAGCTATCCCGAAGAAATCAACGCTCAATTTGGTGTGAGTAAACAGGAACAAAAGGATTTCGGGAAAAACTCCAAAAACGAAGAACACGAAATAGAAATTGCCCGATCTATGTGCTCAAGTGGTTTGGGGTAAAGCCCTTCGGTGCAAATCTTCTACTCATGATCCTGCATAACTTGGTTCAAACAGAATCGCAAAACTCCCTCTCAATCAAGAGAAAACATCGCAAGAACTTAGAGGATTAAGAGGAGCAAAAACGTGATTAGCGAAGAACACAAGTAAAGGAGACACAATCACGAAATCAGAGCCGCCATGGCTTACGGAGGATAAGGCCTCCGATTCCCAACAAAATCAAAGTGCAAATCCTTACACTAGGGACCTCATGAACTAGAGAGATAAACTAGAGAGAGAGAGGTGGTGCAAATGAATAGGGTTCAAGAGGTGGGATGAGGGATACCCCTCCATCCCCTATTTAACGGGCTTTGGCTATTTCCCAAAGACCCCCTTAGATACATGACCGAATTACCTAGCCCTAAGACATTGTAATCCAAGTCGATAGATCTTAGCCACTTGTTTGAATGGACGACCCCGCTTCCTGCAGAGAGTTGCCGTCGCCTCGACGCAACCTCTAGGGTTTCGCCACGTGTCATCCCCGCTTCCTCGGAAGCTCCGCCTAGGTTTTGAGGCCCAAACCCAGGAAATCCACCACCGGTAGCTTTCGACTCAACTACCGAGCCCCGAGTTTTGAGGCCCAAACTCGGAAACCGTCCACCGGTGATTTTGCGGCCCAAATCACCAAACCGCTTGACTCGAGCCACCGTGTCCTCGCCTGGTCGGACTCCAAGTCCTGTGAGCCTCTTTCTCGACTCGCGCGTCCACCGTATTGACTTGGTCAACTCGGTCTACCTCCATGTCTTGTCGCACTCGTCGGTGCCAAGCACTAGCCACCACAGCTAGTCCACCGGCGCCCATGGTCCCTCAGTCCGAGCCCCGCTTCCGCCCTTCACTGCTCTCAGTCCATCGGCACGGCAAGCCTCTACTCGACCTTCTCCACGCCATTGACCACTGTCACTAGGCATAGCACCTTCACACCACAAGCCGATAGACAGGCACACATTTGCTTTCGCAAAGGTTAGAAGTAAGCCACTCAAACTGAAATGCTCAAGTGTTGGACAATCACTCATCACAAAACTGAACTACATGGGTACTTATCCACCATGTGTTCGCAATTAGACCTATTCATTCTAGGGTCTTCATCATCTTTCTTTGAAATCTAAAATGATATCCATCTTGAGGGCATTAGAATACCAAACATTGCCCATTCACATTTGTCACTATGGCTTAACAACTTATTGCCTCTGCAAAACACATGTTAGCCATAACAACCTTTTACTGACATTAATCACCGAAACCAATAGGGCCATGATTCTTCAATCTCCTTTTAGGGTGTTTGACGACAATATTTTGGTGAGGATTTCAAATGACTTGGTTGGGGATGAGCAAGGGTTAGTGAATAAGAATGAATGAAACTTGCTCATCCTAGCCAAGCCACAACATGTACTAAAAATATATGAAGTAAAGCAAGATTACCACATGAAACTCTGCTGCAGGCTCTGCCAACTGCCCCTGAGCCTCTGAAGCTGCCTCTGACTCTCCTGCCTCAACTACTACAACTGTAGCATGTGTCAGTATCGCTGTGGGAGGAGTAGTCACAACTGGAATGGTGGAGGGAGGTGTCATCACAACCGGAGCTGAGCTGTCTGGTGCAACCTCCAACGAGGCAACTGAAGAAGGGTGAGTGCTCGTCGTTGGGGGAAGCACCTCTGTAGTAGCGGTCTCAAGCTCTGCTTTGACAGGGGTAGCCTCTCCGGTTAGCTCGCTGTAGGTAGAGGAGAGGTTACGAGTAGTCTCCTTAATGGAAGGACCCCGAGAAGGTGTGAAGCAAGTCTAGAACTCACCCGGAGAAGCTAACCAAGAGGATACTTGTGTCATCCCTGACTGGAAAACTAGAGAAGTTGGTGGCTCACTCTGAAGCCCGCTAGGCTGTAAAGCTAGAGTCGGTACCATTGTCGGCGTGGGTCCTACCTAAGAAGTGTGCTACTAAGAAGTACTGGGGGCCCCTATCTGTGGAAACTAGGAAGGTCCAGAGCTGGAACTAAGTAGACGCTCAAGAAGCTGAGTCTGCGTCTTCTGGTACTCAAGGAAGTGTAGCTAGAAGGAGTCTTGACGTGCCTGAGACTCTACCTGAGCTGCTAACTGCTAAGCTGCAAGTATCCTAACCTCCTCAGCCTAACGCCTTTGCTCCTCTGCCTGGAGGCGTTGCTCCTTAGCCTGACGCTGCTGCTCCTCCTGCATCTTCACAAGTACTACAAGAAGTGTCACCTCAAATGAGCTTGGAGCTGGAGCTGAACCTGAGCCCCCGACCTCGTGTGCTCGAGGAGTGTACTCTGGCACGGGCTGGTAGTCCTCATCTGTACTGTCATATGGAGGGTCCTCTCTGGAAGCATTGTCCTCTGGCTAGGCGTCAAGGTCGTCAAGCTCAGACTCTGCTATACCCTGAACTGTGGTGTCATGCTTCTCCTCAATGTCTAGCACAATGTCGGTCTGTCTGGTGTGAGGACCACCTCTGCCTCTGCCTCTGCCTCGTCCTCTACTGCTATGAGTGATCAACTGCCTCATTTCATACTCTAGAAACACAGTGGTGGGCCGCAAAAGAGTAGTGGAGAGAGCAGCTAACTCACCGCGTGCAACTAACATCCAAGAAATCTAGTGCACGTATGGGAGCTGGCAGTGGCCTCTGAATCCCTCTACAATAATATATCCTCCATCTCGCAAACTAGCAAATCCCAAGTATCAAAATGCTCTCGTGTGTATGAGGTGTGCCAATAGCCATAGCTGAAGACATGTCAGGGCCTCTCGGGCTCTAATCCAGGGAAGAAGTGCCCGCCTCATAACCTCATTCAGGACACGAGAAGTCGGCGTGAGGTCACGCAGGCGGCGACTAGACCTGTCTCCGAACGGCTGAAGAAAACACTCACGAACAAAGTCTGTAGAGGACACCTCTCCATCGTGAGGATGGTGAGGAGCCTCCTTCTATCTGTAGCACAGCTCGTGGATATGGGCAGGTGAGGCCTCTAAGTAAAAGATCTCCCAGAACATGTCAGCAAAGATCATGTGGTCTCGACCTCTGAAAGCAAAGTGTATAAACTCGTGGTCTGGTGACACCCACAGTGAAGCGTAAAACTTCCTGACCCACTCTGTCACACCCGGTTTTAAGAACAAAACCAGATTTACACCATATGTGAGCCCAGGAAGTCAAATCCCACATATAGCCACAAATTAAGGAAGTATCAAAAGACAATACTTGAATACATACCATATAAGGTCAAAGGATAACCTCAACACAGCGAACAGCGAAAAGACGACTCCGATCTTCAGGCGAAGGCTCCAACTTCACAGGGACAACTGACTGGTTGATCACAAGACTAACTCCTTTAACTCTTGCTCTTTGCAATCTGGTATGGTGGATAGGGCAAGGGTGAGCACTTAAAGTACTCAACAAGAATAACATAGGGTTATGAAGCTCAAAAGGCTGACACTGGCTTACTGCGGTTGCTTTTAACTTGGTCAAGTTTTAACAACAATTAGCGTTAGTTACGCTTAACCCAGTTGATAACCACATGATAATTAATGAAACAATCTCATATATCATATCTCCAAACTTACCATCATAAGTTGTTCAATAACATGAGTATCGAACACTGTGAGTTTTCTGAGCCGCTCGTAACCGTGAGCACGGCTATCATGATAGATTTACACTGTGCAGAGGTTACGCACTTTACCCACAAGCCGTGTTCCCTATATGCCCGGGATCATGACTCCCAAAACACTTCCAAGGTGAGCAGGCAGGGTACACTATGAAGTCTTTCAAAAGCCCTTTCTAGCATGTAGCGGACCCTACGGACCCAATGCAAAGGGGTATATGGGACACCCCGATGGTACCACCCGCAGCGGTCCCCATACAAGCTATACCCCGTAACCAGCTCGGCAAAGGTGCCTTTCACGAACCACAAGCATGCTAGTCCAAACTTCATACTTAACTAAAGCCAGAGCCATTATAGCACTCATGGTTCCATTTAAGTCCCAGCTTTTGCCCTACAGTGGGGTCCTATTCCATGTTATAAAAGCCAATTTTAATCAACGTTGCATATATCCATTAGTCAGTATTCAATTCAAGATTCTTCACGTTTAGCATAGCAAAACTACCCATATGCATAGTAACCCATTGGTGACAAGGTAAAAGCGATAACAAAGCTACGATATAGATCTAATAGGAATCAAAATTAGACACATGCAATATGACTAGATTGATTAAGGTGAATAGGTAACAAGGATGATCCCATGTCATACTTTCCTTTTCAAAAACTTTTTCTTTTTACTTTCCTTTTGTTTTCAAAGCTATTCTTAACTCCTTTTTGAAAACCCTTTTCTAAAGCATCTTTGAAATCTTTTCTTTGATCTAGAACAAAACCAATCAATACAATAAACTCAATGCAGGAGCATGAATGCACGACCATGTTGCTAAGTTCTAGGTTATTTTTTTTAAAATTGGACAAAAAGTTTTTAGTTTCCTATATTTTCATGAGCACAAAATTCAAAATTAAACCATTTTCAATCTATTTCAAAAATTCAAATTTTCGGGTGTTACAAATCTACCCCCATAAGATGAATCTCGTCCTCGAGATTCGAAGAGATTAGAGATAAAGATAAAGATAAAGGTGCCTGCAAAGATTATAAATGTTCTGGAAAGGAAACTTTGATATGAGAGCATAACTAATCTTCAAGATACAGAGATCACAGTCGACTTAGAAACAAAACTTTGGTCTAGAGAGCACACGTGAACTTTATATAGCATCTTGAGAGTTCTATCACTGCTCGGACGGAAAATCTGCACAAGCGTGCTCATCTGTTGTGTTGAGCTCCTCCAAAGGTACTAGTTCATAACCATTCACGTCCGAGAATTGACATTCCTCCAGTTCAGGTTGCCTCCCTTGACACTCAACCCTTTTTCCCGATGGAGTCGTTAGAGATACCAAGCCTTGATCATGATCAATAACTCCTTTACAAGTAGAGAAAAATCCTCTTCCTGCCGCCGATATCGCTCCTCCTGCGATTGCCGATAATCGTGTCTTGGCCGCCTGTGCGTGATTACAACGCCATATGGTGCACATCCGTAAGGCCTCCTAGCGTCGCTGCTCTCATCGGCAATCCTCTTGTCCTTTCTGTCATCGGCAAACTTCCTCCCTGTTACTTCATGCGCAGCTATCTGATGCTCAGGGTCTACCGATACGCTTTTCTTGGCAACTACCGATGTTAGCACTTTAATCTTTTCACTAGTTTCCACCATGTTAGTTGGAAACGGGTGCTGGTCGGTCTTCATCGGCTTCTGGGCCTTAGAATTTCCAAACTTAATTTGCCCAGATTTGATTTCTGATTGCAACTGCTGCCTAAATACCTTGCAATCATTGGTACTGTGCGAAGTCGCATTGTGCCACTTGCAATACCTGATTTTTCTGAGCTCTTCGGCCGATGGAATTACCTGGTTAGGCGCCAGCTTAATCCTCCCTTCTTGAAACAATAGGTCAAACATCCTATCGGCCTTGGTGATATCAAAAGTGAATCTCTCAACTTCTTTCTGATCGAGCGGACAAGATACCGACTTTTTGTTTTCTACCCATTCAACTAAACCGATAGTCGCTTCTTCGTCCGAATCTGTTTTCTTAGTTAAAGACACCTCTTTATCCCAATTTCCTCTAGGCTCGAAAACCTTGGTGTCTTGATCGGCAACCCTTTGCACAAGATGGCTTAAGCTTTCGAATTCTTGAGACGCGTATTTGTCCCTGATGTGCGGCAGTAATCCTTGGAAGGCCAAATCCACTAATTGCCGATCATCAAGTACCAAGCTATAGCACTTGTTCTTCACGCCTCACAGTCTTTGCACAAAGCTTTCTACCGATTCATCATTATGTTGCTTCAATTTGACCAAATCGGTAATCTTTTTTTCATGTACGCCAGCAAAGAAGTATTTATGAAACTGTTTTTTTCAGATCGGCCCAAGTGATCACAAAATTGGGAGGTAGTGAAATAAACCATGTAAATGCCGATCCAAATAACGATAACGAGAACAATCTCACCCTCAGTTCATCCCTGCTGGCTGCCTCTCCACATTGGATAATAAATCGGTTAATATGCTCCATTGTTGATATATCATCTTGACCAGAAAATTTGGTGAAATCTGGCACTTTGTACCGATTTGGGAGAGGGGTCAAATCATACGCTGGAGGGTATGGAGTCCGATAAGAATGTGTATCAACCTTAGGCTTGATACCGAATTGCTCTTTCGCCACTTCGGCTATCTTATCGGCCCAGTACGCATCTTGATCCTGCCGATACACTGGCTGGATGTTGACTAGTTGAATAGGTTGATGTACCTTCTCATCTCTTTGTGGTAAGTAGGCCGAACTGGTTGGTGCAGAGGCAACATCAATTCGCTGAACATCATGCATCGACTAATTTGCCGATGGATCACCTTGAACGCCCCCTAGAATACATTGCGAGAATAGAGGGTTTACCGACTGGGACACCGATGCATCATTATATAATCCCGATGGTAAGTGGTTGTGTTGGACCTCTGCCACTTGACATCCAGGTTGTGTCACCTGTTGTTGAACATTATACATCGGCTGAGTTGCCGATGGGCAATTTTGAACATCCACTGGGTTGTATTGTGGCATTGTATTAATCGGCTGATATATCGATGTCTCATTGTGCACGTTCACTTGCGAGTACTGCGGCGAAGTAGTACCTATCGGCTGATGTATCGATATTTCATTCTAAAGACTCACTGGCGGATGATACTGCGGAGCTCTTGCCACTTGGTATCCAGGCTTCACAACTTGCTGTTGAATCGGTAATTGACCGATCCAACTTACATTAGATGTCATCGGCATATGACTTGCCGATGGCTGATAACCAGCTGGCGCTTGCTGCCCTTGTACCCTTGGATGATTGCCTTGATTTGCGGGTACCATAGCTTGAGGAATCATTGCCGATACGGGCTGGTTCCCAATAGCAATGTCTTGCTGCATTGGCCAAGAACCTGCCGATGGTTGCGTATAAGCCACTCTAGGTATCGCCACCTGAGGATTCCCTGATGGCAATTGCACCGTTGGAGAGGATGTAGCATAATGCATTGTTGGAATCATTGGCTGTGCAGGTGTTGTCGATGCCACGAGAATCTTCCACCCTACATTGTTATCTTGGACTAATTTGGAATCAGCAGATGGACTTGGAGGCATACCGTATCCCCACCAGCTGACGGAAGTTGGCTGACTCTGGGTCACAGGTCCAGACATTGTTGACGCCACCAGATCTGCATTCAATTGAGTAATGTTTGCTGGGCTCGATCTTGGCGACGTGATCTCATCGGCAATGTTCTTCCTGTCGGCAACATCCCCTTGCCTTCGTCAACAGTGTCTTCCTGCCTCAATCGGCAACAAGTCCCTATCTGCATCAGCAACACTCTTGCCTTTATCGGCAATCTGACCGGTAATATCTCAATGCCGATAAGGAACAACAACTACCCTTTTGCCGATCGGCACAATCCTTAGATCATATTGACATGTGCAAAAACAAAAACGGTGTCAACAGCATCATTGCATGAAAATCATCATACACAATGGTCATCAGTTGTTGTTGCAAACTATCATTCAATCCTTTCATAAAGCATTTTTGCTCCTTAGCATCACTATCCACTTCTCTTGGGGCATAACGAGACAACTGAGTGAACCGATCATGATACTCACACACTGACATTGAACCTTGCTTCAAGTTGTGGAACTCCTCACTCTTAGTTGCTACCGAACTAGCTGGAACATGGTAAGATCGAAAAGCAGTCTTGAACTCTTTCCAATCAATCTGATTTACATCTCGTTGACCAAACTTTGATTTCCACTAGTCTAACGCTATTCCTTGAAGTTGACCGAAAGCATAAAGCACCTTCTCATTGTCACTGCACTGAGCTATGTCCAGATGTTGCTCTATAGCTCTAAGCCAGTCATCTACTTCGAGTGGGTCAATGGCTTGAGGGAAAGTTGGTGGATGTCCTTTCATAAACTCACCATGTTTATCCATAACTAGTGTCTGATGCTAAGAGTTTTGAACAAGAAACTGCAACTATTGAGCCTGTGTCATCAAAGCTTGTTCTATAGATGGAGGATCAAGATTGGGAACATTCGTTTTTACATCCTATGAAGTGTCTTCGCGTGTAGCATCCATACATTTCAACGTCTTCAACTTGGTTACCCCCCTTAAGAAAAAATTTGACTAGGGGACTCCACATGGTAGCTTGCATATTCCTTTGAGTGACTCTTACCATCATTAAGCTTTTCTAGTACCTCGTAAGAACTTGGGTGTAGGCACTAAAACAACTAATCCAAAATTTCCTCGCTAGTTGCAAGACAGCAGCTTAGTAAAACAACCATAACTAGAGTTCTATTAATCCAATGGGGCTGAAATTTAAACCATTGAAAAGGTTATGAAATTGTCTACAACTTCCTTATAGCACACTTCTCCAGATTCTGTAGTTAAGGTGGTCGAAGACAGCAATCATCCGAAATTGTTCTAGGTTCCAACAACACATCTATGTCTCCTTGTGAATTTTGTAACTCCCAAACCATTGTAGCTATGAAGGTGATCCTTGCGGTCAGAGAAAGATAAGGAAGTCTACTTTTATCCATAATTTTCTTCCTCAGTTTTAGAGATCATCAATGTATCATCAAAATCATATTTTAGATGAATCTGAAATTTTCTGGACGAAGTTCTCCGACAGCACTGTAGTAAAATAGTCATATCTCAAGTTTCAGACATCCAAATAAGTTGGTTCTGGAATTTCTGAAAAGATCTCGAAATTCTCTAGCACTTTGTTTTAAACACCAATCTAGATTCAAACTTTAAATTTGTGAAAAACATCAGACAACAGAATCTGTTCCAATTTCCAAACTGCGTAGAAGCTTCAATTTGGGACGGGCATATCTCTCAAAATAAAACAGCTATGGAGGTGATTCCAGTCGGATATGAACCAGGTGTAAGTCTAGTTGTTCCTAGAAAATTTTCATGAATCTTGCATAATCAGATTTGGAGATATGATAGGAACGTTGCAGATTGCTTTGGAAAGATAAAGAATCACAGGAGATAAACAAAACCCCAACTATTTATTCCATGATTTTTTTTAACTTCCAAAATAGAGATATGGGATGATAGAGATAGCTTGCTCCAGAAAAGATAGGATGGAGAAAACCGGAGATAAGATGATAACGATAGATTGAGACAGGATAGGGAAAACCGAAGACAGGAGAACCCAATTATTTACAGCCTTAGGCCTATAGACTAAATGAAATTGTGGAGAAATCCCACAAGATCATTGCACTCATTACAAAGATCCAAAACAAAGCATATGCATCAAGACAATTCAACAACGCATTAGAGGTTCACACTTCAATCATTGACTCAACTACTGTTCTCTTCATATAAAGGGCAAACATCCTAAAGCTCTTCTTTCAAATGATACAAGGAGGTGGTGAGAAAAGATCAAGAAGCATATCAAAGGGTGGAGACAAGGTTTGAAACAAGCATCAAGGTAGGGACAAATAGCAAGGATAAGAATTTGTAGAGAGTAAAATATCAAGGTCTACAGAACAAGGATTTCTGTAGCAACTTCTAAACCATAAGATGATCAATTTCTAACTAGGCTTGCGTCCTACAGTCATCATTGCTTTGATACCAATTTGTCACACCCGGTTTTAAGAACAAAACCAGATTTACACCATATGTGAGCCCAGGAAGTCAAATCCCACATATAGCCACAAATTAAGGAAGTATCAAAAGACAATACTTGAATACATACCATATAAGGTCAAAGGATAACCTCAACACAGCGAACAGCGAAAAGACGACTCCGATCTTCAGGCGAAGGCTCCAACTTCATAGGGACAACTGACTGGTTGATCACAAGACTAACTCCTTTAACTCTTGCTCTTTGCAATCTGGTATGGTGGATAGGGCAAGGGTGAGCACTTAAAGTACTCAACAAGAATAACATAGGGTTATGAAGCTCAAAAGGCTGACACTGGCTTACTGCGGTTGCTTTTAACTTGGTCAAGTTTTAACAACAATTAGCGTTAGTTACGCTTAACCCAGTTGATAACCACATGATAATTAATGAAACAATCTCATATATCATATCTCCAAACTTACCATCATAAGTTGTTCAATAACATGAGTATCGAACACTGTGAGTTTTCTGAGCCGCTCGTAACCGTGAGCACGGCTATCATGATAGATTTACACTGTGCAGAGGTTACGCACTTTACCCACAAGCCGTGTTCCCTATATGCCCGGGATCATGACTCCCAAAACACTTCCAAGGTGAGCAGGCAGGGTACACTATGAAGTCTTTCAAAAGCCCTTTCTAGCATGTAGCGGACCCTACGGACCCAATGCAAAGGGGTATATGGGACACCCCGATGGTACCACCCGCAGCGGTCCCCATACAAGCTATACCCCGTAACCAGCTCGGCAAAGGTGCCTTTCACGAACCACAAGCATGCTAGTCCAAACTTCATACTTAACTAAAGCCAGAGCCATTATAGCACTCATGGTTCCATTTAAGTCCCAGCTTTTGCCCTACAGTGGGGTCCTATTCCATGTTATAAAAGCCAATTTTAATCAACGTTGCATATATCCATTAGTCAGTATTCAATTCAAGATTCTTCACGTTTAGCATAGCAAAACTACCCATATGCATAGTAACTCATTGGTGACAAGGTAAAAGCGATAACAAAGCTACGATATAGATCTAATAGGAATCAAAATTAGACACATGCAATATGACTAGATTGATTAAGGTGAATAGGTAACAAGGATGATCCCATGTTATACTTTCCTTAAACTCTTAGATCCTTTCTTCACTTGATTCTCGATCTTCTGATGACTTCTTCTTGATCCCCACGTAAATCTCACCGATTGGACGAGATCATAAACACCACACAAGCATATGAACAATCATACAAAGCATACAATATATATACTTTAGAACAATACACCAATCAATGAAAAAGAAATCTACGTATTGCTATGATCACGCAGACGCGAGAATCACGCTAATCGGGCCTATAACGGAAAAGAAACGTCTACCGAAGATTAGCTTTTATAAGGGAATTAGACTTCATTTATTTTATCTATAAAAAGCATGGTTAGGATATTTCAGAGAAATACCCAAATTAGATTAAGTCACATTATATTTGCTTGGAAAACAAGATTAAACTAAATAGATTTTATTTAGGAAAAACCGAAGTGAAACCCTAATTGATTTTAATTGGAAAACCATTGATTATAGATTAATCAATTATCATTTTATTTCAGAGAATAAAACATGTTAAACACTTCTGCTAACGGATAGATCTTATATCATTACTAAACCAACGCAACTAGAACGGGCTAAAACGGATCTAGAACGTAGGGGATATGAATTAAACTAGATTTTCTATATAGGATTAATTCATTAAAAGAGATTAACTAAACTTTATTTTTCAAAATTATTTAACACAGATGAAAACTATACCATTAGATAGATCTTGAAATTACGAAGCTAACGCAACTGGAACGGATCGAAACGGAGCTAAAACGATCAAACTACGGGCTTTTGAAAGCAGTGGCAAATCTGTAAATACATAGATCTATTTTGAATTAAAAACAAATCAGAAATTTGGTTTAATAGGTAGGTCTGGATGGCGGATTCAATAGAGAAAAGCTCAGGGGCTCTTTAGAGAAAGTGCCACGCGAAGGTGTATCAGCGAATCAAATCCATCCGATCCAATCTGGACGGTCCAGATTAGAACGGAGGGACAGGGGAGGTGCTCCGCCGGAGGGGACAGAGAGCCCGGCGGCTCCATGACCGGACCGAGCGAGAGCTCGCCGGAGAACTTGGTTAAGGACCTAGGGGTCACAGATTTCGATGGTGAGGGCATCGGGAGAGAGAGCGCGCAGAGCGGAACACACCTAGGACACTTGCAAAGGCCGAAGGGGCATGGTGAAGGCCGTCCACGAGCGACAGTGGCGACGGTTTCCCTGTAAAACGACGGTGAGCTCGGTAAGCCACAGAGAGCAGGAAAACATGAGGATAGCAGCTTGGAGACTTTGCGAAGGTGACCCAAAGCTCAAGGGTGCGCTTACGGAGGCAATCGTGAGGCCAATGCGGTTCGTCGGCGAGAGGAGCGGCGATGGAAGCTTAGCAGCGCGGCTAGGGCTAGGCGAGGCGGTGGAGCTTTTGCTAGGGTTCGGTAGGAGGAGAAACAACAAGGGGGGTTGCGGCCGCTATATAAAGGAGCCGGGGAGGGGGAGTCCGGCGTGCGCACGCGCCTGCTCGCGTGGGAGGCAGACGCGGACTCAGAACAGAGTCCCGTATGGGGACGTCTGGAGGTAGGAGACGGACGCTGACAGGGTGGGGTCGGGCTGTAAGCCAAAGAAAGGAAAGGGGAAGGAGGGGAGTGCTCCTGTGGGCTGTGGCGCTGGGCCTTCGGCTCGAAGAGAGGTAAGGGAAGAGGCCCAGCTGGTTTGGGCCAGCAGGCCAAAAGGAAGGAGGGAACAGTTTTCCTTTTCAAAAACTTTTTCTTTTTACTTTCCTTTTGTTTTCAAAGCTATTCTTAACTCCTTTTTGAAAACCATTTTCTAAAGCATTTTTGAAATCTTTTCTTTGATCTAGAACAAAACCAATCAATACAATAAACTCAATGCAGGAGCATGAATGCACGACCATGTTGCTAAGTTCTAGGTTAATTTTTTTAAAATTGGACAAAAAGTTTTTAGTTTCCTATATTTTCATGAGCACAAAATTCAAAATTAAACCATTTTCAATCTATTTCAAAAATTCAAATTTTCGGGTGTTACACACTCCTCCTGGTAAGCCCTTGAACGGCCAATCAGTCCTATCAATCCCGGCAAGTGTTAGGGAGGTCACGACATGGGGGTCACGACGCGGAGGAAACCAAGTATGAAAGTCCACGAACCTCATATCCTGAATCTGCTTTGCGGTAAGACCACGAACCTGGTAGCGAATTGCTGGAGATAGACGTGGTTAGGGAGGAGCTCGGTCATTACATCTTGGACCATCAGGCCGGGGTGGCACCGGGTAGCGAGAGAGGGTGAAACGTCAAGCTACCAAGCTCTCAATTGAAGGAGGCTTTGGGGCCTCTGCTTGCTCTGTCTACTTTGTCTCTCCCTCTGTAGCTACTGGAGGCTCTGAAGCTGCAGACTCCGATACTGCCGCTGTCTTTGCTCTCTTTGACTGAGTGGGGGACGCGAGACGTGCTCCATGATGAGGAGAAGAACCTATCCTCAAGCTGGCACCCCATCCAGCCTCTCGACAATCTCGGCTGCCTCTGCTGCTGTAGGGTCAACAAGTCTCTTCCTGTTCTTGGAGACAACCTTCGTCTTGCCTTTCTCCTGGGTGGTGAGAGGACGACGTGGAGGTGGAGGATCATCACCACCAGAAGGAGGACCAACATTCTTCACACATGCCATTGGAGGGCCCGGGAAGAACTGAGAAAGACTGCCACTAAAAGATCAACTGTCACTGCAATCGAGAAATCCACTGACAGCTGAAATCACTAATCAAACCACTAATCAATCAAACACTGCAAGAGTCGCTCCCCCTGAGCCCTGGACTGACCCTCTCGAGGATTGGCCTCGTTACGTACTCGCGGGCTTGGCCCCGAGTTTAACTGCCAATCTTAAGAACCCGCTGCTCGATAGAATTAGAGAGTATATAACACATGTATGAGTAACTAGGGATGAGAATTTCTAATTGAAATCATGAAATTAGATAAAAGATTAGAATGTTTCATGAATTGTACCTCAAACGTGAAAAAGCGGGAAGATGAGATCCTCAATCCTCGGTCAATTCTCCAATCCAATCCGCAAGACTAAAGCATAGGGTAAATTGAATTGGTTAGAGTGGTGATAGAGAGGAATTGTAGGAGGAGGGAGTCTTTAGAGGAACCTCACCCTAGGTGGTTAGGGTTTGACTACCTATGCTGCTGGAGGATTGGGAGAGAGGTGTTGACAGAGCTCTCCACTAGAGGTGTGCCACAACAAGGCTAAAACTTTGGCGGGAAAGGTCCAGTGACCGAGGCTCCCCGACGATGAGTAGAATGGTGGAGCAGGAGACGCACTGCATGGCTTAAACACACGCACGGGGGAGAGGGCGAAGTGGCCGTGCGAGTGAGTAGAGATGCGGCGGCGCGGATGCAGGAACTCACCGGTGCAGTAGGGCTCTAGCGAGGGGCGGCGCACACGAGGGCGAGAGTCGCGGGTGCGAGGTCAAAGCAGCGACGCGGCATACGAAACGAATCAGTAACTGCCCGAGGAAGAAGAAGAGAGGTTTTAAAAACACATCTGCTCGTTTAGTTGACGACGGATGCGCTGATGGATTCTATCGGACGCTGGCCTTAGCGTCCGTCGACTATGCAGTAAGGGTCCAGAGAGCACCTAGACGCATCAGACGTGTCTCATGCCCCCGCATCGAACACTGGGGAGTGTCCGATGCCCCTTGATCGTGCGAGTTTCCGACCAGATGATCGCATCGGAGGTTGAGGCAGTTGGGGCCGTGTGTCCATTGCCTATGTCCATTGGCTTTTTGAAATAGAATTTTGAAAACAGTTTTTCATGCCTTTCTCCCAACCAAGTTCTAATCCCAATAAGAAGCAAATAAGCATTGATTGGACTTGATCAAGAACCATCTCTACAACCCTCATTTCAAATATAGTTTGCCATAGGTTTTAGACTTAGTTTTTAGCTCAAAATAGGTCGAACTGAAGAGCAAGGAGACATCATAGGGACACAAGAGGGGTATAGTGACAACTTGAGCTTGGAATGCTCCCCCTAAGTGGACGAACCCAACGGATGCTCAAACTTAACCGAAAAGAAACAACAAACAACACATGCATATGCAATGCATTACAAGGAATTTGAATCAAGGTTGCTTGCAAGTTTAAACCACGGTTAAGCTTCCTCGCACGCTTTGAGGGCGGTTATCCTAACCGCATTAGCCAAGCCTTTGTGCATTACTAGAATTAAACATGTTATAATACAAATGAATGCGTTTGGTTCACATAAGCTCATTTTTTAGTGAAGTTGGAATTGTCAAGCACATTTAACTCATCGAGTGGTTTAGTGAAGATATCCGCCAATCGCTCTTCGCTTCTAACTCCTACTAATGTGATGTCCTTTTGTGCCACATGATCTCTAAGAAAGTGATGGCGAATACCTATGTGCTTGGTGCGAGAGTGTTGATCCGAGTTGTTAACAAGCTTTACGACGCTTTCATTGTCACACACGAGTGGTATTTCTTTTAAAATAATGTCGTAATCAAGAAGTGTTTGTTTCATGTATAAGATTTGTGCACAACAAGCTCCCACGGCTATGTACTGCGCCTCGGTGGTGGACTAAGCCACGCTATTTTGCTTCTTGGAAGACTAAGAGACAATGGATCTTCCTAGCAAATGGCACCCTCCGGAGGTACTCTTCCTATCAACCTTACACTCGGCATAATCTGAATCGGAATAGCCAACTAAGTGGAAGGGAGCTCCTTTAGGATACCAAAGGCCATTGCTAGGGGTGTGCTTTATGTACCTGAGGATTCTTTTTACCGCACTTAGATGTGATTCCTTAGGATTAGCTTGAAAACTTGCACACATACACACACTAAACATGATATCGAACCTAGATGCGGTGAGGTAAAGTAAACTACCGGTCATAGAGTGGTAAAGAGTTTGGTCAATCGGTTTAGCTCCCTCATCAAGGTCAAGATGTCCATTAGTAGGCATGGGGGTCTTGATTGGCTTGCAGTCCTCCATCTTGAATTTCTTGAGCACATCATGAGTGTACTTCTCTTGAGATATGAAGGTGCCCTCCCTCAATTGCTTCACTTGGAAGCCAAGGAAGAAGGTTAGCTCGCCAATCATTGACATCTCGAATTTCTTTGACATCAAGTCACCAAACTCCTTGCAATGATCTTGGTTTGTTGACCTAAATATAATGTCATTGATATATACTTGGCAAACAAAGATTTCCCCATTAAGCTTCTTAGTGAATAGTGTTGTGTCAACTTTCCCAATCTTGAAGCCCTTCTTGAGTAGGAAGTCCCTTAGCCTCTCATACCAAGCACGGGGTGCTTGCTTCAATTCATAGAGTGCCTCGGACAACCTATACACATGATTAGGAAAATTTGGGTCTTCAAACTCGGGAGATTGTGAGACATAAACAAGTTCATTAATGAAGCCATTTAAGAAAGCACTCTTCCCATCCATTTGAAACAGTTTCATTTTGTGATGTGAAGCATATGCTAGTAGGATATGAATAGCTTCTAGTCTTGCAACTGGGGCAAAGGTCTCTCCAAAGTCAAGTCCTTCTACTTGAGATAACCCCTTTGCCCCCAATCTTGCCTTGTTCTTCACAACTTGGCCTTGATCATCTTGCTTGTTGCGGAACACCCACTTGGCTCCAATGATTCTTGCTCCTTTGGGCCTCTCTTCATGTGTCCACACTTCATTTCGGGTGAAGTTATTGAGTTCTTCATGCATGACATTCACTCAATCTGGATCCGCAAGTGCATCTTCTACACATGTAGGCTCAACAAAGGAAACAAAGGAGTGATGTTCAACATATGAAGCAAGTCTAGAACGAGTTGTTACACTCTTGATGGACTCCCTATGATAAGGTCATGTGGATGAGATTGAAGTATAGGTGTAGATCTTCTCTCAACAACTTGGGGAGGTGGATGTGGTGCATCAACATCACTAGCTTGTGCATCGTCTCGATCTTGAGGGATGAATGTATCTTCTTGTGCTTCCCTCACTTGTTCTTCTTCAACTTCAGGCATGTGAGGTGGTGAAGGATCTTGATTTGCATCAACTTCAACTTCTTGCACCTCTTGGGGGTTGATGGCACCAACGGGCATATTCTTTATTGCCTCCTTCAAGTGTTCATCACCTACATCATCAAGGTTCTTAAGCGCTCCTTGGGAGCCATTAGTTTCATCAAACTCCAAGTCATACATTTCTTCAACTAAGTCGGTGGCTTTGTTAAATACACGGTATGCCTTGGATTTAAGCGAATAACCAACAAGGAAACTATAGCACCCGATTTTCCAAAGAATACCGAATATGATGTATATGTGTGCCCATGATGTCCACACAAAACATATATACAAATATGGAGATTATCAAAGTCAATGCTTTATTATATATCGAACATAGTTACAACAAGACTTACATCTATAACAAAGCATCGCAGAAGCTATTCTATATCTCCTATCTTCGGGTCTCCATACTCCTCAGGGACAGTTGACTGGGGGTACACTCACCTAATACTCCTTTGGTAACACCTTACTTGCACCACCATCCGGTACCCATCCGGGATTTTCATATAAAGGTGATGACAACAAACGTCAGCTCACCAGGCTCAGCAAGTATAACTATGGGGTTTATGAGGCTCAAAAAGGATAGACACGGGTTTAATTGTGCTTGCTTTTAATAAGTCATAGTTTTAGCATTTGAGTAGCATAAAGATCTTCATTAGCCCAATAACCACATGATCAAGTGAACAAGATATAATGAGTATATGAACAGATAACAATAATCAATGACAAAATAACAACTAATGAGCTATGACATAAGGACATCACAATGTTAAGGATCCAGACCGCTCGTAACCGCGAGCATGGCTATCATGATAGTTTTACACTCTGCAGAGGTTGTACATCTTTACCCCCAAGCCATGATTCCCATTTGCCGGGGTTTGCAAGGCCCAAGATACCTCTACCTAGGAGGCGTGGCAGGGTTTCACTACATATTCTTTCGCTAATATACTCTAACAAGTTAGGGCCACGAGGCTAATGTCAAGTATGCATGGGTATTCTCCTTAGAGTGGCATCACATGTGGTCGCAGCACTATGTACGCCTCCAAGAGAGGAAAAGCGACATACATCCCTCGACCTTCCCCTCATGCGCCAATAAATGGTAACCTCTAACAAGCTAGAGACATACTAGGTACTGAATTAAAGTCAGAGCCATATAACACTCGGGGTAGCACGGTTTCCCTGGGTGTCCATTTACAAAGATACCCCTATGAGTGAGAATACGGGTGTGAGTTCCTGATGTTCCACCTATAGTCCACGTTGCTAAAAAGTCATATTTTATCATCATTGCATATATCATTAATCAAGATCCATGATCATGGTTATTCTTTATGAGCACTAGCACAAGCTACCTATATACCCAAAAGGTGACAAGGTACAAGATATCAAATATCTAGGAAAAATGCTTAGGGTTAACAAGGGAGACACATGCATATGAATTAAGTGACATTAAAATGTATAGGTAACAAGGAGAGTTCCATGCTATACTTGCCTTCCATAGCTTTCCAACTTTCCTTTTACTCATCCTTGCAAAACTCCACATCTAATGTCACAAGCATCACAAAAGAACCTAAACACAGTACATCAAGCATTACAAAAGCATACTATAAAGGTAACTAATGTATTCTATGCGCTGCTACGAACTCGTGAGCGCAAAAACCACCAAAAACGGAGTTACGATTTGCAAGATATGACTAACGGTAGATTAACTTTTAAAAAGAGAACTAAGGGCTTTATTAATTTTAGCTATGTAAAAGGGTGGTCAAGGTACTTCAGAGAAATACCTAAGTTGGATTAAGTCAAACTTATATTTGGATTTGAAAAATAAAGTAGAACTATTTTATTTATAAAGCAATTGCATAGTCTTTAATCAAATTAGAAGTTTACCATGAAATTACAGAACTATTAACATAGTATTAAAGGTCCATAAACTGTAGATCATGATTTTACAAATCTAATGCAATTTGAATGGGTCAATTTGGATTTAAAACGGAGAATATATAGACACTTGAAGTTTAGGGGAAAATCTGTGAATAAAACAAACTCATTTCGGATTTTTAAATAAATGAAACTGAAAAAGAACCCATGTATGTTCAGCTTTATGATGAGTGATCGTCCAACACGTGAGTGTTTCAGTTTGAGTGGCTTACCCTAACCCCTTGCGAAAGCAAGTCTGTGCATGTCTATCGTCTTGTGGTGTGCAGGTGCTATGCCTAGTGACAATGGTCAATGGCATGGAGAAGGTCCAGTAGAGGCTTGCTGTGCAGATGGACTGAGAGCGGTGAAGGGCAGAAGCGGGGCTCGGACTGAGGGACCATGGGCGCCGGCGAACTAGCTGTGGTGGCTAGTGCTTGGCACCGGCGAGTGCGAGAAGACATGGAGGTAGACCGAGTTGACCAAGTCAAGACGGTGGACGCGCGAGTCGAGCAGAGGCTCAGGGGACTCGGAGTCCGACCAGGCGAAGACAAGGTGGCTCGAGTCGAGCGGTTTGGTGGTTTGGGCCTCAATACCATCCGAGGATGGTTTTCGAGTTTGGGACTCAAAACTCGGGGTTTGGTAGTTGAGCCCAAAGCTACCGGTGGCGGGTTTCCTGGGTTTGGGCCTCAAAACCTAGGTGGAGCTTCCTAGGAAGCGGGGATGGCATGTGGCGGAATCCTGGAGGTTGCGTTGAGGCGATGGCAACTCCCGGCAGGAAGCGGGGCCGTCCATTCAAAATGCGGAAGATATTTTCAGAGCTTGGACTGCAATGCTTAGGCTAGGTAGTTCACTCAATGTATCTAGGGGGGTCTTTGGGAAATAGCCAAAGCCTGATAAGTAGGGGGTAAAGGGGTATCCCTCATTCCATCTCTTGAACCCTAATCACTTGCCCCCTCTCTATCTCTAGTTCATGAGATCCCTAGGTTGCATCCACCAACCTTTGTAAGAACTTGAGTTTGTTGCTAGGAATCGGAGGCCGTAACCTCTGTAAGCCATGGTGGCTTCGATTTCGTGATTGTGTCCTCGTGTTGCTTCTATTCTTTGCGTTTTGCTTTTGCTCTCTTTTTCCCGAGATGATTTCTCTTTGTAGAGAGTAGCCTTGCAAAATCCGGTTGAACCAAGTTGTTCGCGTTCGTGAGGAGCTTCTTTGCACTGAAGGAATTCTCCTCAAACCTCACGAGTGCGTAGATCGGGGCGATTTCTTTGTGGCCTTCTTCGTTTTGCTCTCTTCTCCCCAAATCCGAGTGTTCCTATTTATCCTCCCCAAATTGAGCGATGATTTCTT
This sequence comes from Microstegium vimineum, assembly GCA_022036555.1. Classification (NCBI taxonomy): domain Eukaryota; kingdom Viridiplantae; phylum Streptophyta; class Magnoliopsida; order Poales; family Poaceae; genus Microstegium; species Microstegium vimineum. The sequence goes on along the minus strand of CM039129.1, from coordinate 22,152,000 downwards.
CGGGATAGCTCCCCAACTGTACAAGGATTATGCCTACAAAGTTTGGTTGCATTTGGTGATCATTTGGTTGAGTTTTGGGAAGATTTGGCGGAGAGAAAACTGTATTCGCGGGTTTCAGCAGTTCTGCTCGTGAGCGTCGGACCACCCTCCGGACAACTTTCCCTAAGCTCCGGACCATAGCAAGTGGTCCGGTGGTCTTGACTTTTCTCGTGTCAAGCAGCAAGGGGCGTCGGACCACCCTCCGGACCACCCAGCTTGTGAGCACCGGACCATAGGCGAGTAGTCCGGTGGCTTTGCTGAGGGTGACGGCCACGCGTCGGACCAGACTCATTAGTCCGACGGTGAGCGTCAGACCAGATGTCCGGAGCAGGGGTGCTCCCTGTGTTGGTTTGCGCAGAGACTGGAGTGACCACCGGACTACCCTCCATAGTCCGACGGTGAGCGTCGGACCTTCGTCCGGAGCTTTGGTACTCCCTACATGTTCTCTTTGTGAGCGTCGGACTTTCCAAAGTGGGCGTCGGACCAGTCCGGAGGTGCCCTAGTGTGCACCGGCCCAAAGGCTCTGGACCACTTCCATTAGTCCAGAGGTCTTGACCGAAGTAGTCCAGAGCCCCTGTTGGTTGCTGTTTTCCTCCGTTCTTGTTGCGGTTTGTTTCTCGGGGTTTGTGGCTAGCTCCGTTGTGTTCCTAGGACATCTCCTAGAACATCCACCCAGTTGTGGATCGTGAGTCTAGTTCGTGCTTTGGGTCATGCTTGGGACAAGGGTCAAGATCTTTCGAAAGGAATTTTTATTTGGCTCCCATTCACCCCCCTCTAGTCGCCGTTTCCGGTCCTTCAATTGGTATCAGAGCCGGTTAAGGATCAATCCACCTTACACGGTTCTTGATCCGCGAAGGCGACATTGAGCAAGGTGTTGGCAAACCTCCATTTTTCGATGGAACGAACTTCTCCTACTGGAAGGTGCGCATGTCCGCCTATCTACAAGGAGTTGATTCGAACATATGGGAGATTTGTGAGAATGAGGGCTATCGTGTTCTTGCAGCTCATGTTCACCAACTCCAAACTGCTAAACACAACGCAAACAGTCGAGCACGGAGTATCCTCTTCTCGAGTTTGTCACTTCCTGAGTTTGAGCGAGTCTCGAACCTCACTACAGGGCGAGAGATCTGGCAAACACTTGTGCGATATCATGAGGGAAATCCTCAGATGAAGTCTAGACTCTTTGACACGTACCGTAGAGAGTACGAGAACTTTGTTCAGTTGGCCGGCGAATCTGTTGACAGCATGTTCACTCGCTTCCAATCTATCGTCAACAAGATGCGTGTTAATCGAGCCAACTTGCCTTATGATGATTATGAGATGGCTATCAAGCTTTTGCATGCTCTTGATCGGAAGGTGTGGGAGATGAAGGTGGCTGCCATTCAGGAGTCACTGGGCTATGATGCCCTAACCGTGGACGAGCTATTCAGCAAGCTCAAGTCCTCGGAGATTGACTACCAGACCCGGGCCAAGCTTGAAAACCCGTCAAAACCATCTATGGCGTTGGTTTCTGGCCCTGTCGGTACGTCTTCTTCCTCCTTTAACCCTTCACACTCTTTGTTCACTTTGTCTTTAATTTCTATGACAGAGGATCAAGTGGAGGCTCTTGGAGATGATGAGCTGGCTTTGGTCATGACCAAGTTCTCACGGTTTCACAACAACCGTTTGAACCGTCGGCGTGGTGGCTCAGCCAAGGGCTGCTACCATTGCGGTGATGAGGATCACTTCGTCGCAAGCTGCCCCAAGAAAGCTGCGGGAGACTTCACCAAGCGCAAGGACAAGCGTGAGCACCACTTCGAGGACAAGCACAAACCTTAGGGTGGCTACCACTGAAGGTCCTCTAAGAAGGTGATCGACAAGGTGAAGACCAAGCACTGAGCCTTCCTTGCCTCCCTCAGCGACATCGATGCCTCCTCCGACGGAGGTGCTTCTTCGAGCGATGATGAGTCCGAGGGAAAGGTTGAGGACAAGCTCAATGGCCTATGCTTCTATGCCGACGCCAAGCATGGTGGCTTTTGCACCATGGCCATTGAAGAAGGCAAGGTCGGCAAGCGCAAGGAAGGCCCTGATTATGACTACGACTCCGACACACCCGAGGTACCACCCACCGTCGAGTCCCTCTCTCTTGAGATTGAGTCTCTAAATGACGCCTTGATGAGTCAAGATGCGTTGCTCAAGCGTGCCACTGTTGAGAGGAACGACTTTAAGGCGATATACCTTAGCGCGCCTGATGAGCTAGATTTTGCTAAGGCGTTAGTGGTGGTTACCGAGGAGGTAGAGTGTGATGCTTGTGCCATTCACATGTCTGATCTTGTCACTCTCCAGGATGAGTATGGCACTCTACTTGAGGAAGTAAGTGAGCTGAAGGCTAGGCCTAGCTTACTTGGTGCGTGCAAGTCTTGCTTAGGCTTGCATTCTGAGCTGGCACAGAAAGATGCTAGGATTGCTATGTAAGAGAAGGTCAGCTCAGATAGCACTAGAGAGTCAGATCGCTTTGAGGCTTTGGAGCTTGAGATCGCGTCGTGCAGACACGATAAGATTCGTACCGAGGAAGAAAACACATACCTTTGGTCCATCTTGAGCCGGGTGTCATGCCGAGAGCCATAGTTGGGGATGATGCTTAGCCAATGCAAAAGGGCTGGCAACACGGGAATAGGCTGTGCTATAGGTGGGAAGGATGATAGCATGTTCGGTAAGATCGGTGAGTGCAGTGGTTTGAGCGAGAATGAGAAACCCACCACAACTCCCAAGCTTACCAAGATCACTCCACCTAAGCCTACCAACCCCTCTGAGTTTCCTGTGAGAGATGGTATGTTTGAAGAGCCACCCAAAACCACTCCACAGAAGCAAGTGTGGATTGCAAAACTGAACCACCTTCGCAACACACTTGACACCCTGCCAGATATCTCTAGTGATCCCCTTCCTAAGAAGGCTAGAGCCACCCAAACCAACAAGAGAGTGCCTACCAAGAGTGTGGTGAGTTACCATTGTGAGTATTGTGAGCGGGATGGGCACTTGGCTGAGTTTTGCTTTAGGAGGAAGAGAGATGATCGGAGGCAGGTTGAGTTGAACAACCGGGACATGTACCACCCACGAGTTGGGGTGCGTGAACCGGAAGTTCGGAGGCGCACTAATAGGCCTAGAGGTACAATGCCTCAAGGTGCTAGGCCTCAGGAGGCGAGACCACGCGGTGGTCGTGCCCGGCGGGGTACCGATCGTGACCCATACGACTACGGGCCTCGTGGCGGTGGCTTTACTCCACCCTTCGTTAGCGGACCATGTTTTCCCTATCGTGGTGATCGCGATCCCTCCATGGGGCAGGAGATGTTTGGTTTTTCTCCTAACCCATTCTTTGGGCAAGTGGGACAACACTGGTATCCTTCACAGTTTACTAACCCTAGTGTTGGTCCGTTTGCTCACCCTATGTCTTTTTATTGATGTAGGAAGGAGGACTGGAGGAGAGTTGGCTTGTAGATTCCGGATGTTCACGCCATATGACCGGAAGTGCCAAGTGGTTCTCCAGCCTCGACCCCGTGCGCCACACCGAGTACATTACATTTGGGGACAAGAGTAAAGGTAAGGTTGTCTCCGAGGGGTCCATCCAAGTCAATTCGTCTTTTGTCCTCAAGGATGTTGCTTTGGTTGCGAATTTGCATTTTAACCTTCTCTCGGTTTCGCAACTCCTTGAGGACGGTTTTGAAGTGAGCTTTAAGCCAAACTTGTTTTGGATTTTGGACTCTCGTGGTGAGCTTGTTTGCCGGATTTTACCCTTCGGGAAGGTTTTTCGTGCGGATTTTTCTATCTCTTCCAGACCTTCTCGGTGTCTTCTTGCCGGTTCTTCCTCCGAGCTTTGAAAGTGGCATAGGAGATTGGGACATTTGAGTTTTGAATTGCTTGCAAGGCTTAGCTCAATGGACCTTATCCAAGGATTGCCAAAGCTAAAGTTCGAGAAGGATTTGGTTTGCCATCCTTGCAGGCATGGCAAGATGGTTGCCGCTTCCCATCCTCCTGTGACGGAGATCATGACCACTAGACCCGGTGAGGTCTTACACATGGACACAGTTGGTCCAGCTCGGCTTAGGTCAGAGGGAGGGAAGTGGTATGTGGTTGTAGTCGTTGATGACTACTCAAGGTACTCTTGGGTGTTCTTTTTGGAGAGTAAGGATGTGGCTTTTCCACTTGTTCGAGATCTGATTTTGAGATTGCAAAATGAGCTACCTAAGAATGCCATGAGAGCTATCTGCAGTGACAATGGCACAAAATTCAAGAATGCTCACTTTGCAACTCTTTACTCTTCTTTGGGTCTCGATCACCAGTTTGCCTCACCTCACACTCCCCATTAGAACGGTGTCGTTGAGCGCAAGAATCGGACCGTTGTTGAGATGGCCAGGACGATGCTCGATGAGCATAAGACTCCTAGGCGGTATTGGGCCGAGGCACTCAGTTCTGCTTGCTATGTTTCCAATCGCATTTTTCTCCGAGCTTTCAAGAAAAAGACTTCTTATGAGTAGCGATTTGGGAGACCACCCAAGGTAAGTCACCTACGGGTGTTTGGGTGCAGGTGCTTCATCCTCAAAAAGGGCGGTAAGTTTGATAAATTTGAATCACGGTCTTCTAACGATATCTTTCTTAGTTATTCTACTCACTCTCGTGCTTATCGTGCACTTAACCTTGAATCTAACCGAGTGATGGAGACTTGTGAGATTGCCTTCGATGAAACTATGCCCAGTGTTTCCACTACTTTGAGCTTGCGGGTGATGATTGTAACACACCTGGTGTTTAAGCACTTAATTAAAACTTGATCATGTCATGATATGCATTAAGCATCATTCATTTGATTGAGAACCTTGTTATGCATTGAACTAAAATAAGTTTATTTGGTTGTGTTTGATCATTTGTATGAATGTTGGTCGTCTTTTCAAATTCAAACTTTCAAATTTTAATCCAAACCCTAATTACCAAAGGGGGGTGGATTCAACCATAAACATGATTTTAAAAATCTATAAAGAATTTGCATATGGTTGTTTAAGCAATGTGATAGAGCTCTGTTTGAATTGCATTTGTTTTGTTTACAGTTTTGCAAGTGTTATTCAAGTTTTTAAAGTTTTAAAAAGGGGGTAAATCCTTTTAAAAAGGGTTTCAAATTCCAAAAATGCATTTTCATTTCCAGGCCGAATTTGAAAAAGTGCCTGTTGCCAAAAGTGTAGATCATGAAATTTGGAGAAACTTTGGTGTTCAAAGTTTTTCATGAAAACCCTTGGAAACTTGAGAAAATTGCAAATTAGTACCAAGGGCAGTTCATTCAATTCATCGAGCACCTGCATGTTGAACGGTTCCATGGCGCCGACATCTGTCCGGCCAGCTGCCAATGCCACCGTTCCACTTCTGACCGCGACGTGCGTTCCATCGCGTGTGTGGCATCACCACGGCCCCGTCGCCGCACGTTCTGCTCTGCTCACACCGCCGAGCGTGCACTTCACATCGCCAAGTTTGCGCGAGCATTCCAGCCACTGCCAACCTCCCAATCCACCTCAATGGCTTTCGCCTTGGTCTAGTTCGCCTCCCGCACCAGTCAGTTGAAGCTAAGGACGCGTGAATCGCCCGACGCATCATCTTCATCCTCGGCTCCGGCGAAAGCGCCACCGCTCTGCCTCGGGAACATCGTCGTTGCCACTCAGTTCATCTTCTCCGCCAGCACAGTCTTCGTCGCCAGCGCGTTCCACTTCATCTCCGGCCAAGCTAGCAGGCGCTTCGTGTTCGGGGTAAGCTCCTGGTGCTCATAGAGTAGCTGGTTGTAGTTGATTCCGAACCATAGCCGTTGTTCGCGTTCGCTCCGGCGTGTCAGCACCGCCGCGTCGGTGCTCACCGCCGTGAGAGCAAGTTCGTTGGTCTTTTTCAAGACCGAGTCTTGCGCTAGCTTTGCCTAGCCGTCCTGAGTCGAGTCGATGTGTTGGTTGTTCGAGCGCATGCGCTTTTTCGTCGGGCACATCGCGCAGAACTCCGTCATCCGCCATGGCCGTCGGCGGGGTCGTTTCGTTAGGGTTTTGCTTCGTTCTTCTTGTGGTCCGTGTTGTTTGGGGGCCGCTAAGCATGTTGCGGTTGTTGGTTGAGCCGATTAGGGCTTGTTCTCGTCGGTACATGTGCGGCCGCGTGCAGGGTGCCACCATTGCCGTCGGCGAGGTTACCAGAGTAGGTTGTAGCCTCGTTTTCTTGGTGCGTTTCGTTCGCATTATCTTCCTGAGTCGTTTGCAATGCTTGGTTGAGTCTGGTTTGGTATGTGCTCGCTGGCGCATGCGCGACGGAGCGCGGGTCAATGGCAAGATGGAGGTGCTTCTTCGAGCGATGATGAGTCCAAGGGAAAGGTTGAGGACAAACTCAACAGCCTATGCTTCTACGCTGACGCCAAGCACGGTGGCTTTTGCACCATGGCGATTGAAGAAGGCAAGATCGGCAAGCGCAAGGAAGGCCCCGATTATGACTACGACTCCGACACACCCGAGGTACCACCCACCGTTGAGTCCCTCTCTCTTGAGATTGAGTCTCTGAATGACGCCTTGATGAGTCAAGATGCGTTGCTCAAGCGTGCCACTGTTGAGAGGAACGACTTTAAGGAGAAATACCTTAGCACGCTTGATGAGCTAGATTTTGCTAAGGCGTCAGTGGTGGTTACCGAGGAGGTAGAGTGTGATGCTTGTGCCATTCACATGTCTGATCTTGTCACTCTCCAGGACGAGTATGACACTCTACTTGAGAAAGTAAGTGAGCTGAAGGCTAGGACTAGCTTACTTGGTGCGTGCAAGTCTTGCTTAGGCTTGCGTTCTGAGCTGGCACAGAAAGATGCTAGGATTGCTATTTAAGAGAAGGTCAGCTCAGATAGCACTAGAGATTCGGATCGCTTTGAGGCTTTGGAGCTTGAGATCGCGTCGTGTAGACACGACAAGATGCGTACCGAGGAAGAAAACACATACCTTCTGATGAGGACATCACTGGCTTAGATATGACCATACCAACCACTTCTATACCAAAGGTGAAACCATTATATATGAGGTTTATCATTGTTACATTTGATGAATGGGTGCTGCACTATGAAGTGTGTATGTTTTCATTTTCAAAATTGCTTACATGGATCAAGGAAGGGTTAGATTGCATATGGAAAGCATGGATGGTCAATGAAGTTGATTGGGGACCAAATCCAAGTGTTCCTAACGTTCTCCACCAGGCCATCACGTCACATTGGATCCAATGAAACAAAGAGTCCAAGTCCAACATGTTTTGGAAAGTTTAATTCGGACTGCAGAAGAGTCCAAACTTGCGACGGTTGTAACGACTTCATACGGACTCCGATTGGGACGTTCTAGCACTTTTTGGAAAGCTTATCAAGTCTACTTTCCAATGGGTGCGGACTCATACCTATATCCTATCAGATGCATGCGCAGTAGACAATTTAATACCGAGATCTTTTCTGTCAACGGTGCTGCGTCACCCTATTTTGGGCCGATGGCCCGTGTATCAAGTTGAGTCCATTAGGGACTCATCCTAGGGTTGTAGGATGACACCAGGACCCTTGTGGTCGTCCTCCCTCCTCCTTATATCCCCCTAGAGCCGCCACAAATAGATTGGGTTTTGTTTAGATGAAAGTTTAGCTGCTGCTACTTCCTTGTAGACGCGTGTGTCGACTAGACCATCTGTTCTACTTGATTCGAAATCCCACCTTCATGTCTATCACATCTGATCCTTCATCTCTTATTTGCAATTGAGTGCTTGTTCTACTTGTTCTTGCTTGTTCTTTGATTGCTTGCAGGAATAACCCTAGTGGTTTGGTTGGTTGTGATCCGCAAGATCATGAGCAACCGCTGGATTTGGTGTATCGATCGCTAAGGCGTAGCGTCCTTGGATGGTTGTAGTCGGATCGTGAACGTCTCTCCAATCAAATCGTAGTTATCTATCTCCACCGAAAGATCGGGACACCCACACACTCATCACCTTCGGTCCATCTTGAGCTAGGTGTCTTGCCGAGAGCCGCAGTTGGGGATGATGCTTAGCCAATGCAAAAGGGCTGGCATCACGGGAGTAGGCTTTGCTATAGGTGGGAAGGACGATAGCATGTTCGGTAAGATTGGTGAGTGCAGTGGTTTGAGCGAGAGTGAGAAACCCACCACAACTCCCAAGCTTACCAAGATCACTCCACCTAAGCCTACCAACCCCTCTGAGTTCCCTGTGAGAGATGGTGTGTTTGAAGAGCCACCCAAAACCACTCCACAGAAGCAAGTGTGGATTGCCAAACCGAACCATCTTCGCAACCCACTTGACACAATGCCAGACATCTCTAGTGATCCCCTTCCTAAGAAAGCTAGAGCCACCCAACCCAACAAGAGAGTGCCTACCAAGAGTGTGGTGAGGTACCATTGTGAGTACCATGGGCGGGATGGGCATTTGGCTGAGTTTTGCTTTAGGAGGAAGAGAGATGATCGGAGGCAGGTTGAGTTGAACAACCGGAACATGTACCACCCATGAGTTGGGGTGCGTGAACCGGAGGTTCAGAGGCGCACTTCTAGGCCTAGAGGTACAATGCCTTAAGGTGCTAGGCCTCAGGAGGTGAGACCATGCGGTGGTCGTGCCCGGCGGGGTACCGGTCGTGACCCATACGACTATGGGCCTCGTGGCGGTGGCTTTACTCATCCCTTCTTTAGCGGACCACGTTTTCCCTATTGTCGTGATTGCTATCCTTCCGTGGGGCAGGAGATGTTTGGTTTTTCCCCTAACCCATTCTTTGGGCAAGTGGGACAACACTGGTATCCTTCACAGTTTACTAACCCTAGTGTTGGTCCGTTTGCTCACCCTATGTCTTTTTATTGATGTAGGAAGGAGGACTAGAGGAGACTTGGCTGGTGGATTCCGGATGTTCACGCCATATGACCGGAAGTGCCAAGTGGTTCTCCAGCATCGACCCTGTGCGCCACACCGAGTATATCACATTCGGAGATAAGAGTAAAGGTAAGGTTGTCTCTCGGGGGTCCATCAAAGTCAATTCGTCTTTTGTCCTCAAGGATGTTGCGTTGGTTGTGAATTTGCATTTTAACCTTCTATCGGTTTCGCAGCTCCTTGAAGATGGTTTTGAGGTGAGTTTTAAGCCAAATCTCTTTCGGATTTTGGACTCTCGTGGTGAGCTTGTTTGCCGGATTTTACCCTTCGGGAAAGTTTTTCGTGCGTGTTTTTCTATCTCTTCCGGACCTTCTCGTTGTCTTCTTGCCGGTTCTACTTCCGAGCTTTGGAAGTGGCATAGGAGATTGGGACATTTGAGTTTTAACTTGCTTGGAAGGCTTAGCTCAATGGACCTTATCCAAGGATTGCCAAAGCTAAAGTTCGAGATGGATTTGGTTTGCCATCCTTGCAGGCCTGGCAAGATGGTTGCTGCTTCCCATCCTCCTGTGACTGAGATCATGACCACTCGACCCGGCGAGCTCTTACACATGGACACAGTTGGTCCAGCTCGGGTCAAGTCAGAAGGAGGGAAGTGGTATGTTGTTGTAGTCGTTGATGACTACTCGAGGTACTCTTGGGTGTTCTTTTTGGAAGGTAAGGATGAGGCTTTTCCAGTTGTTCGAGATCTGATTTTGAGATTGCAAAATGAGCTACCTAAAAATGCCATGAGAGCTATCCGCAGTGACAATGGCACAAAATTCAAGAATGCTCACGCGGTACAGGTCTTATATCTCTCACTTTGCTCATTCGGCTTTTGTCGCTTCTTTGGAGCCCCGAGATGTTGGACACGCTTTGATGGATCTGGATTGGGTTAATGCCATGCATGAGGAGTTAGAAAACTTTGAGCGAAACTGCGTTTGGGTCTTAGTTCCTCCACCACCTAGTTGCCACCCCATAGGTACCAAATGGGTCTTAGTTCCTCCACGCGCCCGCACCTGCACCCGACCGCTGGCCGCACCGTACGCCGGCGTTGCCGCCACGTGGCCGACGATGCCCGAGCACCGAACCCGACAGCTGCGCTGCGCCACTCTCCTCGCGCCGCGCCCTGCCGCACTGCGCCGACCACGCACTCGCCCACTCCTCGCCTCTGCGTCGCGCAGAGCGCAGCGCTGCGCCGCTGCCACGCTGCTCGCCGTCGCGTCGCCATAACGTCACATCCGGTCAGCCGCTCGCCCAATCTTGCTCGCGATCAAATGCCGAATCCACCCTAATGGCGCTAGGACCAAGAGCGCGCTCTGCCCCGCGCACTACCGCTCTGCCCCGCGCGCCGCGGACACGCAACGCCTCTGCCGAATGCCGCCTCGCCGCGTCACGGCCCCCATCGGTCACTCCGGTCGGCGATGACCGCGTCAGCAGCCGCGCCTACAGCTCCGCAACCCCTCGCAACCGCAAGCACACCTGCTCACTCGCCCCCTTGCTCACTCTGCCTCTGCTCTCGCCGCGCCGCGCACCGAGAGCACCGTAGCGCCCCCTTCGCCCGTTCGCCGCCATCCGAGCGCCTCTGCTTGATCCCTCTCGCACACCCACTCGCCTTCGCCTCACACACGCACTGCTCGCCTCGCCTTCGCTAGCCGAGCCTCGCTCACGCCGGCACGCCGTCGCCGTTCCTCGGTGCGCAGTCACCACCACAACGACCAAACAACGTTCACCTCCCTCTCGGCCACCTCGGCTTCTTCCATCGTCGTGGAAGCTTCGCCAAGGGTAGAAGAGGTGAGAACACCCTAGCCCTAGCCCTAGCTCGCCCTGATATGGCACTGCGCCGTTGGTCGTGCGCCATTGCCGCCGCCGCGGAGCTCGCACGTGGCCGGACCTCCTCAGAGCTCTTCCGGCTCAACCAACACACGCGCTGCACTCATCGCAACACCGTGATGCTCACGCACCCGCTCGCCGGGCAACACAGCGCCGGCGAGAGCCTCGCCGCTTCGCACCGCCGCATTGCGCCGCCACCACCCGCCGCCGGCTCGCTACAGGGTCGCGCTGGCTCAACCAACCCCACCAGTCGATGCGCGTCACCACCCCGAGCCTAGCGCACCCACCCTCGCCGCCGACGAGCTCACCGCCGGCGAGAACGCGCCGGCCAGCGCCGTGCTCTGCTTGGCACTCACTGACATGTGGACCCGAGTTGACCACGGGGTTCCACCTGTCAGCTCGGCCTCTCACACGCACTGGGCCGAGCCCATGCACTGTTCACCATGTGCTGAATAGAGTGATGTTTTTCTTTTTCCTATTTTCAGTAAATGTGAGAATGCTTGTTTATTTCATATCTAGAGTTTGGTGAATCCTAAAATGGTAAAATAATTTGTGTTAGACTCTATAAATGTAGATCTTTCTGTTAAAAATATAAAAATAATTTTTGGAGAATGTCTTCAGTACAAATGTTTAAATAGTTCTTTTCTGCATTTATCAAAATTAATTGTGTTCCTGCTTGAAATGGTAAAATAAAAATGGTAAAATAAAAATTAATTGTGTTTATTAAAAGCTAGGAAAATGTGTTTCTGCTATTTTCTTAGATTAATTCCTGTGGTAAATTTGTGCTTAGATAAATAATAAAACTTTTTGTGTAGTCTCTGTATGCCTTGATCTGTCTATGAAAAATATAATATGTGGTATGTTGTATGTCAGAAAAGATAGTTGTAGTTCAAGTGTCCTTTTCTAGGGTTTTCTTTAGAAATCTTTATAGAAATTAATTTGGTAGTGTTTATCATGGAACTTTCTTGATAAATATGTTTCTAAGTTTAGAACTTGCTAAAAATAAGATATATCCTGTTTCACCCTGTTGCTAGTAGCTCTAGTTCTAAGTGCTTTTCCTGCATTTAATTTCATCTTTTTGTATGTGCTAGCTCGTAGCTTTACTTTAAGTAATTTTTCTGAGCATCCAGTAGGCTTGTTCTGTCCTCTGTAATTTTGGTAGATTTTTCTGAGCCGTTTATAATAAGGTTGTTGTGTAAAGTGGAATTAGAGTGGATACTTAGAGTGATTCTAAAAGCAATCTTTGAGTGTTTAATCCATGTTCAAGCATCATCCCTGCACCATCAAGTTTACTTATATGTATTGCATACATCCAGGATTAGTAGAGGAACCCCAGGTGCCACTTCCAGAGGAAGGAGTCCAGGAGGTGCAGGAGCTGAACGAGGAGTATCACGAGCTCGACACTAACCTCCCTGAGTGCCCTGACCACCAGCCCTCTACCTTCACTCAAGGCAAGCCCCGGAGCATCCTTAAGCCTCCTAGTATTTACAATTAATCTACTTGAATATTTTATACTGTGATGCATTAGGTGACAGGAGTTGATTGAATCCTAGTTGATGCATTACCTTCCTTGATATTGAATTTACCTACCTTGTTACCCTGTTAATAAAAGTAAAAGCAACCCCTTAGCTTGCTTAGAATAAATGGTTACATTTATATTTATAGTATTATCCGATCACAGTTGGCTATATTTTGCTATCGTGGAAAGAACCAATGGTAGTAATGAAAATGCAGTCAACTGGAAGGAAGAGGCACCAAATGGTTTAGACTTGGGGGCAGTCCATCCGTTCGATCGTATAGGTTTGTATACGATGGTGGCCCTCTTACATATTTGAATGAACCCTTTCACATAGGGGCCGTTGCGAGTATCGACCCCGAAGCCGAGTAAATACTGTCCGGGCCGGCGCTCAATCTGTCGTGAGCACCCTCTAGTTTGTAGATACGACCTGCCCTGTGGTGGCCAACTGATTTCTAAAATTGGGTGGACCAATGCGAGCCCGCGGGATACTACCTGGACAGTGTTGAGCGGTAACCCAATGCATGGACCCGACAGGGAAAGTGTGGGCGTGTGTTAAAGGTAATCTTGCCAGCTGGTCGTATATCGATTTGAATCTCCGCCTCCCACCGGATAGTGGGAGATTATGCTGAGCTTCACCACGGTACAACTCCATGTGACATCGTAATGGTTCTACTAAAATGCTGACAAAGGAATTGGATATGGTTTATTATATTGATTGATTAGATCAAAAATGTGTCCTCTAGTACAGGTGCAAAACCTAGAAATAATTAATAGGATTAAAATGGTTGTTCTCAGTTATTTAAAGTTACTTCATCTCTCTAGCGTTTCCGTAAAAGCAAAGTTTATCCAGGTCCAAATAAATAGCCATGCATATCCTTGGAGTCTTTATTTTCAGTTAGATGGGTAAGTCTAGTTGAGTACATTCCCGTACTCAGGGTTTACCCCGTTTGTTGCAGATGGCCAAGTATACTTCGACTATTGTAAGCACTGTCTCTATCCTGTCGAAGGAGAAGAGGAGTAGGCTTTGGGTAAGGTATTCTACGAGCTCATCTTTTGCTATTGTTGGACGAGGTCTCGTGGGCACCCCTATCTATTATGGTATTTGCGTGGAGTAAGACTTTGGGTTGAGTTTCAAAACAATGTTTATTTGGCCACTTGTGTTGTGGCAGGAGTACTACTTAATTCGAGACAAAGTGTTGTAATAACTTTATTTCGTACTTCAAGTATTTTCGTTTAATGGTTGGTTCGTTCGAATGTGCATATCTGAGTTTGCGTGATCTTGGTTGGAGATATGATTGTTAGAAATCCTTCGAGGTTTCCGGACTACCAGGATTATATGGGCTCAAGTGTTTAAAGTGGTCGTTAAATCGGCTACTTTGGTACTTGATCTCTTATAATTTTGGCGGTTCTCCCACAGTTGGTATCAAAGCTGAGTTCAGGTATCCTCATTCGTTTGAGCAACTTTTAAACAAAACGGGTATTTCAAAACTATTTTTACAAACTAAGTTCGAAAACTTAGGGTGCCCGAGTCTAGTCCTTAGCCCTATACTAGGAAATCAGGTGGCTTAATAATACTAACTTGGGTCAGGGTTTTGCTCGTGCTGGATCTTTATAAATTGCCGGGGTATCATTTTTGGGAAGGATGATATTAGGTTAGAAAATTGCATTGAAAACTATTTGTGAGATGTGAGAGTAGACCTTCCAACCGTTGGTCAAGGGAAGTGATATAATATCACTGAAGGATATGCGAGCTTTTACGCAAACATATCTGAGAAGTATGAAATGTTGGGTGGGTTTTTTGAGCTTGGTGCATAAGGTTTTGGTAACTAACTGATGTGTGCTTCGTGCATATCAGGAGAAGTGCCTGGTGGTTTTCTGCATTGGGATTTGTCTTTTTGGGCTGAAATGAATCTTATGCAGGTACACTATGTATCCGTGTAGAACGAATAACTGCGTAATGAGAGATCGTCTTGCCACCGACCAGAACGTTAGGATTTGCGACTCATTCTAGTTGAGTGAGAACGTAATTACGCTCATGCATCATGTTTATATTCTTGCACCATGTCATACCTCCCCTTAAATTGTAAATTGTTCCTTTTCGATAAAATTTACCAACTTTATATCTGACTCACTAGAGTTCGAAACCCCTTTGTTCTACAGATGCCTCGCACCCGTCTGACCGCCAGGAAGGCCACCGGAGGAGCAGGAGTTCCTCGCTACCCTTTAGCAAGGAAGATGACCTGGGAAAAGTTTTTGACGTACTTTGGGCTGCCGACTATCCTTTGGCGGGTTTTGCACGCCATTAGGTATTCAGAGGCCAGTGGGCCCAAGTACTCTTGGCAGAAATAGCAGTATGATCAGGACTCTTTGGTCCAGGTTGAGGTCAAAGTGAAAGCCTTGGAAGGGAGACCAAATTGGCCTAGCTAGACAATCACCACCAAGGGAGCTTGTGCTAAGGATGGTGCCAACAGGGCAGCATACTTGGTGCTAAAGGATATCATCGCCCGCTTTCCACAAGACCTTGCAGACGCTTGGCCAGGAGTGTTTCCCCGTGGACATGCTTTTCCTGTAGACTGGACACAGTTTGAGGAGACAGCGCTGATAGGGGATGAGGAGGAGCTTTTCTTCTGTGAGACCCCAGCCATGGGTGCCACTGGAGCCTTGCTTGGCACTTGTGAGAGTTTGGAGCGCAGTCTTGCAGATGTGATGGAGATCCATAATGCTACTCTTGAGAGCAAGTGTCAGTTCCAGCAGGAGTTCGAGACAGCCGTCGCCACCCTTCAGGCAGAGTTGGCTCAGATGACTCTGGAGCGCGACTAGGCTAAGACCAGGGTGGGAGCGGAGATCGTTGCTCGCGTGGTTGGTGAGCAGTTACTCCTCGATGCCACCAACTCTAGGAATGAAGCTTGGACCGAGTCAGAGGGCCTATAGGAGAGGGTCACAGAGTCAGAGGGTCACCTCAACGGGCAGCAGGAGTACATCAACAACCCGCACGAGGCTTTTCACGCTCTTCACCAGCAGTAGCAGGAAGCAGTTGCAGCACCTGCACCTGAGGAGCCTGAGCCACAGGACGAAGTGATCCTTAGTCCTGACCCACCGGAGGATGACTTAGCTCCAAACGAGGCCTTCGCCGACGAGCCCTACCTCGACGACTCCGACGGAGAGCAGTACTTCTCCGACACAGACTGAGCGCTAGATTAGGAGTTTGACCTTTCGCGTTGGGGGCTTTTGTATCATGTTGTTTAAGACTCTGTTTAATTTGGATTCTCGCTATGTGTAAGCCGAATTTGGAATTAAGTCCAGACGTTGTTCTGGCAAAGAATGTGGAATGTTATTTGTATGCTTATGACAAGTAATTAATTCTGTGATGTTATGTGGAAAGATGAGTAATTATATCTGGTTGTGTGCTTAATATTACATTGTGTACAACACGGTATTTATTCATTATTCAATATAACATCACCTAATTGTTGCTTGTTAATGGGATATACAGATGCTGGCTAATACTCATCGTAATAACTGGGATGGAGAGCCCACAAGAGAAGACCTGCCACCACCACCTCCGATGACACCGGAGGCATTCTTTGGCCAGTTCCTGGGCAGCCAAAGAAGTGTGGAGGAGATGCAGTGTCAGATGAACAAGACCTTGCGCAACATCGCCGCCAACGCAGCTCAGCAGCACAGGCAACACCAAGGGCCCGTGCCTAATCAGTACAACTCGTACAAGGATTTCATGGACACGTGTCCTCTGTTCTTCAAGGAAGCTACTGAACCGCTGGAGGCCGATGAATGGCTACACTTCATGACACAGAAGTTCTGACTTCTGCGCCTGACGGAGGAGCTAAAGGCGGAGTATGCCGCGCACAGGCTGGAAGGACCAGCGAGTATTTGGTGCTCCCAATACCACGACAACTTGCCTGCTGGTACTGTGGTTACCTGGGAACTGTTCTCCACTGCTATGTGCCGTCACTACATACCTGATGGAGTGATGGAGATGAAGCTCACTAAGTTCATGAGGCTTGCTCAGGGTACAAGGTCAGTGACAGAGTACCTGGCCTGCTATGCTCCTGACTTTGTCAACACTGACCCCAAGAAGATCGCCAGTTTCAAGAGGGGCATGAATGCCACTCTCCTTTCCAAGATGGGAAACAGGTACCGCCTCACCTTCAGCGACTTCATTAGTGATTGCTTGAACCAGGAGGCCAACGACAACACATTTCTTGTAGAGACTCATCATCGAGTCCCAGAGGGAGGATCCCATTAGAACAGGGGTCCAAATGCTTCAAGGCCAGCGTTTCGTCCACCACAAGCTGGTGCGCGATTCCGTCCACCTCAACGGAAGATGACCAATGCTCACGCTCATCCCGCTTACCAAAGGCCCTTCACTGCACCCATGCAGCAGAACAAGGACAAAGCTGTAGCACCTGGAGCTGGAGGGCAGAAGACGTCCTATGTGGTGAAGTCGTGCTATAACTGCGGTCAAACTGGTCACCTGTCGCGTTTCTGCACAAAGCCAAGAAAGCAGTTCAACCTTCCGCAGAAGCCTCGCACAGGGAACGTCCACCACACCACCTTGGAGGAAGTACCAGAAGGAGAGCCCGTCACAGCTGGTACGTTCCTTGTTAATCAATGTCCTGTAGTTATCTTATTTGATTCTGGAGCATCGCATTCATTCATTAGTGGGAACTTCGTGCTGCGGAGTCAGTAGAAGGTGGTAGAGTTGGAAAAGGAGTATCAGATTAGTGCAGCTGGAGCTGTCTTATATACTCGTAAAATGGTAAAGGATGTAGAAATTACCATGGGGATGACATCGGTCCATATCAGCCTCATCGTAATACCTGAGCTAGGTCTAGATGTCATTCTTGGAATGGAATGGATGAAGGTGTAGAAAGTGCATCTAGACCTATCACATCACCTGGCTTTGAACTAAGCCCAGAGTTAATTCGCTTAGTTTAGGAAAACACTTTTTCTGGCAATTCTATCGAAAATCCCTATTCCCATTTAAATGATTTTGAAGAGACCTGTTCAAGTCTTCACAATGAAGGCATGAGTTATGATATGTTAAGGTGGAAGTTTTTTCTGTTCTCACTAACGGGAAAAGCCAAACATTGGTATAAGAGTTATGTTGGAAGTAGTCAAGGACATTGGGAAACGTTATGTTCTAACTTTTGTCTTAAATTTTTCCCTATCGATAGAGTCACTAAACTTTGTATGGAAATAATAGGCTTTAAACAATTAGATAACGAATCGCTAGGTAAGGCTTGGGAGCATTTTGACAATTTTGTAAATTCGGGACCTTGTCTTGCTTTGCCAAAACCTATGCTTTTACAACATTTCTTTTTAGGCCTTAGTGAAAAAAATAGAGAATATCTTAATTTTGCCACAAGAGGAGCTTTTATGTATATTACTACTACACATGCTAAAACAATTCTTATGAAAATCTTAAATGATGTTCCTGCTAAAAAAGAAGAGTTGATAGAAGTAGAAACTCAACTAGCTAAATCTGATCCTTTGTGTGAACCTTTTAAACCTTAAGCTAGTGTAGAACCTAAACTATTTGAAAAAGAAAAGAGAATAGCTCCACTTCCTGATTTTATGCTTGATTTTGAGGATGAAGTTTTTGATGATTATGGAAATACCTCAAACTATCAAGTAATTATGAAACCTCAAGGATGTAAATCCAAAGTTTTAAATCATGTTCATCCTGATGAGGTAAAGTTCTTTAAAGAGACAACAAAAAAATTAATCTTTGTTTTGAGTGATGAGTGGTTAGAAGAATCAGAACTCTCATTTGATCCTATTAGTTTAAATTCTTCCTCCATCACTCTTAAATATCAAATTGATAAAGATCATTTTGATGCTCTTTATAATCCTGTTGTAAGTATTAATATCATGTCTGCTATGTTTACAAAAAGATTTTTGAAAAACATGCCATTAATCCCTACAACTAAAATGCTAAAAAGTCTTTCAGGCCACATTATTCCTAACTCATGACTAATATGTGTCTTTCCTATTTATGTTAATGGAGTCCAAGTCTTGTTAAATTTCCACATCTTTGATGTTTGGGAGTTTGACGTGTTGATAGGATTGCCAATAGGGATACTTATTCAAGAAGGCCAAACAGGAAAATTAGATATTAGATTAGGAAAAAGTTTTAAGCTCTCAGTTCCTATAGTTCATTCTTTAAAAATCAAGGAAGAGCTGCCTCTGTTTCCAGATCCAATAGAGGAAATTAAAGCTATAAATTTTGAAGAATTAAATGAACCAGACTTAGATGATGATGCTAAGTTCTTCTTTAAAGAAGAGGATGAGGATCCCATCGAGCCTGAACCTCTCGATGAATTACTACAACCACCTAAGCCATCTATTGAACTTAAACCTTTGCCCACTAGTCTTAAATATGTTTTTCTAAATAATGATCAAGATTCTCTAGTAATTATAAGTGATAAACTATCTCAAGAAGAATCTTTGCGCCTAATAACTGTTTTAGAAAAGCATCGTGCTGCTTTTGGATATTCACTCCAAGATCTTAAAGGCATTAGACCTAGTATTTGCACCCATCACATACCAACTGATCTAGAAATTTCACCATCTAGAGAACCCCAACATAGGCTTAATAATGCGATCAGGGAGGTTGTTAAGAAAGAGGTCTTAAAGCTGTTGCATGTTGGGATCATTTATCCTATGCCGCACAGTGAGTGGATAAGTCCTGTTTAAGTTGTTCGTAAGAAAGGTGGTATGACTGTTGTTAGAAATGAAAGAAATGAATTAATACCACAGAGAACTATCACGGGTTGGTGTATGTGCATAGACTATAGAAAATTAAATAAAGCTACAAAGAAAGATCACTTTCCGCTCCCCTTCATTGTTGAAATTTTAGAACGTTTGGCTAACCACTCGTTCTTTTGTTTTCTTGATGGTTACTCTAGATACCACCAAATTACTATTTATCTTGATGATCAAAGCAAAACCACTTTTATCTATCCATATGGAACCTATGCTTATCGTAGAATGTCTTTTGGATTATGTAATGCTCTTGCTTCTTTTCAAGGATGCATGATGTCTATATTTTCTGATATGATTGACGAAATCATGGAAGTTTTCATGGATTGTTGACACTTCTTATGACACTTAAGCCAGATTGTCATCTCCAACATGCCAAAGAGGTGTGGTATAGAAATATACAATTGCTCTAAGTAAATATAAATGAATTTCTGCAAGCGCACAGATTATACCGATGTAGCATTTTAACTAGAAGTATTCTAGGTATCGTTATTTATATTTTTACCACTGGGAAGGGATACTAAGGAATAAATGAGGAATTAATAAAGATGATTAATGAGTATCACTGCATGTGTAATGGAGAGTTTTCATCTATCTCACTCAGTACAAGATAAGTGTCACATAAGATATAAATAATGGATGAATAGTGACAAAAGATAAATACTGATCAGCATATATGTAGCCACATAATGATAATGATAAGCACCTCAACAGATATTCTAGCAAGTCATTAGCATGGAATTAGGATGAACTACAAAGATATTTCCTAAGTCATTCTTAACTATACAGTCTAGCATACTATGATTAGTGCAATTACACTTGGCAATCATGGCAAGATAAGAGATATTCATGTGTAGTGAGTATTACTAAGGAAGATGAGAAACATAGCAATCACTTCCCCATAATAGTACTGCTCTGCCTTCCCTACAAACGGGAGGAGGACTACAAAGGACTCAACAAGATTGTCACTCCCGCGAACTACCTCATGATCCGGAATGTTGGGTACAATCACAGATAAATACGCCACGCCTACACAATATCTATCATTTACCCATAGTACTGGTGGATAAACGTTATACGATCCTAAATATGGATATGATTCAGATCTAACTAAGCCAAGTATATAATCATAATAGACTAAGAACAATATAACTAAGAACATAAACGAATAGAGTAAAGTCATACACAATATAATGAAGTAGAGCAAAGGCATATCCATAATATTGAAGAACAAATGAAGAACAAGGAAGAACTAGAGAGAATTACCAATAATCCTCTTGACAGATTCGGAAACCAACCGAAGATTGAATCCTTCTAGTTCTAATCCTATAGCTATGCTAAACTAGAGATCTAATTGATGTGGTGGCTCTAGGGTTTGATCATGGGCTTCTCCTCTTGTGATGGATGATGAATAATGAATTAGGTCAGAGAGGCTCTTCTCCTCAGGGTCAGGGGCCTTCCTTATATAGCCTCCTCAAATGAACGTCAACCGTCGGATCAAACCAACCTTAATGGGGGTGTAGATGTGATCTCAAAGGCGGTGGAGAGAGGGTCCACTAGGCAGAGGGCCATTGGGCTTTGTCCTAGGGCGGCCACCCCAGGGGGTAGGGCGGGCCCCCTGCCCCTGGGCCCGCTTGGCCTCTCGCTCCTTCTCGTGCCTTCTTGACTCTTCTAGAGTGTTCTTGTTTCTACAAATGATGTTTATCTCTATGTAATCATGACATATGGTCCTTTCCTTCCTATTTCCTGATATCCCCTTGTAGAAATAGACATTCACCAAAACTCGTGGAATTCTGTCAGTATAAACCCTATTTCTAGGTATTGGTTTCATATAGATCATTTTCCTTGTTTAGTTGACGGATGATTTTGGTACTTAAGGACCGTCAACAAGCTCCCCCAAGCTTACCTTTTGTTCGTCCCTGAGCAAAGATAGACTCAGTGATGGATCAGGAGTTGCTACAATGCTTTCATGCCTTACAGGTACACATTCTTTCAAATAAGATCTCGCCTCCGGGTTAGATCAACTATTAAGATAAAAAACTTACTCATTTTACCTTCCAGCATGGGGCTTGTAACCGTCACCTTTCTCTTGGGTAGTTGAAAGATAGAACGGTCCAGTCAAGCACCATGTACCTTGCTCTTTGATCACTATAGCTCTGGAGTTTTTGTAGATTTTCAAAATAAGACTCAGAGATTCCTTGTATGACTCTCTCAGTCGCTCATTTGTGGTATTTCTGGATCCTTACCAAGGCATTGAGGTGTATGCCTTTCTCTCAAATATGTGGTATTTGTGGTATAAGGCATTGAGGTATTGCCTTCTCTCTCTCACCCTACTTCTAATAGGCTAATGTCTGGAGCTCATAGGTGGGAGATAGCGTATACATACTTACAAGACATATGTTGCATAGTCAAACCACGGATCCAAAGGAAGAGGTCAATAAGTCAAATCAAGATGTTCATGTGTGGCGAATGGATGGTGTGTGATGATGTTGGTAATGGTGATGATGGTGATAACAGAGGCGAAAGTCTAATTCTACTTTTGCTCCCTTTTGATGGATAAACCTTTCTTGTATTTGAAACCTTTTGAAGGGAATGAGATGCTCGATAGTGTCTGAGAGTAGAATTAGGGGTACAAGATACCCACCATATATATATATATATATATATATATATATATATATATGGTGGGTATCTTGTACCCCTAATTCTACTCTCAGACACTTGCCCATTTTTACCTCTCTTCTCACTTTTTTATTTTTTGAGGTTGGCGGACATTTTGCCCTTTTTATTTCCTCGTATCTCTCTTTTTTTTTCTTTTTTTTTCAAGAGCACTCATCCTTGTAGAGCTATACAACGAACGCTGACTGAAGCTTTTATTTCACAGGGATAAAACATGAATAGGAGAATATTTTATGTGTTTCTATTCTCTCCCGGATTAGGAGTAGAATGTTTTTGGTGGGTGGACCTGGAGATGGGAATGAGTGGATATATGTGGACACGTACTTCTGGGATAGAAGCAGCTTATGTGGATGGAGTGTATGTGAATGCGTACCTCTTAGGTAGAAGCAACGTGTGTGGGTGTATATACGTGGATGCATACTTTTGAGGTAGAAGCAGCATGTATGGGTGTATGTGAATCTTGATTCAGACCGCATGACTAGTTCCCGAGGGTCGCACAACTTGACCACACTCAATGCTCATAAGCAGTATGTAAATATGTGGTTTTCCTAATCTAGTAAGCATGTATATATGCCTATGGTAGGAATTTAAACTCTCGTCATACAGGAACCTATCACGTATCATTTTTAAAGTTTTCAAAGGATAAAATTCTCCAGAATTCTAGTATCTCTAGGAACAGATAAATAGCAACTCAAACCTTTCCATATCATATCCGTCAATGACTTAGACTTTAGATCAGGTACTCTTCCCACAAGTTTAGTTTTAGAGCAAATTTCAAATCATAACAGTTATGCCTAAGCTTGAGAGAGAGTTCAAATTTGAAAACTAGGTACTTGAAAGGTATTATGATAGAGCAATTATTCATCATTTCCATATTAAGAGTTTATCATTGGAGTTCATTTTAGCATATATATTTTATTTTATTCTCTCCTATTATTTATTAGTAAACTCTTAACTAATCAAACACACACACACACATATATATATATAAGTGATAAAATATTTATTGGGTTTCTATGATTATGCATCTTTTTATATTTATCAAAGTATAGATATAAAAACTGATAGGTAGAATTACTTAGCTCAGTATGGGGGTGCTCTCCCCCAAGCTGGACTTTGACGTAATTTCTTCTGATGTAGTTGATACGTGGGGGTGCTCTCCCCAAGCTAGATTTTGATGTAATTTCTTCTGGTGTAGCTGATAGGTAGCAGAGGTGTTCTTATCTTGTCAGAGTACTCTAACAATGGGTAAGATGTCCTCTGGTTGCTGCTCTGCTTTGATCCTTGAATTCTGTGAAAACTCAAATAGACAACAAAGCTTGTGGAACTGATTAAGTGTTAGTCATAAATCTCTAGCTTTGATCATGTCGAGTTTTCTCTAATGAATGTTATTATTTAGCAGGATCATAAGCTCAATATTTTTATATTTTTATTTTATACGATAAAAACTTATTTATTTATTTTTTATGCCACCACAGCGAGTACACTTATGGGTTTTATGCCACGAGTCTATTCACATGGGGCTTAACAGTTTTAAACATTTTTGTTTTCTTTTTAAGATAGAGTAAACATGATTAACTATTTTGGAAAAGTAAATAATTAAGGGAAAAGATAACTACCAAGTGTTACCTCTTGGCACGGCGTTCGGTGGTTTAAGTCCTCCGAATAGGACTCCTCACGTCCTTAGTTGTCATGGGGCTCATTGGATGGCGTAGCTAGCGCCTCTGGTTGCGCTTCTTCTTCTGGTATGATTTCTTTTTGTCTCCACACTTGTATTGGTGCGGTGGACTCCCTAGGACAAGTTCTCTTTTCTGGATATTTATTGTAATTGGAGGGACGTACCTCTCCTTCTTCCCAAGATTCTTCGCTCTCGTGCCTGGAGTAGTCATAGAATGATCTTTCATTTCCCAACCTTGGAGTTGGTGGTGTGTTTGGCCTCGAGAGTGGAGTTGCGTGTATTGACTCTTCTTCGGGGTATCTTTGTTCATATCTTGATACTTCTCCTTTATAGTCTGCCCATCCATCCTTGGTGTTCTGCTTCTTCTCGTCGTATTCTGCTTAGCTTCTTCAATAATGTAGTTAGCATTAAAGTAACGACGTACCTTCTCACAGGGGAAGTGTAGGTGCACTTCTCATGTCCCGATATAGATGATAGCTTTGGTGGTGCTTAGGAATGGCCTTCCAAGGATGATAGGTGGATCATAATCATCTCCTCCCATATCAACGACTAGGAAGTCTGTAGGGATGAAGTGGTCATCAATCTAGATGGGGATATCTTTTGCTATGCCTTCGACGACACGGCATGTCTGATCTGCCATCTAGAGTTGGGTGTATGTTGGATGTAGAGGCATTGTTCCATACAGAAACTCTTAGGTAAACTTGGACATGAATGCTCCTTGATGACACACTTTGTTTGGAACAACGTGTGTCGCTGATTTTGCTCTGCCTTCTCAATTTGTGCACTAAGCACACGTTGTACAATGAGGCTCTCATAGCGGTCGGCTTCACCTGCATTAATATGTTCTTCTATACATTCTTCACCCTACATGGTCAGTGACAAGCAATGCAAGTGTATCTTCATCAAAATCACTCGCGGACGAATACTCACCATTATCTTTGACGACCATAACGCGCTTGTTGGAACACTCACACATCACATGTCCATATCCCTCGCACCGGTGACACTGAATGTCTCTCGTTCTACCTGTCGATGCTACGGACGAAGCACTTGCACTAGGCTTCTTGGCTGTCTTGGCTACTGAATTTGTGGGAGTAGCACTAGGCTTGTCACTTGAGGATGGCATAGTAGCACGTGTGCGGGGCTGCCATGAATTTGTCTTCCCTACAGAAAAGTTATTCCGAACACTAGCACGTCGCCTCTGCACTTCCCTTTCAGCTTTACAAGCAAGATGAAACAAACAGGTTACATTAGTGTACTCTTTATATGAAAGGATATCCTGAATTTCACGATTTAACCCACCCAAAAGTCTTGCCATAGCAGATTCCTCATCCTCCTTTAAATTACAACGCAACATACCCATTTGTAATTCTTGATAATACTCTTCTACACTTTTAGCACCTTGTCTTAGTTGTTGCAGTTTATGTAGCAAATCCCGTGCATAGTAAGAAGGAACAAATCTAGCCCTCATGATTTTTTAAAGCATCCCAAGTATGTGGTATGTTATTAGGATTTTTCTTACTATACTCTATCCACCATACAGTAGCAAAGTCAGTAAACTCACTAGTAGCAGCCCTAACACGTGTATTCTCAGGAAATTTGTGGCATGCAAACTTTTGGTCAACAGCAATTTCCCATGAAATGTATGCATCAGGATCATATTTACCATCAAAAGGAGGTATTTTAAATTTAATCTTACTGAAAGCATCATTGTTATTATGTACCTCACATCGACAGTGACCCATACCTCTCCGATTAAAGCGTAGGCGATGTCGATCACGAAGGTCATTGTTATCAAGGTCCATATCACCAGAGTAAGCATCCTCATCATTATCTTCGACTCGCTCCTCATCCTTGTGGTCGTCATTATGTTGACCCTTGCCTTTTGTGTGGAAGTCATCAAAACGACTGAGAAGAGCGGCAAGGCTTTTGTCCATACGAGCAACCGATGCTTCGACTCCTGTAAGCTTGGTGGTGGTGGCAAGTTGGGCGGCCTCTAGTTGCCCAATCTTGTCATTGGTCACCTATAAATCTCCATCGAGTTCTTCGGTATGCAGCTGCACTTGCCTTGTAAAATGTTGAATGATTCCCTTGGTGCGTGGAGATTGCAGCATGTTGTTATTATCCTCTGTTCCTGACATGGTTTAGAAGACAAGAACAACAAGAAAACAGGTGAAGAAATAAAAGCCCTACAACTATTAGGATGTAGCTACAACAAGGCACTCGCTCTCAACCTGTTTCTCAAGCTCTTACCAGTTCTTACCTTGCTCAGCAGGAGGGGTCAACAACCAGCAAGCCTGCAACCTTGGAAGTGAATGTATCGATACCGCAGCAACAACACCTGTCAAGTTGTAGTCGAGTATGTGGAGCTATAGGTGGCAAATGTTATGCTCAAGGACAAATACTAGCACCATGTTAGTTTAAAAAGCGAGCTGAATAATCGTTCAAAGGTGGTACTATGCTGGTCCTAGCCTAGACCGTACTAGAGACGCGAGCCTAGACACAAAGAGAGTCACAAACACCACATATCCAAAGGAGAGAAACACAAAGATCAGCCCCTTTTTCTGTTTTTTTTCTTTTTTTTGCTTTTTTTTTGCTTTTTTTTCTTTTCCTTTTTTTTCAGGGATCCTCAAAACTGATTATATGAACAAAGAGATGTCAAAAGAGCAATTCACCACACACACTTTTTCCAAAAGTGCAGGGTATATAGGCAATTCACCACACTTCTCTCTCTCTCTAAAGTAAGCTTCGCTGTAATATGGTATGAAACTTGTAGTCCCGACTTGTAGTGCGCGAACTTAACTATGGAAAACAACTCGGACGGAGGCAATTTATAGCAGCGAATACTAGGGTAGTACTCGGACTTGATTCCCGAAAACAACTCAAACTCGAACTGGACAGCCGCAAATACCAGGGTAGTACTCGGACTCGAACTTGACAGCAACGAAATCTACTTAGACTCGGACTAGAACGTGACAAGAACTCGCAACTCTAAAGGACTATAACTAAAACCAACAACTCGACACAACCGATGCAACCAACGACTCAACAAGCCCTAACTAAGTAGTACTAGCAAAAGGCTCAACGGGTTTATGGGATTACGGAAAACTAATCTACTATTTTTTCTGGCTTTTCTGGACTATAGGAAAAAAATTGTGAAGAATTGGAAGTCTCTCACCGATAAACCTTGCTCTGATTACCAACTGATGACGACCTGTAGGGTTCGCTGTCTGATCTTTCGATGAGAGATGGAGGGTAACTCGATTGCTGAAAGGCGGTAGCAATGGCTAACTCGACAAAACAAAACCTAAACTATTTGTGGCGGCTCTAAAGACTTATAAGGAGTTGGGAGGATGACCACAAGGGTGTTGGGGTCGTTCCCCAACCCTAGCACGCGTCCCTAATGGACCCAACTTGATACATGGGCCATCAGCCCAAATTAAGGTGACGCAGCACCGGTGGACAGAAAAGGACTCGGTACAAAAACGACTACTCTAGATGTGTCCGATAAGATATAGCCTTGGTTCTGGATCCGTTGGAAAGTAGACTTGATAAGTTTTCCAAAAAGTGCGAGAATGTCCCAATCGGAGTCTGTATGAAGTTGTGGCATCCATCACAAGTTTGTGTTGTCCTGCAGTCCAAATCCAGCTAGCGCCCATCCCGTGTCCCGCTGATCCTCTCCATTTGTTCCTAAGCAAAACTAGAGTGCACGTGTCTCCATTGTCTAAATATAATGGATAAGAGTTTGAGAATGAACTTACTTGATGGTTGAGTTCACGGGCATGAGCACGAGTAATAGGACCAAGTGGTGCTGGAGATGGTGTTGGTGTGGTGTTGATGTCCTCATCAATGTTGACGCCCGATCCGGTGTCACAGATTGTCTTCTGGAATGAGCATCTGTTTATTGTGCATTCAATGGTTGGGACAACTAGTTCTTCCTTCTTGATCAAATGAGGGGATCTGATTTGGTGATCTTGATTGTTGTGGAGTGTCGTGACCATCTTCGCTGATTATGTTTGTACTTGCTTCTTATTCTTCTTCTTCTTCTGCTTGTTCTGCTGGTTCTTCTTGTTCTTCCCTTTGGTCCTCTTCTTTGGCTCATCTTGAGGTTGTTCAGGAGCTTGTATGGTTTTGTTCTTGAAGGTAAATGTCTCCCTCTTCCCTTTGATGATGAAACTGATCTTGGCGGTGCTAGCATAGATGACAGCTCCGGCGGTGTTCAAGATTGGCCTCCCAAGGATGATGGGTGACTTCTCATCAACTCTGGTTTCTATCACCATGAAGTCTGCTGGAACATATGAGGTACCAATTCGGACACGGATATCTTTTAATATTCCTCTTGGATAGCATAGTGTCCGATCTGCAAGCTGCAAACATAGGGTTGTCTCTGATAAAGGATAATTAAAGTATTTCTCATAGGTTATCCTGGGCATGATATTGACTCTTGCGCCAAAGTCGCAAAGTGCTTCAGGAAAGTCGGTGATGCCAATGGAGATTGGGATGACGGGTCGTCCTGGGTCTCCTTTCTTAGTTGGCATAGAGTCGCCACACCACTCTTCTGTGGGGTTGTTCCAATAAGCACCTGCATCAAATATGTCTACAAGATTTGTAGATTCTAAACCTTCCGGTTGTGATGGAATACTAGGGTTAGTGATAGGAACAGCGGCAGCTATTTGGGTTAACTGAGATTCAATTATTTTATTAAAGCTAATTTGATTCTTGATGGCAACATAAAAATTATTCATCCTATTATTTATAGTTTCTAGTATTTTATCATTGGATGCTAATTTCTTAGGCATGTTATCCATTAACTTTCCTTGATTATACACTAACTCTCTCAAAGGTAAAAAGCTAGGATTACTAAAATTGTTATCTTGATAATTACCTAAGTAGTTAGGCCTTTGTTGTTGTTGTTGATTCCAACCTTGATTTTGCTGAGGACGATTGTAGTTGTTGTTGTTGATGATGTAGTTCACGTCCTCTTGCAGCTCTGGACAATGATTTCCTGAGTGTCCAGTGTCTCCACACTCCTCAAAGGTCATGTGAAAGTCGTAGATGTTCATAACTTCTTTCTTCTCTCCAGCTTTCTCATCGAGTCTCTTCATGAGCAAGTCGAGCTTTGCTGATAGCATGTCTACTTTTGGTATTTCTTATGAATATTGGATAAATCCGCAAGCGCACAGATTATAACGTTGTAGCACTTCACCTAGGAGTGATCCAAGGTATCGTAATTTATATTATCCCAAAGGAAAGCCTTGCTAGAAATGATAATTGGAAAGAGATCCTAGAGAGTATCTTAACTTTAGTATCAACTAGCAGTATAGAGGGGTAAATGATATATGTGATAGGAAGGGGTTGATGAATGAAGAATCTACGGTAAATGATACTTAGAATGGACCTCAGAGACTAGCTAGGTGGGAGGACAACGAGAAGAGAACAGGGACTCCTATGCACTTCTCTCTACTTCAATATACTTAGCTAATTAACTAGTCTAGACACTATAGTTTGTCTCCTCAATACAAGTATGCTAGGCGAGGGGATAGATCAGTAGGAGGACAAAACTCCTACCAGACCGCGCCTTCTTCTTAAGGGGGCCTTACCTTTTAAGAACTTGCCTAAAAACATGTGGTGGAATACAACGACTAGACAAGGTTGTCACCTCTTGCCACAAACAATCCGTGCAGCAAGCGATAACCAAGGATAAGAGGATGTATAAGCACCATGCTTACACACAACTTACTACTTTGACTACGATCAAATAATCAAAGAACCCTATGACAGGCAATGATCGCATACGGGAAAGGTCACAAGTATCAAAGACTATGGGTGTGAAGGCTATTAAAGAGCAAAAGCATATAGCAAGACTATATCTAGTATAGAAATGCTCAACTCTAACTCTCACTCTAGACTAACTCCTAGAATAATCTAAGGAATAGAGCTTGTAGGCTTCTTCTTCATGATTAAAGAGGGGGATGCGACCCTCTATTTATAGTAGGAGGTCGAGTAGGGGCTACTCCAGCGCCACATCAGCGATCCAAGGCCTTCCATACTCCACCCTTGGACCCAACCGACTTGGAAACTGACCAAGGCATGGATGGTAGTGATCCAACACATGGCGGAGAGGTATGGCGGTTGGGAGAGCCCACCGACCTAGGGGTGGTTCGGGCGAACCCTCTATGGCCAGTGGGCCCTCCTCTATCCTCCTGGAGGTGGCCCCACTGGTCAGGGGCCAAGTGGGGACCTGGTGGGCCCAATGGAGGTTCGGCCGACCCCCCCTTTGGGGTGTCTGGCTTACCTCGGCCTCCCAGGTGCTGGTCCCACTTGTCATACATGTTGGATGTTGGTCCTGAGGTATTTTGTCACGTTTATCTCCTTGGAGTGGGCCCATGAATCCTTGTGCTTAGCTTGTGAGCCGTTGAGAGAAAACACAGAGTGATCTAATGGATGGAAATCACCCTTGAGTGCTTCTCTTGGATCATGGTCGAGAGGGGAGAGCATGGTGGGCCCATAGAGTGGTCGGTCGACCTCCTATGTGGGTCCAACTGGCTCTCCTTTGCTCCATTTCATTATTCCTGCATTCAAACACTCATGGACATGTGGAACTAGTTATTTGATAAATTATGCTGATGATGTGTTTGTTTATCCTTGATCCTTGGGTTGGTGGCAACATTTTAGATATGTAAAAGTTGATCATAATTTGTGCCAACAAGATCCCCTAAGCTTAACCTTTGTTCGTCCCGAGAAAACAATCAAACTTAGCTCGATGGATCAGGAGTTGCTACTATGCTTCATATTTCAAGAGTACTAAGTCTACAACAATCATACTTCTCTTTTGAATGGAAAAGTTAGCAATAAAGACTCACCCATACTACCTTAGTCCTTCATGGGGCTTATAGCTTTATCCTTTGTCTTGAGAGGCTGAGAGATAGAACAACTTGACTTGAGCACTAGTTTTCTCATTCCTTCACAAGTTTCATATCGGAGGTTTTGTAAGGTTTTGTAAAAGAAAACTTAGTGTTCCTCAAATGGTACTCTCAACTCGCTCATAAGGTGTATGATTCCTCACCAAGGCATATATCAAAGTTTGCCTTCTTTCATCCTATCTCTAAAGCTTATGTGGAGCTGTAGTTAGGGATCAAAGATGTAGCAAACTTACCTTGCGTATATTGTAAACTCAAATTCCGGATCCAAGGAGAGAAGTGCCATACTCTTAGATCAATATGTGCAAGTGTGTGGAAACATGATAATTGATCAATACTCCTATATGTGGATGATCTCTCTTTCCTAAAATTATTATTTTGAGACATAGCTATCTTTTGAATTTTTCTATGAGCTTTGAAGATGCTCATCATTTCATTTTTTTTCATTTCATTTTTTTTCAAGAGAGCTTTGGAAATTCTCATAAAGATTAGGACTTTAGAATGCCCTTGAATTTTCATAATTTTGCATAGTCTATGTCTTATTTACTAGCAACAAACTAGAGAGAGTTTTTCTACTTAGAGCATGCAGTATGAACTATGTGGAAATGTAAGGCATGTTTCTGCGTACTTCCAGTGTAGAAGCAACACGTATATGTGGCGTGTACGTGATCTTGATCTTGGGAGCATGATAAATCTCTCAACAAGGGTCACAAAACTTAACCAAACTCACCACAAAGTAAACAACTTATGTAGAAAGTTTATATCATGAAAGATTATGTATGGCTTTGGTAGGAAATTTCACCATTGAGGAACAACAAAGTGTTTTATCATTTTAATAAATAAAACTCCGATAGTCATTCTTGCTTAGAGCAATATTATAGCAGCTCTTATCTTGTCATATCATGTCTCACAACTACTTAGACTTAGTTACGACATTTGCAACCCACAAAAGCTTTGAGGTTCATGGTGGTTTCTTTTGAAGCCAAGTAATCCATACTTAAAGAAGTACCAAATTGTAAACTAAGTTCTAGAGAAACATTTAGCAGTGTAACTATTCATCATTTCCATAGGAGATATTAAATTTTCATGGAATATGAGAGAGTAGAGAAAGTCTTTTTATTTTATTTTATCATATGCAGTTTTTTTAGATGCAAAAGATAAGCAAGGAAATGCGTAACTATAAATGCTGAAATTCAAACTTACCTTCATGGGGGAGGGAACCTCCCCCAAGCTTGTCTTTTGCTTAATAATTCAGCGGATATGGATGTTGTTGCCGCCAGAAGTCCCAATACCGCTGTTGTTCTTCTTTCATTGCTTGAATGTTTTCGGCGGTTTGCTGGACGATGCGTGTTGTTTCATCGTGCTGAACACGCAACTCATCAAGGGTGTTGGTGAGGTGATCGAATTCTTGCCGCAGCCCACGATTCCCCCTTTCTCGTGTAGACGAGAAGGATGCTCGTGGTTGTTGCGGGCGTGATGGGCGAGGAGGCATGCCACTGAAAGTGTGCATAGGATCGGAAGATGCATCATCTTCCTCCTCGCCAACAGCTCCTTGGGAAGGACCACCTTGCTCAACATGAACAAAGTGTAGCCCCTCCTGAGCTCTCCTGTTTGAGCCTGCAAAATCTCTTTGCCCAATTCCTTGATCTAACTCAAGGGTTAGCTTGTGGGTCCTATACAATTGAAGTTGCCTATTTGGAAGAGGCACCTCAATTGTATGGCCACTGTAAATCATTTTAAATCACCATTGGCATCTCTTTTTAGCATTTGAACATGAGCATGCCTAAGATATTCTTCAGAAATCATAGCTAATGGAGCAGAGATGTAAACAAAGGGGTTTGTTCCATTTAGCAAGCTCATGGTTTCAGAAAGACGAGTAATTAAAGAGGTGAATTGAATAGACACATTACTCTCAATTGAACTTTGCCAAAACTCCACTAAATATTTCACAGGAGAGATTCGCATTTTATTGACCATGGCATAAAGTAGTTTTAATTCCATGTCACTTATCAAGTTAGCAACACTTCCAGGAAACAAAGTCATTTTCATCCAAAGAAGCATGAAACGAAGAGTTGGATTGTGAATTTCCTCAGGCTTAGGATTTGAGCAATCTTTTAGAGCAAATATAGAGAACCAAAATTTCCTCTTGTTGAAATTACGCATAGCAGGGTCTAAGTCAATCAAACATGAATTTTCAAAACCAAGAGCAGCACTTAGATGACTCCAAGTTAAACTATAGCTTTGATTAAACATGTGAAAAGTAATTCCAACATTAGAGATTTGGAGAAAGCTTAGAAATTCTATGGTGAGCAATTCAATTCCAAACTCTTCTATTTTCCAAAAACCAGACCAACCAATAGAGGTAAAGATAGTTTCGAATTCGGTGGTCATACCTGTGTTGGAGAGAAAACTTGGATCCAAAATCCATGTGTGCTCAAAAGATCGACCCTGAAGAGAAAGGTACCTTTGATACTCTAGTTGGTTGAACCAGAGTCCGCTTTACTGATCATAGGTGGTCATTGGGGGTACCAATAATGCCTCGACATGCGGTACCTCTGTTGGTACTTCCTCCTCCTGAGGGTGTTCTTCCGTTTGGAGGTTCTCCAATGTGTATCGGGCCGAACCTCCCCTTGTTCTTCTTTGGAAAGTATCCTCGGATTGGTGGGGGCATCGGGATGAGCTCCCACTCATAGCTTGCTTCATCTTCTTGAATGCAGATGTCAATGGGTTCTTCATCTTCTAGAGAGGAAGAGGGACACAAGAGCAAGACTAGAAAGGGGTATGTGTGTGTGGAGTGGATTTCTAGTTTGCCTTGTGGAGAGAAGTTTGAGCTAAGAGAAGCTTGATGAAGACAAGAGATCTTCTTGTGGACTAGTGAGAGCAACACTACTTCTCTTTAAGAGCTAAGGACTTCTCTTGAATGTAGAGAGGAGAAAGCAAGGCAAGGAGAGGCTTGAACTAGAACTGAATTCTTGTGGAGGTGTGGGGGATGAAACTCTCCTTGCTTGGGGTTTTATAGGGGAAGGAAGTGGCACCAAGGGGGTGCCATGGAGTGGTCAGCTGACCACCCCTTGGGCATGTCCCTTGGGTGCCATGATCACTTGTCTTGGAATATGCCTTACACAAAGCAAAAGAGGGAGAAGAGGTGACACAAAGTGGTCGGCCATCCCTTTAAAGTGGATATTCCACTCATGCTTTTTCTAGTGCTTGGTGAAAGGTGAAAGATGTGATATGATGTGATCAAAAGCTGAGCTAAAGTAGTCAAGATTCTCCTCTTTAAGCAAAGAGTAGTGGGAGACAAGGGTATGCCATGCTTTGATTGAAAGTGATTGATGTGTTTTCTTTTTCAAAGCATGACAAAGTGAAAGTGATGGATGTCATGATTCCCCACTTTGGACAAGGAGTAGTGGGATACAAGGATGTGTCATGCTTTAAGAAAAAGTGATTGATGTACTTTAAAGCATGACAAGACAAAAGAGATGTCTCCCAAAGCAAGAATTTGATTTTTGGGAGTCCCACTACTCAAATCATGAGATGCTTGGACAAAGGATGGTGGAGAGGAAAGGATGGATGGGCAAAGGGGTCATAGGGTGGTCGACCGACCACCCTAGTCCTCTATTTTTTTTCTTTTTCTTTTAGAAATATCCCTACATGATCCTTGATTAACCAAGCCAAAATAGGGTGCATAGGGTGGTCGGTCGACCACCCTATTGGCCCTACTTTTTGTCAAATTTTAATGCTAATCTAATTCTCAAGTTTTATTTAATCTAACTTTAGTTTTTCTAAATTTTAAATATGAAAACAATTAAAGGTTTGAACAAAATTTATGAAGGGAAATAAAAGATAACTACCGATTTACCTTTCGGCGAAGGCTCCTTGATTTTAAGTCCTCAGAGTAGGACTCTCCTTCTTGTTCATTCCTCGGGTGCACTTGATGACTTCGGAGGCGGAGACCGTGATGTGTGAACCTCTTTTGTTTTCCAAACTTGCCTTTGATTGGCGGGTTCATCCTTCTTGAGTTCTTCGATCTTGGTCTCTGGATATTGCTTCTTCTTCCGTGGAGCTAGAACTCTTCTTTTTGGTGGTTGTGCTTTTGTCTGCTAGTTCATCTTATAACCATTGAAAGCACATTTTACCTTATGACTTGGGAATTGGAAGTGGATTTGGCCCGATCCCACGTAGATGACCGCGTTGGTGGTGTTGAGGAAGGGCCTTCCCAAAAGGACGGGGACTTCCGTGTTAGCTCCCATGTCTAGGATGATGAAGTCGGTGGGAATGTATTCGTCTTGGATGTTCACTAAGATATCCCTTGCGAGTCCCTTGGGAAACCATATCATTTGATCTGCCATCTGCAAGCGAACACATGTGGGGACCAAAGGTCCTCCTAACAAGTTATCATATGTTACCTTGGACATGATGTTGACATCCGATCCAAGATCGCAGAAGACGGTGTGGAATGTTTGTTGCCCGATTGAGCACTTGATCGTCGGGAAGCCTGGATCTTCCTTCTTCATGATGAAGGGAGGATCGAGAAGATAGCCCCAATAGGAGCGAAGTGGAGGCTTACCGAACCTCATATTGACCATATTTACATGCTCAATTGAATCTTCTGGTTTCCCAAGAATTTTACCTTGTTCCATAGATGCCATATGTTAGGAATATGCCCTAGAGCTAATCATGTAGATGATTATATTCTGATTGTATCCATGATTAATAAAGTGTTCTTTGAATATCCATTATAGACAACTAGTATTGATTGACGATTATGTGAATTGTTTGTGGAACTCAATTACTTGAATGGTTATTCTAAAAGTTGTCCCTGGTCGGCATTCTTGTAAGAGCACACTTGAATATTAGACCAGCACATGTATTAGTTGATGGCTATGTTTCACAAGTCATAGACATGGAGATGTCAAACTAATAATGTGGGCACAT
Organism: Microstegium vimineum; assembly: GCA_022036555.1. Taxonomy (NCBI): domain Eukaryota; kingdom Viridiplantae; phylum Streptophyta; class Magnoliopsida; order Poales; family Poaceae; genus Microstegium; species Microstegium vimineum. The sequence continues at coordinate 22,116,716 of CM039129.1, read as the reverse complement.
GTGAGACATGTAGGCTGGACTGACCCAACAAGAGAAAGTCTCTATTCATGTCATGTACGTTATGTCCTTAGACCTAAGATTGTGGTATGTACTCAAGATGTGAAACGATCTACTTAGAGACTATCAAACGCTACTCCGTTATTGGATAGTTATAAAGGTGGTCCTTGGGTGGTCGGGAAACATGCTATGAGACATAGAAAATCAAGATGGAATTTGCCCCTCTCTTCGTGAGAGAGATATCACTGGATCACTCATGTGATTGGATCAACAAATGCATGGCCGTGCTTGGGTTAAGTGTTAACCCACGAGTTGAACCATATATCGAGTGGCGAAGGGAATAACTTGTACATGGTCATAGTGGTTCGTCTGATATGATCATAGCGTATGCATAGGAGTTGACATGCCTTGCTAGAGGCCGCTATCAACTATTGGTCGAGTAAGAGTACTTGGGCCATGTCTATGTATGCGTGAGCCCATAGGGTCGCACGCTTAAAGGGCTGGAAGCCTAATTCGGGTTGGACCCGAATTAGACTAGGTTTAGGGTTACTAATGGGCCTCCACCGTGGGAGCTCGTCAGGACGCCTATATAAGCAAGGGGTGGGCGCGGGGCGAATTGATCCACGCCTTTTGGCAGCCGCCGTCGCCTCCCCACGCTCGCACCTTTTGCTCCTCGCGGACCTAGCAGTCCGGAGGCGCAACGCTTCCTCCCTGCACGTGTGCGATTCCTCGGAGGTGCTGCATCTGGAGCACAAGGACGAACCGCGCGAAGGGGACGTTGAGACAGACGACCATGCAACTGCACTGCCTGCTGCGACGCGCACGACTACATCAAGTCATCTTCCGCTGCACCTGCGCGTCTAGTGGTAATCCCGTAACATGTAACTAGCAGTAGATCCTGGTTTATGAGGTCGAAAAGTTTTTTTTTCTGGCTAGCGTAGCAACCTCGTATTCCTACACCATAGCTCCTGCTAATTGAGCTAATTGGATCTCAAGAATTTTATTAAAGCTCAATTGATTTTTCATAGCAATTGTGAAGCTATCCATTTTCTCACCAAAACTTTCAAGAACTTTATCAGTGGCAATCATTTTTCTATTTATACCATCATTAATCTTTGATTTCCCAAGAACAAGATCTTTTAATAATGGTTGGTTATTGTAAGAATTGTAATTATTGTAATTACCATTACCTCCATTACCTTGGTAGAAAGGGTGTGAATTCCAGCTTCCTTGTTGTTGGGGTCGATACCCGTTGTTGTTGTTGTTGTTGTTGTTGTTACTGTTGCTGTTGTTGCTGATGAAGTTCACGTCCTCCTTTGATGTTTTGGGGTAGTTGTTGCCTGAATGATCATTGCCTCCACACACCTCGCACCATGGATCGGCTTCAATAGCTTGTGCGGCGGCGACTGGGTAGATGGCCTCTCGTTCCTTCTTGGAACCTTCTTCTATTTTCTTCATTAAGAGGTCCATCTTGGAAAAGAGTATGTCCACCTCACTGACGGTGTGCATACCTCTTCTCTTTTGCTGGAGACGTTCATCACCCCATCCTTGATTTATCACCATTTTCTCGATGAGGTCCTTGGCATTTCTCACTGTGTGTTGGAGGAACGCCCCTCCGGCGGCAGCATCAAGGTGACTACGGGCCATGCTAGACAGCCTGTGGTAGAAACCTTGGATAAGGAGCCAGTCGTCTATCCCATGATGAGGACAGGCACGAACGTACTCCTGGAAGCTTGAGATCTTTCCACGAAGAGCATTGGTTTTGCCAGTTGGGAAGAACTTCTTGAGGAATGCGTTAGCACACCTCTCCCATGTAGTGGCTTCTTCTTTGTGGGCGTAGAACCATTGCTTCGCTTTTCCCAATAACGAGAATGGGAACAGGCGAAGGCGAATAGCGTCAAACGCCACTCCCTTGATAGTGAATGTGCCACATAACTCCATGAAGTGCTAGAGATGAGCATTTGCATCTTCATGGGGCTTCCCGCAAAACGGATTGGCCTGCACCATGTGGATCAAGGTGGGCTTCAGCTCGAAGGTGGCATCTCCGAAGTTGACCTCGGGACCCTGAGGTACGTGGGTAGCTGACGGAGCCAAGAAGTCAGAGATCGCCTTCTGTGCCATAGCTTCCTTGAGTGGTGGTGTAGAGCCTCCTTCCTTGAACGGATTCTGGTTCGAGAGGAACCTTTGAGGGGGGACTTGATGACGTCTAGTCATCCTCAACAGCTGCTCTGGATCTTCAAGATAATTTCCCGGCAGTTGGAAACCGCTCATAAACTGTCTGACTTCACAAGAAAGGAAGACACAGACAGGGGTAAGCCCCTATGACTAATTGATAACTAAGTTAACGAGAATCTCTGGATTCAATCTAATTAAAATTTCTTGGCTAAGCTTTCCCCGGCAACGGCGCCAGAAATGCTTGTTGGTATTTCTTATGACTATTGGATAAATCTGCAAGCGCACAGATTATACCGTTGTAGCTCTTCACCTAGGAGTCATCCAAGGTATTGTAATTTATATTATCCCAAAGGAAAGCCTTGCTAGAAATGATATTTGGAAAGAGATCCTAGAGAGTATCTTAACTTTAGTATCAACTAGCAATATAGAGGGGTAAATGATATATGTGATAGGAAGGGTTTGATGAATGAAGAATCTACGATAAATGATACTTAGAACGGACCTCAAAGACTTGCTAGGTGGGAGGACAATGAGAAGAGAACAGGGACTCCTATGCACTTCACTCTACTTCAATATGCTTAGCTAATTAACTAGTCTATACACTATAGTTTGTCTCCTCAATACAAGTATGCTAGGTGAGGGGATAGATCAGTAGGAGGACAAAACTCCTAACGGACGCGCCCTCTTCTTACGGGGGACTTACCTTTAACGACTAGACAAGGCTGTAACCTCTTGCCAAAAACAATCCGTGCAGCAAGCGATAACCAAGGATAAGAGGATGTATAAGCACCACGCTTACTACTTTGACTACGATCAAATAATCAAAGCCCCCTATGACAGGCAATGATCGCATACGGGAAAGGTCACAAGGATCAAAGACTATGGGTGTGAAGGCTATTAAAGAGCAAAAGCATATAGCAAGACTATATCTAGTATAGAACTGCTCAACTCTAACTCCCACTCTAGACTAACTCCTAGAATAATCTAAGGAATAGAGCTTGTAGGCTTCTTCTTCATGATTAGAGAGGGGGGTGTGACCCTCTATTTATAGTAGGTGGAGTAGGGGCTACTCCGGCACCACGTCAGCGATCCAGGGCCTTCCATCCTCCACCCTTGGATCCAACCGACTTGGAAACCGACCAAGGCATGGATGGTAGTGATCCAACACGTGGGGGAGAGGTATGTCGGTTGGGTGAGCCCATCCGACCTAGGGGTGGTTCGGGCGAACCCTCTATGGCCAGTGGGCCCTCCTCTGTCCTCTTGGAGGTGGCCCCACTGGTCAGGGCCTGGTGGGCCCACTGGAGGTTCGGCCGACCCCCCTTTGGGGTGTCTGGCCCACCTCGGCCTCTCAGGTTCTGGTCCCACTTGTCATACATGTTGGATGTTCGTCCTGAGGTATTTTGTCACCTTTATCTCCTTGGAGTGGGCCCATGAATCCTTGTGCTTTGCTTGTAAGCCGTTGAGAGAAAACACAGAGTGATCCAATGGATGGAAATCACCCTTGAGTGCTTCTCTTGGATCATGGCCGAGAGGGGAGAGCATGGTGGGCCCATAGAGTGGTCGGTCGACCCCCTATGTGGGCCTAACTAGCTCTCCTTTCCTCCATTTCTTTATTCCTGCATTTAAACACTCATGGACATGTGGAACTAGTTATTTGATAAATTATGCTCATGATGTGTTTGTTTATCCTTGATCCTTGGGTTGGTGGCAACATTTTAGATATGTAAAAGTTGATCATAATTTGTGCCAAATCTACCTCTTTGAGCTAGTGCATACCTCCACTTTTCTTGCGAGGTTGAGTTCTTTCTTCACTCTAACCTTGGTTGGATGCCATCTTCTCCACAAGAGATGTGGCTTGTGGTATTGTAAGTGATAGGAATGCTCCTCCGGCAGCAGCATCCATGGTCTCACGAGCACTGTTGTTGAGCCCATGACAGAAGGTCTGCATAAGTAACCAATTCTCCATTCCAAGATGGGGACATTCTAGGATGTAATCTTGGAAGCGCTCCCATGCTTCTGGAACGGACTCGTCATGATGTTGCTGAAAACTTGAAATCTTCCCACGGAGAGCATTAGTCTTCCCCATGGAAAAGAACTTTGCTAGGAAATTGGTGGAACATAGTGCCCACATGGTATTCTTCTCCTTAGTTGCATAGACCACTGCTTCTCTCTGCCCAAGAGTGAGAATGGGAAAAGGAGAACTAGTATTGCGTCTCTGGGGATATCCTTGATAGTGAATGTGTTGCAAATCTCCAGGAAGTGTTGGAGATGAGCACTAGCATCTTCGTGTGCTTTCCCACAGAACTGGCTTGCTTGCACCATGTTGATGAGCGCAGACTTGAGCTCAAATGACCGATCAATGTTCGCAACAGGTCCAGTGCGGATGTTATCCGTGGTGGGGGCTGATAACTCACGAATTGACTTGTCTACCATGGCTTCGAACTCTGGTGTCAAGTCTCGAATGATGTTTCGATGATCTTCTTGACTGGATGAAGCTTCAAGCTGAGATGATGATGATTCTATTACTTTCTTGAGCTTGGCTTTTGTCCTTCTGAATAATGCTTCAAGATTCTCAACAAAATTGTCTGGAAGATCAAATCTATTCATACATTACCCTACATAAAGATGATAGGAAAAATAGGCAAAGATCAAGGCTAAGGCTGTATGAGTAGAGAATTGATGTTTTCTCAATCACATTAGTGATGCAAGTGATAACTCATTTATTCCTTTTGATAGCTAATCGACCTTCCTCGGCAACGGCGCCAAAAATGCTTGTTGACACTTCTTATGACACTTAAGCTAGGTTGTCATCCCCAACATGCCAGAGAGGTGTGGTATTGAAATATGCAATTTCTCTAAGTAAATATAAATGTGGTTCTGCAAGAGCACAGATAATACCGATGTAGCATTTTAACCAGGAGTATTCTAGGTATCGTTATTTATATTTTTACCACTGGGAAGCGATACTAAGGAATAAATGAGGAATGAATAAACATGATTAATGAGTATCACTGCATGTGTAATGGAGAGTTTTCATCTATCTCACTCAGTACAAGATAAGTGTCACATAAGATATAGATAATGAATGAATAGTGACAAAAGATAAATACTGATCAGCATATATGTAGCCACATAAGATAATGATAAGCACCTCAACAGATATTCTAGCAAGTCATTAGCATGGAATTAGGACGAACTATAATGATATTTCTTAAGTCATTCTTAACTATACAGTCTAGCATATTATGATTAGTGCAATTACACTTGGCAATCATGGCAAGATAAGAGATATTCATGTGTAGTGAGTATTACTAAGGAAGATGAATAACATATGAAGGACCGGAAACGGCGACCAGAGGGGGGTGAATGGGAGCCAGATAAAAATTCCTTTCGGAAGATCTTGACCCTTGTCCCAAGCACGACCCAAAGAAAGAACTAGGCTCACGACCCACAAGAGGGTGGATGTTCTAGGAGATGTCCTAGGAACACAGCGGAGCAAGCCACGAACCCGGAGAAACAAATCGCGAATAGAACAGAAGAAAAACAGCAACAGCAAAGGCTCCGGACCAGTTGGGACAGAGCCACCGGACTATGGCGAGTAGTCTGGAGCTATGGTCTGACGTTGGCTAGGCCAAGACAGAGAAGTGCATGTAGCACCCGACCTCCGGACTACCTGCTCCGGACTAGTCCGGTGGTACTAGAGACTAGTCCGGTGCACACTTGGCAAACAGTCCAGTAAGCTCCCTACCTCCAGAAAAGACCACCAGACTACCCCGTCGGACCAAGGAGAGTGGTCCGACACATGGTAGCGATTCTTAGCAGAGCACCGGACCACTCGTCAAAGGTCCGGTGCTCAAAAACTGGGAGGTCCGGAGGGTGGTCCGATGCCTCTTGCTGCTTGACACGGGAAAGGTCAAGACCACCGGAACACTCACTATGGTCCGGAGCTTAGGGCAAAGTGGTCCGACGCTCATAGGAGAAAAACTGTTCCTCGCGAAAATCGTTTCCACTCCGACAAATCTTCTTAAAACTCAACCAAAAGATCACCAACTGCAACCAAACTTTGTAGGCATGATCCTAGTGTAGTTGGGGAGCTATCCCGAAGAAATCATCGCTCAATTTGGAGAGGATAAACGAGAACACTCGAATCTGGGGGGAGAAAGAGGAAAACGAAGAACGCCACAAAGAAATCGCCCGATCTACGCACTCATGAGGGTTGAGGAGAATTCCTTCAGTGCAAATAAGCTCCTCACGATTGCGCACAACGGGGTTCAAACGGATTTGCAAGAGCTACTCCCTACAAAGAGAAATCATCTCGGAAAAAAGAGAGCAAAAGCAAAACGGGAAGAACACAAGCAAAATGGGGAAACGATCAACAAATCGAAGCCACCATGGCTTATGGAGGTTACGGCCTCCGATTCCTCGCAACAATCACAAGTTCTTACACCGGTGACGCGGTGGATCTCAAGCAAGAAGCTAGGGAAGGGAAAACCTAGGAATAGGTGGGAGAAAGAGTAATGCAAGAGATAAGGATGAGGATACCCCTTCATCCTCTATTTAACGGGGCTTTGGCTATTTCCCAAAGACCCCCCTAGATACAAGACCGAATTACCTAGCCCTAAGACATTGTAATCCAAGTCGGTAACTCCTAGCCACTCATTTGAATGGACGGCCCCGCTTCCTACCGGGAGTTGCCGTCGCCTCGACGCAACCTCTAGGATTCCGCCACGTGTCATCCCCACTTCCTCGGAAGCTCTGCCTAGGTTTTGAGGCCCAAACACAGGAAACCCGCCACCGGTAGCTTTGGGCACAACTACCGAACCCTGAGTTTTGCGGCCCAAACTCGGAAACCGACGCGGATGGTTTTGAGGCCCAAACCACCAAACCACTCGACGCGAGCCACCTTGTCTTCGCCCGGTTGGACTCCGAGTCCCCTGAGCCTCCGCTCGACTCGCGCGTCGACCGTCTTGACTCGGCCGACTCGGTCTACCTCCATGTCTTCTCGCACTCGCCGGTGCCAAGTACTAGCCACCACAGCTAGTCCGTCAGCGCCCATGGTCCCTCAGTCCGAGCCCTGCTTACGCCCTTCACCACTCTCAGTCCAACGGCACGGCAAGCCTCTACTCGACCTTCTCCACGCCATTGACCACTGTCACTAGGCATACCACCTGCACACCACAAGCCGATAGACAAGCACATGTTTTCTGCTTTCGCAGAGGTTAGGGTAAGACACTCAAACTGAAACACTCACGTGTTGGTCAATCACTCATCATCAAAGCTGAACATACATGGGTACTTATCCACCATGTGTTCGCAATCTCCCCCTTGATGAGTGCATTGTCAACACACGTGCATTTCAGATTTGAGCCACAAGGTAAAGCTCTCCAAATGACCAAAAATCTATAAAAGCCAAAACGGGGTCACTTGTGAGAAGCAAAGCGATACCAAAAGAGATGACTTCAAAACACGATACCAATTTAGAAGAGTGAGGAAAAAACGATACCAATTAAGAGCATCCTTCAAAACACCTCAGACAAAGCCACTTATTGATGCCTAACAAAAGCACATGGGCAAAACAAAGCTAGCCCTCAAGCAGAGGCAGAAAACGGACTCAACACCGCTAGCAAGTCCAAGAAACCAGTCACAGCTCTCAAAGCTCAGACTTCCAATTTAAACACTAGGGGAGCTCAAAAGATACCAATTGAAAACACTTACGCCCCCTAATGGTCAAGAAGCAATCGAAACCTGTCGGAGCTAACAAAGCAAGCTAGACCCTCCAGAAGAGGCAAAGGATCAACACATCTAGCAAAAGCTCCCCCTGGGCAAAAGCACACTCAAGATACCAAATGAGCTCCTTAGGGCAAAAGAAGCACACAAAACTCCCCCTTGACCAAAGAAGCTCTAAACCAATGAAACCAATGAGATGCACTCTTTCTCCCCCTTGGAAGTAGATGGCTGAAAATGGAATGAAATGCACATCTCTCCACCTTGTTGACACATGTAGCTCATCAAACATCAACAACTCAAGATCCGGCTACAAATGGCATGAAATGCAAAATGAGTGCAAAAGATTCATACTTAGAGCTAAGACAGTGAATATATGCTCTAAGTGATGTGATCCTATGAGAATAGGAAAAGCTCTACGTGCCCAACAAAGACTCAAGTTGAGCTTAAGATCACTTTATAAGCTATTTTAGAGAGCATATCATGTGAGAGCAGAGAAAGGGTATCACCTCCTAGAGACAACTAAACATGGAAAACAAGATAGGATCTATCTCAAAGCAATCTCATGTATAGCAAGTAGAACTATCCCTAGCAAAGTTCATACAACAAGCCAATGACCCAACTGAATGAATTTTCCAAATTTCAGAGTTTTGCAGCCAACTTCAGTTTAAGGCACATTACCAGTTGTATGCGAGTGGTTGTAAGCAAGGTGATGCCACTTCTTACCAACCGGGCGAAGTTAAAGGACTTGACACACTGGTTTTGTTCATACACGACACCGCTCAAGTACCAACCCATATGGGAAGCAGTCTCGAACACACGGTGAAGTGCTCACAATGCAGACCCAACTCGATCTTTCCAATTCACAAAATAGAGAGAAATTTCATTTTAGATATTAATCATGCTGCTCAAAGGTAGTGAATGAAACAATGAAGAGCCATAGTTACAAGCTATATACAAGACAGCCAAGAAGGATCTCCAAAAGCCTACACATGCTAGTGTCATTTTAGAGGTGACATGGGGAATTTAAATTCAGTTTTAAAGCTTTTCTAACTTAGCTCTATTGCATATCATATAGATCAAAAAGAGTCTAAGTTAGGCAACACCATAGACACATAAAGCACTTCAAACAGAGCATAGATTCATTATATTGGCTATAAGTATGAAGCTTAAAATGAACTATGTCACAAATGCAAATGAGATGCACAATGCAATGACACCAACTAACACTAACAAGACACCAATTGAGAAGAAGGACAAAGAAAAGACAAAAAGAACCAAAATGAACTATGAGACACAAAATTTTCCTCCTCTAAAAAGGAAAGCAAACACCCAACTCGCCTCGAAGGCGAGAAAACGCAGCTTGATCCAAAGGCTTCGTGAGAATATCCGCAAGCTGGTTTTGGGTCTCGACATGCCGGAGGTCAATGTCGCCCTTCTCGTAATGATCTTGCAAGAAGTGAAAGCGGACCTCAGTGTGCTTGGTCTTTGAATGAAGCACATGATTTTTAGCCACACTAATTGCACTTGTGCTATCGCAAAGCAGAGGCACCTTAGTAAGCTCAAGACTGAAATCTCTCAAAGTGGCAATCATCCAGATCAACTGCAAGCAACAGCTAGCTGCGTCAACGTACTCAGCTTCGCACGTCGACTGTGCCACGCTAGACTGTTTGTGAGAAGACCAAGAAACCAAATAAGACCAGAGAAATTGGCAAGTCCCAGAAGTGGACTTCCGATCAAGACGGCATCCGGCAAAGTCGGCGTCAGAATAAACACAAAGCACAAGAGAGGAAGAGGTGGAAAACCAAAGACCAAATTCGGGACTGAAGCACAAGTACCTCATGATGCATTTCACCGCCTGTTTGTGCGAAGTCCGTGGGGACGCCTGAAAGCGTGCACACAGGCAAACGGCGAACTGAATGTCTGGTCGGGTCGCCGTCGGGTACAGAAGCGACCTGATCATGCTGCGGTACTCCGTCTGGTCCACCGCCTCTCCTTCCTCGTCCGCATCTAAGGCAGTAGTAGTTGACATAGGCGTCGAGAGGGGATTTGCCTCGCCCATGTCAAACTTCTTCAAGATATACTTTGTGTACTTGCCTTGGTGCACAAACGTCCCTTCCCGGGTTTGCTTCATTTGCAACCCGAGAAAGAAAGTCAACTCTCCCATCATACTCATCTCAAATTCCCTACTCACAAGATCTGCAAACTTGACAACGAGAGCATGAGAAGAACCACCAAAGATGATATCATCCATGTATATTTGGACAAGGAGAGTGTCTTTGCCTTGCTTGAGGAGAAACAACGTCTTATCTACCGATCCCATTTTAAAGCCCTTAGCAAGAAAAAAGGTTTTTAGCCTATCATACCATGCTCTAGGTGCTTGTTTCAAACCATACAAAGCTTTGTGAAGTTAAAAACATGGTTTGGAAACTTGGGATTTTCGAAACCCGGAGGTTGTTTAACATAAACTTCCTCCTCTATGTAGCCGTTTAAGAAAGCACTTTTAACGTCCATTTGAAAAAAGTTTAAAACCTTTAGAAGCCGCAAAAGCTAGAAGGATTCTAATGGCTTCTAAACGAGCTATGGGAGCAAAGGTTTCCTCATAGTCTATTCCCTCCTTTTAACAAAAGCCTTGAGCTACCAACCTAGCCTTGTTGCGCACTACCACCCCATCTTCACTTTGTTTATTTTTGAAAACCCATTTGGTACCTATGGGGTGGCAACTAGGTGGTGGAGGAACTAAGACCCAAATGCGGTTTCGCTCAAAGTTTTCTACCTCCTCATGCATGGCATTAACCCAATCTGGATCCATCAAAGCATGTCCAACATCTCGGGGCTCCAAAGAATCGACAAAAGTCGAATGAGCAAAGTGAGAGATATAAGACCTGTACCGCGTGACTCGACGGTCAATGTCACCGATGATGTTCTCCGGCAGGTGCTGCCGCTGGATGTGGCAAGGAGCCTGCCTAGACGAAGTGGCCTCCCCCTCGACAGCAGCTGGAGCTCCCTCAGGTGCAACGGGCACCGACTGAGGAAGCTGCTCGAACGGCCCCCATGTAGAGGAAATAGTCGGATCGGGACCGTGAGCCGAAGTAGACGTCGCATGGTCGACGGGAGCAGCCGGTGGAGTCGATTCGGGATCACCCCAATCAGCATCATCCTGCTCCTCCTCCACAAAGATGCTAGTGTCCACCTCATCATCACATGCAAGCTCAAAAGCAGTGGAAACACAGGGCATAGTTTCATCGAAAGTAATCTCACAAGTCTCCATCACTCGGTTAGTCTCAAGGTGAAGTGCACGATAAGCACGAGAGTGAGTAGAATAACCAAGAAAGATACCGTCAGAAGACCATGATTCAAATTTATCCAACTTACCGCCCTTTTTGAGGATGAAGCACCTGCACCCAAACATCCATAGGTGACTTACCTTGGGTGGTCTCCCAAATCGCAACTCATAAGAAGTCTGTTTCTTGGAAGCGCAGAGAAAAATGCGATTGGAAACATAGCAAGCAGAACTGAGTGCCTCGGCCCAATACCGCCTAGGAGTCCTATGCTCATCGAGCATCGTCCTAGCCATCTCAACAAGGGTCCGATTCTTGCGCTCAACAACACCGTTCTGCTAGGGAGTGTGAGGTGAGGAAAACTGGAGATCGAGACCCAAAGAAGAACAAAGAGTTGCAAAGTGAGCATTCTTGAATTCTGTGCCATTGTCACTGCGGATAGCTCTCATGGCATTCTTAGGTAGCTCATTTTGCAATCTCAAAATCAGATCTCGAACAAGTGGAAAAGCCGCATCCTTACTCTACAAAAAGAACACCCAAGAGTATCTCGAATAGTCATCAACGACTACAACCACATACCACTTCCCTCCTTCCGACCTGACCCGAGTTGGACCAACTATGTCCATGTGTAAGAGCTCCCCGGGTCGAGTGGTCATGACCTCAGTCACAAGAGGATGGGAAGCGGCAACCATCTTGTCTTGCCTGCAAGGATGGCAAACCAAATCCTTCTCAAACTTCAGCTTTGGCAATCCTTGGATAAGGTCCATTGAGCTAAGCCTTGCAAGCAAGTCAAAACTCAGATGTCCCAATCTCCTATGTCACTTCCAAAGCTCGAAAGAAGAACCGACAAGAAGACAACGAGAAGGTCCGGAAGAGATAGAAAAATCCGCACAAAAAACCTTCTTGAAGGGTAAAATCCAGCAAACAAGCTCACCACGAGAGTCCAAAATTCGACAGAGGTTTGGCTTAAAGCTCACCTCAAACCCGTCATCAAGGAGTTGCGAAACCGAAAGAAGGTTAAAATGCAAATTCGCAACCAATGCAACATCCTTGAGGACAAAAGACGAATTGACTCGGATCGACCCTTGGGAGACAACCTTACCTTTACTCTTATCCCCGAATGTGATATACTCGGTATGGTGCACGGGGTCGAGGCTGGAGAACCACTTGGCACTTCTGGTCATATGGCGTGAACATCCAGAATCCACAAGCGAAGTCTCCTCCAGTCCTCCTTCCTACATCAATAAAAAGACATAGGGTGAGCAAACGGACCAACACTGGGCTTAGTAAACTGTGAAGGATACCAATGTTGTCCTACTTGCCCAAAGAATGGGTTAGGAGAAAAAACAAACATCTCCTGCCCCACGGAGGAATAGCGATCACCACGATAGGGAAAACGTGGTTCGCTAAAGAAGGGTGGAGTAAAGCCACCGCCACGAGGCCCGTAATCGTATGGGTCACGACCGGTACCCCATCAGGCACGACCACCTTGTGGTCTCGCCTCCTGAGGCCTAGCACCTTAAGGCATTGTACCTCTAGGCCTAGAAGTGTGCCTTTGAACTTCTGGCTCACGCACCCCAACTCGTGGGTGATACATGTCCCAGTTGTTCAACTCAACTTGCCTGTGATCATCTCTCTTCCTCCTAAAGCAAAACTCAGCCAAGTGCCCATCCCGCTCACAATACTCACAATGGTACCTCACCACACTCTTGGTAGGGACTCTCTTGTTGGGTTGGGTGGCTCTAGATTTCTTAGGAAGGGGATCACTAGAGATGTCTGGCAGTGTGTCAAGTGTGTTGCGAAGGTGGTTCGGTTTTGCAATCCACACTTGCTTCTGTGGAGTGGTTTTGGGTGGCTCTTCAAACACACCATCTCTCATAGGAAACTCAGAGGGGTTGGTAGGCTTAGGTGGAGTGATCTTGGTAAGCTTGGGAGTTTTGGTGGGTTTCTCATTCTCGCTCAAACCACTGCACTCACTAATCTTACCAAACAAGCTTTCATCCTTCCCACCTATAGCAAAGCCTACTCCCGTGCTGCTAGCCCTTTTACATTCGCTAAGCATCATCCCCAACTACGTCTCTCGGCAAGACACCCAGCTCAAGATGGATCGAAGGTATGTGTTTTCTTCCTCGGTACGCATCTTGTCGTGTCTGCACGACGCGATCTCAAGTTCCAAAGCCTCAAAGCGATCCGACTATCTAGTGCTATCTGAGCTGACCTTCTCTAGCACAGCAATCCTAGCATATTTCTGTGTCAGCTCAGAACGCAAACCTAAGCAAGACTTGCACACACCAAGTAAGTTAGGCCTAGCCTTCAGCTCACTGACCTCCTCAAGTAGAGTGCCATACTTGCCCTAGAGAGTGACAATACTAGACATGTGAATGGCGCAAGCATCACACTCTACCTCCTCGGTAACCACCACAGATGCCTTAGCAAAATCCAGCTCATGAAGCGCGCTAAGGTACTTCGCCTTAAAGTCATTCCTCTCACAAGCGGCACGCTTGAGCAACGCATCTTGACTCATCAAGGTGTCATTCAAAGACTCAATCTCAAGAGAGAGGGACTCGACGGTGGGTGGTACCTCGAGTGTGTCGGAGTCGTAGTCATAGTCGGGGCCTTCCTTGCACTTGCCGACCCTGGCTTCTTCAATCGCCATGGTTCAAAAGCCACCGTGCTTGGCGTCGGCGTAGAAGCATAGGCCGTTGAGCTTGTCCTCAACCTTTCCCTTGTACTCATCATCGCTCGAAGAAGCACCTCCATCGGAGGAGGCATCGATGTCGCTGAGGGAGGTGAGGAAGGCTCGGTGCTTAGCCTTCACCTTGTCGATCACCTTCTTGGAGGACCTTCGGTGGTAGCCACCCTTGGGCTTGTGCTTGTCCTCGAAGTGGTGCTCGCGCTTGTCCTTGCGCTTGGTGAAGTCGCCCGCAGCTTTCTTGGGGCAGTTTTCGATGAAGCGATCCTCATCACCGCAATGGTAGCACCCCTTGGCTGAGCCACCACACCGACGGTTCGAACGGTTGTTGTGAAACCGTGAGAACTTGGTGATGACCAAAGCCAGCTCATCATCTCCAAGAGCCTCCACTTGATCCTCTGTCACAGAAATCAAAGACAAAGCGAACAAAGAGTGTGAAGGGTCAGAGGAGGATGAAGACATACCGCCGGGGCCAGAAACCAATGCCATAGAGGGTTTCGACGGGTTTTTGAGGTTAGCTCGGGTCTGGTAGTCAATCTCCGAGGATTTGAGCTTGTTGAACAGCTCGTCCATGGTCAGGGCATAATAGCCCGGTGACTCCTGAATGGAAGCCACCTTCATCTCCCACACCTTCCAATCAAGAGCATGCAGAAGCTTGATAGCCATCTCATGATCATCATAAGGCAAGTTGGCTCGATTAGCACGCATCTTGTTGACGATAGATTGGAAGCGAGTGAACATCCCGTCAACAGATTCGCTGGCCAATTGAGCAAAGTTCTCATACTCTCTACGGTACGTGTCGAAGAGTCTGGACTTGATCCGAGGGTTGCCCTCATGATATCTCAAGAGTGTTTGCCAGATCTCCCGTGCCGTAATGAGACTTGAAACCCGCTCAAACTCAGGAAGAGATAAACAAGAGAAGAGAATACTACGGGCTCTTGCATTTGCCGCATGCTCCGAGATTTGGAGGTTGATGATCTGAGCTCCAAGAACCACGTAGTTCTCATTCTCACAAATCTCCCAAAACTTCGTATCAAGCCCTTGGAGGTAAGCGGACATGCACACCTTTCAGTAGGCAAAGTTGGTTCCATTGAAGTAAGGAGGTTTACCAGCACCTCACTCCATGTCGCCTTCGCGGATCAAGAACCGTGTAAGGTGGATTGAGCCTTAACCGGCTCTGATACCAATTGAAGGACTGAAAACGGCGACCAGAGGGGGGTGAATGGGAGCCAGATAAAAATTCCTTTCGGAAGATCTTGACCCTTATCCCAAGCACGACCCAAAGCAAGAACTAGGCTCACGACCCACAAGAGGGTGGATGTTATAGATGTCCTAGGAACACAGTGGAGCTAGCCACGAATCCGGAGAAACAAATCGCGAAAAGAACGGAAGAAAAACAGCAACACCAGAGGCTCCGGACCAGTTGGGACAGAGCCACCAGAATATGGCGAGTAGTCCGGACCAGTTGGGACAGAGCCACCGGACAAGTTAACTGAAGGCATCAAGCCAAAAATAAAAAAGATGATCTCAGATCATCACTGAACCTAACTGATTGGAGCTGTCCTTGGTGCTTGAAATTTGAAATCCAAATGTCCCTGCTAGGGTATTGCGCTGGAAAACTTTATCATTTCTCAACTTCCACAATTCACATGCCGCAATGAGGGCTGCCTCAGTGAAAGATGGAATGTTGTGGGCGGTCTGAGCCTGGGATATTCTATCCAACAGCTGGAGAGAGTTGTCCCATATGATTCCCATAGACGCCCAACAATCTTGAGCGAAGGGGCAATCAAAGAATAGGTGATCGATGGTTTCTAGGACACCAGCATTACACATAACGCAGGTTGAAGTACCTTGGATATTAAGATGGCGTTGCTGCAGCATGTCTTTTGTGTTGAGTCTGTCAACCAATATGAGCCAGGCAAAAAATTTGATGCGTGGTGTGCACTTAGATTTCTAGATCTTCTTGAAGACTGGGTGTGCTTCTATGGCGTCAAAGATATATGAATAGAAGCGTCTCGAGCTGTATTTGTTGCCCCAAATGGGTGTCCATTTATCTATGTCACTCTCATCATAGTTCATACCCTGTATCTTTCCTTGAAGTAGTTCAAATTCTTCATATGCTTGTGCAGATAATGGAAGCATGAAGAGAGTGTCTAGATCTTCTGCCTGCATGACTTCAAACACACTGATGCCATCCTTTCTAACAAAAGAGGCAAGGCGCGGGAAATTGTGTGCAAGGATCCCATCCAGCCATAGGTCATCCCAGAAGCAAACCGTGGATCCATCACCTATTTCACATTTTGTAATTCCTGTGAAAAGAACATTTAGTCGAAGTACATCCTTCCACCAGAACGACCCTAATTCTCTCGTGACATGTGGCACTCGGTTTGTGTAGTATCTGTTCCAGATGAGATGCACCCATGGTATGTTGGCCTTGTTGTAGAACTTGCTCAATTGCTTTATCAGTAAGGCATCATTTTGTAGTCTAAGGTTTTGAATGTCGAGACCTCCCTTGTCTTTGGGTAGGAGAACCACTGGCCAAGCAACTAGGTTACCACCTTTTTTATTTTCAGAATTTCCATGCCATAAGCATTGCTTCCGGGCTCTATCGATATTCTCAATGACGCCTTTAGGTAGTTTGATGGTGCACATGGCGTATGCAGTGATTGGAGTAATAGCCGAGTTGATCATTTGAAGCCTTCCACTGTAAGATAGCCAAGTGGAACAGGCTGAGAGGCATCTTTCCACTCTGTCCATGATTGGGGTTAGGTTTTCCATTTTTGGTTTTGTCGTCCCCAAGGGGAGACCAAGATAAGTGAACGGCATTGATCCAATGTCACATCCAAAGGTGCCCGCAAGGACAGTCATCTTCTCCTCTGACACATTAATGGAGTACATCTGAGATTTTCTATAATTCACTCGGAGCCCTGTGGATTCAGCAAAACTATGGAGGAGAGCTTTTAGGAAGACAAGTTGATTGGCATCAGCTTGTAGGAGCATCAATGTGTCATTTGCATATTGCACGATCGGGAAGTCATCTGTCGGTTGTGGGATTGGCTTTATTAGGATGTTCATGCTTGCAAATTTGTTTATTAGGACCTGGAGAAGTTCAGCTGCCAACACAAATAGAAGCAGAGAGAGTGGATTCCCTTGTCCTACTCCACGTTTATACTTGAAGAATTTACCAGGCACACTGTTCAACAGAACAGCTGATGATCCTGATGATAGGATATTTTGGGCCCACTGTATCCATCTATCAAGGAGACCGAGATGTACCATGACCTGAATGATGGTGGAATGTTCAATTGTGTCGAATGCTTTCTCAAAATTGAGTTTCAGTATGATTATATTTCTCTTCGATTGATGGCACTGATGGATATACTCATAACTCTAGGCAAGACAATCCTGAATCGTACGTGACCAAATGAAGCCGTACTGGTTTTGGTGAACCAATCTCAAAATAACTAATTGGAGCCTGTCTGCTAGGATCTTGGTTATGAGTTTCAGCGAGATGTTCAAAAGAGAGATGGGTCTGTAGTCACTTACTGTCTCTGGGTTGTTTCTTTTGGGGACAAGAGTTATATATGAAGTATTGATGCATTCCAGGTTTACCTGACCTTGGTAAAAATCCAAACAAAGCTTATAGAAATCACCTTTAATGAATGGCCAACATTTTTTTAAGAACGGAACGTTAAAGCCATTCGATCATGGGGCCTTGTCTGACGGCATACGCTTCACTATGTTATCTACCTCTTCAGTGGTAAAGGGAGCAGCGAGGTCATCTAGGCTGTCCACTGGGCTAATAAAAATGGACAAATCAAAGAGCATGGCTGGTGACGATGTTGTGCCCATGCGTTTCCGAAAAGATGACCATAGCAGTCCAGCTTTGCTAGTGTGATCCTGAATGCATACCCCATGCTCATTCTTTAGTTGGGAGATAGCATTTTTCCTATAAGAGATGGTTGCCATGCCATGAAAGAACTTTGTGCACTCATCGCCGAATTTAATTCTGTTGACCGTGTATCTTTTGCGCCAAAACAAGTTTTTGTACCGTAGCCAGGTGCGCAGCTATGCCTTGACTGTTATTCGGAGGTTCATCTCTGGATTATAGAGCCCCCTTCTTTCCTCTAGACTGTCCAAGATGATAATGACTGTGTTGCAGTTGCCGATGAGCAGGCGAAGGTTGGATAAGTTTTTACTCTAGATTTTTAGGGTTGATCTCAAGGCTTTAAATTTGGAAGATATGTTGCGGGCTGTGTCTGTCAGTTGTGCCAAGGAAGTCCATGAATCATGGACGGTGTCAATGAAGTCATTTTGCTCAACCCAAAAATTTTCAAACCTAAAAATATTGGCCCGGGGTATCTTGGTACTGATGGTGACCTAGCAAGGTATATGATCAGAAGTGATCTTGGCAAGAGGGAGCACCTCTGTATTTGGGAATTCTATTGTCCAGTTGGGAGAACTAAAGAACTAGTCGAGTTGTTCGAGTAATGGATTTGATTGCATGTTGCTCCATGTGTAGGCTCTTCCTTTCAGCGGTAGTTCAACAAGGCCTAGATGACCAATGGCCTCGTTGAATATTAGTGTGTCTGCTAAGTTCCCACCAGGGAGATTTCGATTACTAAGTGATCTATAGAAGTTAAAGTCACCCAAGAAAATCCAGTTTTCTTCATCATTGATGTTGTGATTTTTGAACCAATTAATGAAGTCAGAACGGGCCGGATCATCGCAAGGGCCATAGACCGTGGTGAGCTTCCAGACTTCTGAATTGTGAACAGAGGTGAACTTGACTGTAATGCCAAAACGCTGCTTATCTAAAATATCACCCAGGAAGATGGCACTATTCCAAATCACTAGGATTCCACCCGAGGCACCATTGGAGGGAATAAAATCAAATTTGTCGAATCTTCTAGGAGCAAATTTCCTGATGTAAGAGGTATCAAACTGATCTCTCTTAGTCTCTTGTAGACAGATCACGACACATGAGCTTTCTTCAATTTTCTCTCTGACTGCGTCCCATTTTTCTGTGGCATTGATGCACCGTATATTCTAGCACAGAATATGCCAATTACATGTATTCATGATTAAACACAGGGAAATGATATATATATTAGTGTCGCTAGGATCACTAGGGTGGACCATTTAGTGGGCAGAGAAATCATCACATGATGAGAGTGTCTAGGTGTTGCACGGCTGGCTTCATTAATTGGCTTCATCATTGGGCATCTGGGTAGGAGGTGCCTGCAGCAGCGCGTCTTTGGTAAGATCTCTAGGATCAACACCACAGTTTATTCCCCAGCCTTGAAGAATAGCAATGTCCACTGGGCAATTCGCACCAGTAGGTTCATCTACCTGTACAAGCCAGTTCTTGGTCTTTTTAGATGGTTCTTTCTCGATTCTGACTTGCCGAAACCCATCATTGCCCACAATGTGTCTGCTGCTACGACGGACGCTTTTCTGAATGAGAGGAGTGTGTGCGTCACTTACTAAAGCCGCTTCTAGGAGGGCCATGCTCTTCCTTTTAAGTCCAGTCCTATCAACATTTTGCTTGTCATATTCTGTTGAGTCGGGCTTCATCTGCCTGGTTTGAAATTTGAAAGATTTTGGTCCTTCTTCAGATCGAGAGAGGCCCGTCTCACTGTCCTTGACTAAATCCGAAGGAGGGGTGGTTTGGGACTGACGAGCAGCCTTGCTTCTTTCTTCAAAAAGCATAGGAATGAGCTGCAAAGCAATGACTTGTCGAATTGGATGCCAGGGGACAATTTCCATGCCTAACACTGCTGGAGGCTGATCAATCTTTGGGTTCTGGATCGCTGCCCTGTCGATGAATGTGGGTTTGAAAGGGACCTGAGCAGCAACTTTATCTTGCGTTGCTGCACTATCAAATATGGTGGGCTTGAGCACAACGGAGTTCCCTGATCGAGTGGAGAAAGCTTCTGGCTGAGCAAAACTTGGGATACCCCTCCTGTGGAACATGGTGATGGTAGCGCACTGACTCTGGGTTACCACAAATGTAGCCATGTCATTAATTGGGACAGAAGATGCATCACATGATGAAGAGGAACTACCATCTGACTGCAAGGGGATATCTGGCCCAGAAGCACGCAGATCTTGTACCTCCCAAGCATAAACCAGGGCATCTGCTTTGGATATAGAATCCGAAAGGTTATCTCGAGAATCTATGACATCGTTGCCATGTTCAGGAGGTTTTTTCTCCAACGAGAGCTGAGATAGAGAAGCTTGGAGAGGAGCTTTAGGTCTCCATATAATCTTGGGCTGACTCTCAGTGGTGATGGATTTGGGCAACCATTTCCAAATGGGCTTTGGTGCTCTATGGCAAAATCTTCTAATGTGGCCAAAGTTAAAGCAGCGAGCACATCGAATTCTGGAATTGCATGCCCATCTGAAGTGGTCCTTGCTGAGACATCGGGAGCACATAGTGGACTGATCCACTACTTTGGGTTTTGAAACATGGACTCCAGCTCCTGCAAAGGGTGCCTTAGCTTGTGGCTGGCCACTAGAAGGATCATTATGGACTTGAACATGTCGGTGATTGTGGATCTCTGATACAGAGGAACGCCGATGGATCTCCGGTGAGGTACCACCAACACGGAAAGAACGATCATCCAAGAATCGAGTGGGATCAACTTGTGTAGTGAAAGAACCAAAAGAAATAGAAACTAATGGTTGAGATTTGACTGTTGTGGGTGATTGAACAATCTTACTGGCAAACCTGACATGTTTTTGCATGTTTTCTTGCTTCTTTGCCTCACGTTCTGCAGATCTGGATAAAACTTTTGTCCACTCTTTTTCTTGTTCAATCTCCCAAGCACGTTTTTCCCTCTCCCAGTGAGGAGTTCCATTATTCCAAAGATGAAAATAGATATCAAAAGATTTGGTGGTCAATTGCGCAACTTATAGACTTGAAAGCCCACATCTTTGGAAAAGACCGAGAAACGAAAATGATTGTTGCTGAGAAACTTCACATGAAAATCTGAAGCCCGCCCACCCAAACAAGATTGCAGGACGAGAGAAACTGAGTCCTCCGTAAGCGGAAAGAGGAAGCAACGGAAGGTTGCAAGGAGGAAAAACGAGCCATCAGGACTAGGAACGGGGTGGTGAACCAGTGACCAGAGACATCGACGAATCGTGTCTTGGAAATCTAGCCCAATGTTGAAGTCCAGACGATCGACGAGATCCGAGGAGGATCTCATGACTCAACAGCGTCACGAGATCAGCGGCGGGCGACGATGGCGTCACCGAGAGTCATCCCGTCCTTCTTAGCCATGATCTTGCCTTCACCAGCTTCCACTTTGGCCAAACGTCGAACAGGTTGTAGGCAACAGGACGACCATTGGCGAACAGGAATGTGGTCACCGGGCCAGAGCGGCTGCCTGAGATTCGAAACCCAAACACCTTCTTCGCAGATGAGGATGGGGAAGCCGGCCACGGACCGGCATCGGCGCAGAAGCAGGGGTAGGACGCGCGGAGGGGTTGGTAGCGGGGGTGGACTTCGCGTGCCAGTCCGTAGGTCTCTGTGTTGCCACTTGAGAGGGGAGGAAATTGGGGAGACGGACGGACCTGGACGAAGCTGCCGGAGACGGCGATGAGGAAGGTGGTTGCGACGAAATCTGGGGGAGAAAGAGGAAAACGAAGAACACCACAAAGAAATTGCCCGATCTACGCACTCGTGAGGTTTGAGGAGAATTCCTTCGGTGCAAATAAGCTCCTCACGATTGCACACAACTTGGTTCAAACGGATTTGCAAGAGCTACTCCCTACAAAAAGAAATCATTTTGGGAAAAAGAGAGAGCAAAAGCAAAACGGGGACACGATCAACAAATCAAAGCCACCATGGGTTACAGAGGTTATGGCCTCCGATTCCTCGCAACAATCACAAGTTCTTACACCGGTGACGCAGTGGATCTCAAGCAAGAAGAAGCTAGGGAAGGGAAAACCTAGGAATAGGTGGGAGAAAGAGTAATGCAAGAGATAAGGATGAGGATACCCCTTCATCCTCTATTTAATGGGGCTTTGGCTATTTCCCAAAGACCCCCCTAGATACAAGACCGAATTACCTATCCCTAATACATTGTAATCCAAGTCGGTAACTCCCAGCCACTCATTTGAATGGACGGCCCCGCTTCCTGCCGGGAGTTGTCGTCGCCTCGACAAAACCTCCAGGATTTCACCATGTGCCATCCCCGCTTCCTCGGAAGCTCCGCCTAGGTTTTGAGGCCCAAACCTAGGAAACCCGCCACCGGTAGCTTTGGGCTCAACTACCGAACCTCGAGTTTTGAGGCCGAAACTCGGAAACCGTCCTCGAATGGTTTTGAGGCCCAAACCACCAAACCGCTCGACTCGAGCCACCTTGTCCTCGCCCGGTCGGACTCCGAGTCCCCTGAGCCTCCGCTCGACTCGCGCGTCCACCGTCTTGACTCGGCCGACTCGGTCTACCTCCATGTCTTCTCGCACTCGCCGGTGCCAAGTACTAGCCACCACAGCTAGTCCGCCGGCGCCCATGGTCCCTCAGTCTGAGCCCTGCTTCCGCCCTTCACCACTCTCAGTCCATCGGCACGGCAAGCCTCTACTCTACCTTCTCCACGCCATTGACCATTGTCACTAGGCATAGCACCTGCACACCACAAGCCGATAGACAAGCACATGTTTTCTGCTTTCGCAGAGGTTAGGGTAAGACACTCAAACTGAAACACTCATGTGTTGGTCAATCACTCATCATCAAAGCTGAACATACATGGGTACTTATCCACCATGTGCTCGCAACATATCAATCACTTCCTCGTTATCCACCATGTGCTCGCAACATATCAATCACTTCCTCATAATAGATCTGCTCTGCCTGCCCTACAAACGGGGGGGCTACAAAGGACTCAACAAGACTGTCACTCCCGCGAACTACCTCACGATCCGGAATGTAGGATACAATCGCAGATAAATACAGTCTAGGCACCACACCTACACAATATCTATCATTTACCCACAACGCTAATGGATAAACACTATACGATCCTAAACATGCATATGATTCAGATCTAACTATACCAAGTATATAATCATAATAGACTAAGAACAATATAACTAAGAACATAATCAAATAGAGTAAAGTCATAAACAATATAATGAAATAGAGCAAAGTCATATTCATAATATTGAAGAACAAATGATGAACAAAGAAGAACTAGAGAGAGAATTACCAATAATCCTCTTGACAGATCTGGAAACCAACCGAAGATTGACTCCTTCTAGTTCTAATCCTATATAGCTATGCTAAACTAGAGATCTAGTTGATGTGGTGGCTCTAGGGCTTGATTAGGGGCTTCTCCTCTTGAGATGGATGATGAATAATGAATTAGGTTAGAGAGGCTCTCCTCAAATGAACATCGACCGTCGAATCAAACCGACCTTAATGGAGGGCTTAGATGTGATCTCAAAGGTGGTGGAGAGGTGGTCCCACAAGCAGGGGCTCATTGGGCTTAGCCCTAGGGCGGCCGCCCTGCCCCTAGGCCCGCTCGGCCTCTCGTTCCTTCCCGCGCCTTCTTGACTCTTCTAGAGTATTCTTGTTTGTACGAATGGTGTTTATCTCTATGTAATCATGACATATGGGCCTTTCCTCCATATTTCCTGATATCCCCCTGCAGAAATAGACATTCACCAAAACTCGTGGAATTCTGTCAGTATAAACCCTATTTCTAGGTATTGGTTTCATATAGATCCTTTTCCTTGTCTAGTTGATGGTTGGATTTCGTACTTAAGGACCGTCAACAACCAGACAGCACTACTGCTCCACCTTCTTCAAGCCTTGGGATAGTAGCTTCAGCATCTTGAGGTCCCACCTCTGTGGCTCGGCCTTCTTGTGGTCTTATGTTACCAATTTCCATTTGCTTGATTGTTGCTTCACATGGTGGTTGCTCATTACCTACACCACTTGCATCAATTTTCTCTACTTGAGAGCCATTAGATTCATCAAATGTCACATCTATCATGATTTCAATTTTCCCTAAGGTCTTGTTGAATACGCGATAGGCATGCTCATTTCATCCACAACCAAGAAGAAAACCTTCATCAACTTTAGGTGCAAACTTAGAGGTTTTGGGTTTCTTGTTAGGTATGAAACACTTGTACCCAAAAACTCTAAAGTAAGACACCTTGGGTTTGTTACCGGTTAACAGCTCATATGAAGTCTTCTTCAAGATCTTGTGTAGATAGAGCCGGTTGATTGCATGGCAAGCGGTGTTGATGGCTTTGGCCCAAAAGATATCCGACGTCTTGTACTCATCTAGCATTGTCCTTGACATGTCAATGAGTGTCTGGTTCTTCCTCTGTCACACCCAGTTTTAAGGACAAAATTGGATGCACATCATACGTATGTCAGGATCAATTATTCATACATATGACGACATCATTATAGTATCATAACATTGTTCAAAACTTAACGTTAAACGTCATTACAAAAATGACCCGGGGGTCTGAAAGAAAATTACATAAAATTTATTGAAAACTCCAGCGAAAGAGGCTCCATCTTCACAGGAAGATTGACCGGGGGTAGCACAGCCTAAAACACTTCATCAGGGTCTTAGCCATCGTCTTCATAGAACTCCTCGTCGGCATCTCCCGCATCTGGGTGGGGTAGCAGGGGGACAAAGAGGAAGGGTGAGTACATCGAAATGTACTCCGCAAGTGTAGGAAAAATATGACATGAAGCTATAGCAAGGATAGGCTACATGGTTTACACAAGCACCTAAGCAACACTCCTATAACATTAAACCCTAAGCACCTATTTAACTAGATGAGATCTTCCTTCACCTTAGAGAACCACTAAAACCAACACTCAGATTCCATCTGAGCACCACACCTGGATTCCATCCAAGCCAAACCAACACTTGGATTCCATCCAAGCCGAAACAACACATGGATTCCATCCATGATTTCCAACCAACATTCCCTTACCAAGGGAACTACCACTCGACGAACCAGAGAGCCAACTAATCAAGAAGAAGTCCAAGCCGCTCGTGACCGTGAGCACGGCTGATATATCAGTTTTACACTCTACAGAGGTTGCACATCTTTACCCACAAGTCGTGTTTTCCCCATCACGCTACACACTACCAAGGTGCTTAGCGGGGTCACACTACAAGGCCTTTACAAGAGTTGTGGTTCCCGCCCCTGTGCATTCACTAAGGATTCACCGATTTAGGTCCCCTCTTGTGCCACCAAACTATCCACAATGCACATGAACGGGCAGCCAATTAATTAGCCAGGTCGTACCATATAAACCTTGTGGTAGTGCTGTTAAGCCGGGTTACATGCTCCAAGGACCGGGTCCTAGGGATTCAGGCAGGATTACTAGCACAAACCCAATCCACCAACATCAGCCCCATACCATGGCATAAACCCACCTCAACCAAATAGTCCATCCTGCCGGATTTGCCTACTCACCATGTTACTACCACCAAAGGTTACCAACCCACATAAAAGTTGCATATATCATTAGTCAAAATTAATAATTAGACATTCCCAACCCAAGACTGCAGGCTAAGCATGACTCTACCCATCCAAACCGGGTTTCAAGGAATGATATAAACAAGTTCTAGTAAACCCTATCATGTGATTCAATTTAAACTCAGCATGCAACTAATGGTCTAACTACACTACTCAAAGAAACAAAATAGGATCAATATGGTCAAGGTCACTTGCCATCAAACTGGTTCGTATCAGAGGTGTCTAACTCTTGGTCTTGAAGGTTCACGGTGTCGACACCTTCTGTGCACAAACAACAAGCATGGCCCACAAATAAAATTAAACACAGTACACCATAGAGGTAAACAATACCATAAAACTAATCTACGCAACGAGACGAAAATATAGGAACTCGAACCACCTAAAACGGAGCTAAAACGGGCAAGTTATGAGCTTTAGAAAATCAATGGCAAATCTGTAATTAGATGAAATCATTTTGAAATAAAAGAAATCAGAAAATTCTGATTAAACAGAACAGATCTGGAAGGCGGGTTGAAAAGAAAAAAGCCGAGGGCCTCTTTTGCAAAAAGACCGCGGCTGGCTGCGGGATGACGTCAGTGTGACGTCGGCGCGCCACGTGGCGGTGCTGTACTGGGCGGTGCCGTGGACCAGCTGGTGGACCGGGGCTGTGGACCGTGTCCACTGGTCCACGGTGGACCGACACCGTACCCCTTCGTCAGTTTCTAATCTGAGCCGCACGGCTCAGATCGGACGACCACGATTGCAAAGAGAGGGAGGGATGGGATTTGCTGGCCGGAGGACAGAGGCGGCGCGGTGGCTCCATTGCCAGTTCAGCGAGGTTGCCAACGCAAACTGTCCGAGGCTTACGGGGCACCAAAAGGAGAACCGCAAGCTCCGAGAGATAGAGGGAGGCAAGGGGATCTCACCTAGATGAACGGTTCAGACCGGTCGAAGACGGAGACGGCAGGCACCACGGAGAGGCGGCCTCGGCTCCCCTGCAAATGGTGACAAGACGGTGAGGGCAAAGTGGAGCGAGTTCGAGTGAAGGAGAGGGCTCGCGGGGTTCCAAACTTCGTTCCAGAGAGAAGAAAGGGGCTCCCAATGGCGGAGTAGCGAGCGGCGACGTTAATGGCGCTGGCAGAGCTCCTGTGCGGCGCGGCTAGGTCAAAGGACGAGGCGAGGAGTCCCTGGCGGTGGGGAGATAGAAACAGAGGTGCGGAGGGGGGTCCTTGGCCCTTTAAAGAGCCTTGGCGTGCGGATTACGCCATTCCCCGAAGAAATCGGGGGAGGGCGTTGGCCCTAGGAGCAGGGCCTGGCTCGGCCGCGGAGATAGGAGAAAGAGCCGACAGGCGGGACCCACCGGTCATAGGCACAGAGCGAGGGGAGGGCGTTGGGCTTGGCCACTGCGTAGGCAAGGCCGGCTGGCGCACTGGGTCGTTTGCTGGGCCAGTCGGATACTGGGCTCGGCCCAAAGGAAAAGAGGAGGAAGGGGGCCCTCAGGCCTTTATGCGGCTGCGGGAGAGGGAGTAGGCCAGGCTGGGCCAAAACAAACAGGGAGGGAGGGAGAGAGATGGAGAGGGTTTTTGTTATTTTCTTTTTTATTTTCAAAACATTTTCAAAAGCATTTGAAATTCCTTTTTCTTGCTTGGGTTTGACAAAAACCACTCAACACAATAAATACAATGCACCAGCATGTATGCAAAAGCATGTTGCTACCTTCAAAAGTTTTAATTAGTTGAAAAATATTTTTATTCCATACATTTTCATGAGCACAAAGTTCAAAATTAAATCAAATTCAATCTATTTTAAAAATTCATTTTTTCGGGTGTTACACCTCTCTACTACACCATTTAGTTGAGGGGTGTAAGGAACTGAAAACTCATGCTTGATGCCCTCATCATCAAGAAACTCCTCCACTTGAGTATTCTTGAACTCGGTTCCATTGTCACTACGAACTTTCTTGATTTGGAAACTGAATTCTCTTTGTGCTCTTCTAATGAAGGTTTTCACCTTATCATGCACATGTGCCTTATCATACATGAAGAACACCCAAGTGAAACGAGTAAAGTCATCAACAATAACTAAACCATGTTTGTTACCGCCAATGCTTAGGTAGGCCACTGATCCAAAGAGATCCATATGAATTAGCTCCAATGGTTGCTTGGTGGAGACAATGCTCTTGGATGGGTGAGGTGCACCTACTTGCTTTCCGGCTTGACAGACGCTGCAAATTCTATCTTTCTCAAAATGAACATTTGTTAGTCCAAGAATGTGTTCATCCTTTAGGAGTTTATCCAAGTTCCTCATCCCAACATGAGACATAACCAACACATGCTAGATTTTGCCATTAAACAAGTCTCAAGCTTAGCCTTACTTTTGTTGAAATCAACTAGGTAAAGCTTGCCCTTCAAATGACCTGTAAAGACAATAGAGGAATCCTCCCTCTTAAGGACTTCCACACCCTTATCCATAAAGAGACAATTGTACCCCATCTCACACAATTGTGAAACGGACAGCAAATTGTAACTCAACGAATTCACATGTAAAACATTTGAGATAGAATGATCAAGAGTTATAGCAACGTTACCAAGACCAATCACTTCCCCTTTTGAATTGTCACCAAAGATGATATTCTCACTTGCATTTGAAGTTGGGGAATATGATGAGAACATACTCTTCTCTCCGGTCATATGATTTGTACATCCACTATCAAGCACCCAACTTGATCCACTGGAGGAGTATCCCTACAAAATAATTTAGTTCCTAGATTTAGGTCCCCAATTAATCTTGGGGTCTTGCATGTTAGTAACAACAATTTTGGGAACCCAAACATTCATGCTTCTTTTATCATGTTTCTCATCACCCACAAATTCTGCAATGACTTTACCATGGTCATTACATTTCAACACATAGCAAGATGACAAGCTTCCTTGGGGTGACCTTGCCTTTGGTTGATAAGCGTACTTGTTTTTGGTCACCCAGATTGATTCCTCGGGTTTCTGATAAACCTACTTTTGCCTGGGCATCCTCTTGGCATTGACTTGAGCTTGATCTGGTGAAGCACTGGTAGCATTCCCTTTAGTGGGGCGCGACACTGCCGTGGTCTGTGCAAGCTGATCTGCACCAATGCTTCCCTTCTTCTCAAACTTGACACACTCAATACCTTTCACTGTTTTTCTACCATGAGTTTTACCTTCTTGAGTGTGTCCAAGTCCATCCTTGATGGATGGATGTCTTCCATCCTTGTATTGGATTTTCTTTGGCTCAACTTTGTCTTTGTCATTTTTGCTAGAAGCTGAAATGACATTGTTGAGCCTTGCTATCTCTTTCTTCATGGCCTCCATATTAGCAATGTTAGTGGAATAATCATTCAAATCAATATTATAGCATTTTCCACATCCTTGACTAGTGGAAGGAGAAGAGGCATTGTTTTCCTTAGTGAGATGTGAGTTTCTCTCCCAAAGAAGGTTGTATTGTGCCTCAAGCTCTTGATGCTTTTCAACTAAGCCACAATGCTTTTGCTTGAGGTCACTGCACCCCTTTTTAGTGAGAACATGAGCTTCTTGTTCCTTAGCCAAAGCCTTGGTCAAAGAGCTCACCTCACTCCTTTCTAATACAAGAGCTTCCTTGCTAGCAATATAAAGATCCTCTTGTTTAATAAGAGTCTTTTCTCTAGATGCTAGCTCAGCTTTGGTTACCTCTAATTCTTTCATTAGGTTAGCAATGAAGATTTTGGTCTTGTTATCCATCTTTTTAGTTATTTCATTAATTTCTTCATCACTAGAGCCATCATCACTAGAGTAATCACTAGAATCACTACTAGAGATATCATTAGGGGGGAGGAGTTATGGGTTTCGGTTTTGGTTGTACCTTCTCACCCTTTGCCATGAGACAAATGTGAGGGGAGCAATCATCATCATCAGACATGTTGTTGAAGAGCTTGGGTGAAGTGGATGACTTGTGAATAGCAATGGTTGCCATCTCTTCATCTTCACTTGTGCTCTCTACCGTTGAGTCCCACTCATGCCCAATGTGTGCTTCACCCACATATCCCTTGCTCTTCTTGTGGTCACCCTTTCACCGCTGTTATTCATGGAGTGTAAATCCACCTCCTTGGGGTCAACATGCTTGACTCCACCCTCTTCGGCCATTACCTCACACGGTTAGGTGCTTATTGAGGTAACCTTGCTCTGACACCACTTGAAAGCACCTGATAAGCCTAGAGGGGGTGAATAGGCCTGTTTAAAATAAAACTTGACAGTTTTGTTAGACACAGGCGCGACACTACCGCTCTAAAGCCTGGCACTGCTGCGCTGCCCAGCACTGCTGCTCTCTAAAGCGGCAATGCTGGTGAGCTGGACATATTCAAGCACAATTAAAAAACTATAAGGGATATGGAAAAACTACTTGAATCAAAACCTTCCTAGAAGAGTAGAGAACCTCCAAAACCACTTGAAAGTGGTAGCAACACAAACACGGCGTAGATCGGGACCAAACCCTAGAAAACAAGTTGAGAGCAATATATATCAAAGCAAATGAACAAACACAAGTTGACACAAGGATTTGACACGTGGTTCAGCTCGCCACCAAGGCTTGCCTACGTCCACGTTTTTTGAGGTGCGCCACACAAGGCTCAAGCTCACCACAAAGGTTGGCTCTTTCCTCAGTCTCAAGTAAAGAGAGTGAACTCTTGAGATGAGGGGCAATATATTAGCAATGTGGTGGTGTTACAAACCTCCCTAGGCTGCCACACAAAGTTGGCAAGCTCAAGGGCAACGCCTAGCCAATAAGGAGCAAAGCTCCAAGAGTAACAAACTCAAACCTCCGGCCACCACGTGAACCAAATGCTTGTAGGAGTTGAAGATCCGAGGGAGAAGCTTCCGCTTAATCTTGGAGGCTCAAACTCTCAAAGATTTTAGTGGAAATCAATGGAGGAGAGTGTTTGAGCCACCGAGGGAGAAAGGGGTGCAAGAAGAGAGCTTCTTTGGTCTTGGTCTGTTCACGAAATGAATCTGAGTGAATGAACAAGATGGCTGTTGGGGGAGTGGGAGGATAAGGAAATACCCCCTCACTGCCAACGGACAGATTTCAAGTCGCGGCAGTGCCAGCCATAGGCGCGGCAGTGTCGGACTGAGCGGCATTGCCAACCTGAAGCCCGACACTACTGGCCTGGCACAAACAGCAAAGAGAACAGAATGGAATTGATGGTTGTTTTGCCAAAGGCGTATGTGGAGGTGTATACTGGATATAAAGATATAACATTTGGTTCACTTGTTGGCATGCGTGTTGAATCCCTCTTAATAGTACGACATATCTAACTCAAATTCAAACCATAAAGAATGTAAACTCCTTTTGAGCTTGTTGCCATGCACTTTTGTAATTGGAGGGGTCCGCCAACCTGTTCATCAACCTCCTTACTTTCAACCTGCTTGTCATACTTGAAGAGTCTCATTAGTTCTCTAATTATGTTGTCATGTCACCAAACCCACTTAGAGTTTGATTGCACTTTCAAATACACTAGAGATGTCTTTCGTGAACTCCCGTAGGGAAGACTCAAGAACCCCTCACAATCCACCGATCGGAGTCGGAGACAATCACCTTCCTCCGCTCGATGATCCTTGTCGCACCAAGCCGTATAGGAGTTGACAATCTCCAAGAATAACAAGAGCTCCCGCGATGACGACGATCGCCAAGTGCCACTAGAATGTAATCAATAGAGAAATGCACTTGGTTCCCTCAATCTCTCATGAAATGAGCAATTCTATCATAGAGATGAGTGGTGGAGGCTCTCACACTCAACACTAGCCGTTTTACCCTCAAAACTGGCTCTCTGAGCCACCTCCGGACGCAAGCAACAGTGGGGGATCCAGACCATCAACAGCGTCCGGATGCCCCCACTCCGCTCAGAAAGCTCCTCTATTCTTCACTCCGGACGCGGCCTCCGGTCGCGCACACCGCGCGGTCCGGAATAACGCGCCTGCGTCCGATCCCATGCCGATTCAAACGGCTTCTTTCCCGCTCGTGCCTCAGTGCACCACAGAGCGCCACATGGATCCGGACGCACGCAACAGTGCGAGTCCGGACCAACGCCTCTCGGGTCTAGAAATAAATCCCTGAGAACTCGAGAGCTCCACCGAGCAGCCAGCAGCTCCGGACCCAAGTCCGGATCACGGTCCGGACCATCACCCTGCGGCCGGACCCTCTTTTCCAGAAAGATACACAGAGCGCCAGACTCCGGACGCATGTCCAAAGCTCTGCGTCCGGACACGCAACAGCGTCCGGATTGCTCCTGCAGTCAGCCAGGCCTAGGTTTGGCCTCCGGACGCATGCGCCATGGTCCGGTCAGCGCTTACCCTAGCGTCCGGATCCTGCGTCCGGACTACCTTTCTCTGCCCAAACACTTCTCCAACTTCTTCCAAGCTTCCAAGAGCTAACACTAAGTGATCCCAACACTTGTGCACGTGTGTTAGATTTTAGTCCACAATTATCTTGGATTAAGTTGGTTGTTTCACTAGTTCAATTGATTTTAA
>CM039129.1:22066462-22084718 GCA_022036555.1 Microstegium vimineum | reverse complement strand
TTGTCAGGACAAACAAACCCACTAGCCATGAAGCACACTAACGCACAATCCATGAACTTTGATGTCCGCAAAAAAAATTAAAACCTTAACCAAATAAAAACCCCAAAACCCTAGATGGCATCCCATCAGAACCATACATGAGACGAGCAGGGAAAGGAGGAGGAAGGTAGACCTACATCTACGACCACTGCTAGTCTACAAATCCACGACCACCGCACCGTTAGATCTCCTCGCGCCGCTCGCCAGGGTCCCCAAGCTTTCCGCATGAGGGAGAGAAGCAGAATGGGGGGTGCTGGAGATACGGAAGCGCTCGACTCTCCATGAATGAATAAGGCAAGGGTAGCGACGTTTTTTACGTGCCCCTACCACGCTAGCAATTTGACTAGGCGTGTCGGACCGTATCACGAAGCCAAAATGACTATAAAATATTTGGTCAGTTAGGGGCAAAAGATTAGGAGCACCTATAAAATGTGGTAAATAGGCTAATGCTAACTATATGAGTGGTAAAAAGTAAAGTCCCCTATATTTCTTCAAATTTTTTCTACCCCTCCAAAATCAAAAGGTCAAAAAAGAAAAGAAAATGAGATTTGCTAAATTTCAGGTGCTTAAATTTTAGTTTTATTTTAGTCGATAGTCATTACATATATTTTATACTAAAATTATATTTTTAGTTTGTTGCAATTTATGTAGACATAGTCTGTAATTTTTTATTTCAAAATAAAAAATTTGTTTGACAAAACTACAAACCTGACAAAATTTTATATATGTTGGCATAAAGGTAATTTAATAATTACAATTATTTTTATATAAGGATAAGGAAAAAAAATTTAATATGTTATAACACAAAGACAAATAACAAAATATAAAGTTAACAACTAACTTATACTAGTTGATGATATATTAATATTGTTTAAAATAATCTTAAATTTCAGACACCTTAATGAAAGAAAAATTATCCCCATCCTCTCGTCTTCCTGTCTCTCTCTCTCCTCCGCAAAGTCCCCCTCTCTCCTCACTACCCCCAAAACAGCAACAGGCCAGCAGTCGCTGCAGCAAGCTCGAAGCAGCAGTCAGCGAGAGCCAATTCCCCGAATCGCGCTTCCCAATGCGAGTTCTCGCTGAGGAAGCCCCTCCTCACCTCTTCGCGGTCCCCGCCGCGGCAATCATGCCGCCACCGGCGATGGAGACGCCCGGAGTGGCTGCGCAACCTGCCCGTGGCGCCGGAGTTCCGCCCCACCGCCGCCGAGTTCGCGGACCCCATCGCCTATATCCTCAAGATCGAGGCTGAGGCCTCCCGCTACGGCATCTGCAAGATCGTGCCTCCGCTCGCGCCACCGCCGCGGGAGGCCACGGTCGAGCGCCTCAAGGCCTCTTTCGCTGCCAATGTGGCCTCCGCCGCCCCCGGCGACGTCGCGGCCCCTGCACCCACCTTCCCAACGCGGCTCCAACAGGTGGGCTTCTCCACCAAGAATCGCCGCCCCGCGAGCCGCCGCGTCTGGGAGAGCGGCGAGCGGTACACGCTGGAGGCCTTCCGCGCCAAGGCCCGCGACATCGAGATTCCGAGGCACGCGATGCCGCCCAAACACGCGACGCAGCTCCAGCTGGAGGCGCTCTTCTGGGGCGCCTGCGCCGCGAAACCGTTCAACGTCGAGTACGGCAACGACATGCCGGGCTCCGGCTTTGCGGCGCCGGAGGAGCTGAACCTCGACCTGGAGGGCTCCGGAGGCAATGCGGCCCTTGCGGCGAGGGACGTCGGGGAGACGGAGTGGAACATGCGGTTGGCCCCTCGTGCCCGGGGCTCGCTGCTGCAGGCGATGGGCCGGGACGTGGCCGGCGTGACGACGCCGATGCTGTATGTTGCGATGCTGTACAGCTGGTTCGCTTGGCACGTGGAGGACCACGAGCTGCACAGCCTCAACTACCTCCACTTTGGCAAGTCCAAGACCTGGTATGGCGTACCACGCGATGCCATGCTCGCCTTCGAGGACGCCGTCCGTGTGCACGGCTACGCCGATGACCTCAACGCCATCAGTGCGTGTGTCCTCCCTCCTTTTGCCCCTTCTATGCTATACTTTGGTTCCTTGGATAGATGTGCAGCATTTAGTCTTTTCTGCTTTCTTCTTTACTGGCAAAGTCAAAAACTTTTTCTCCAGGTACCGTTGTCTATATACCACTGTGCCTAAACAGGTTTCTTTATGAAAAGGGAAAAAACTGAAATATTGTCAGTAACTCCAAATGGGCCATTTTACATTTAGAGTACCATGTAAATTAAGCAAAAATCAATGCCATTTGGTAATGCAAGACTTTAATGGACTTTAAGGAAGAGAACAAATCAATCAGCTCACCATTTTGGGTACTGGAGGTTCCGATTGGACTATTGATTGAGCTTGAACACTGATTTGAGCTGTAGCAAATTTGATCAGGATATGACATGGTACTTCCTGTCTTCCTCACCAGGCAGCGAAGATTTAAGGGTACGGGGTGGGGTGGGGTAGGCTTTCACAAGAAAAGTAAAGTCAATTATTTTCTTACTAACCTTTACTTCAGAATGACATGAGTGAATCAAATGTCAAAGCATACTGCCTGCACAAAGATGTGGGCATCATTGTGGATTTGTGGGTCTTGTTTCTCCCTGCACTTTTTTTTGTTTCTTGTTTGGATGTTTTTTTTATGAAGTTCTTCATAACTAATCTTGTTTTTTTGGGTTTTCTACTTGATGAGCAAAGTGGAAACTTTTTCTGTAGAGCAACAACAATGTGCCAAAAAAAGTAAAGCTAGTTTATCAGGAGCAAATCTTGTCCTAAACAACAAGTTTTTGGGATTGGAGAGAGTAACCGGTTTTGGCAGATAGGAGTTTGGGGCTTTGGGTAGTTGCGCAGCAGCTACACTTGCTGAAATGCAAGGTTGTAGCAGCAGATTAGATTGTGTACTTGTTCGTTCAAGTTTTGGTCAATTTGATTTGACTGTTAACTTAGGGGTTGAGGTAGACTCAGGATATTATCTTTGATGGTTTCTTTAGGTTGATATTTTGTAGGTGAAGTTCCAATCTATGGGGACAAGCCAACCTAATGTAAAAAGGTGTACACTGTGAGTCATGTAAAATTGAAGTGGTCTTTTTTCATCCCTAAAGTTTTTAATCCCAGCCTATAGTTGGTTTCTATTTGTATATAGGAAAATGGAAGTCGTGGTGTGTCATGTGGGGAAACACATTCACCAGGCGTTGTTGCTAGGAATATTTAATTACCAAAAGTCTAGGCCGGCTGGCCTATTTAGTTTGTACGTAGGCAAAATTGAGATCAAGAAATATATTGCCAATCTAATCTCCCTCTCTCTCAACAAACCAAGCCTACGGCGGAGGGGTAAACCTCGCCGGAGAAGACGGAGCGAGACTACGAGCTTCGTAGTCGAGGTCCTGCTATCTGAGGGTTTAACGCCCTTGACAACCAGAGTCTCGGCGATCCTCGTCATCCCGATCCACCTCCCATCACCAGCCGCCGCCGCAACAGCATCCCTTGCTTCGTCCACTATCGCGTCCCGTGCCGCAGCCATGGGCGACGATGGACACCTCAAGGCCACCGTCGACTCCCTAGCCAAGGCTGTCGCCGCCCTGCAGGCCACCGCGGAGGCCAACGCCAATGCGATCGCCGCCCTCACCTCCGAACGCTCCTCCACGACAGGCAGCAAGGCGCCGTCCGGGGAGCACCACCAGGACCGGCCGCCGAAGTTCCAGAAGATGGACTTCCCGCGGTACGATGGCAAGTCCGACCCGCTCATCTTCATCAACTGGTGTGAGTCGTACTTCCACCAACAACGGATCATGGAGGAGAAGGTGTGGATGGCAACCTTGAGGAGGGTGCCCAGATGTGGTATATCCAAGTCGAGACGGACGAGGCGCAACGTGTGCAGCT
Organism: Microstegium vimineum; assembly: GCA_022036555.1. Classification (NCBI taxonomy): domain Eukaryota; kingdom Viridiplantae; phylum Streptophyta; class Magnoliopsida; order Poales; family Poaceae; genus Microstegium; species Microstegium vimineum. Next base: position 22,080,810 of record CM039129.1, on the reverse strand, counting down.
GTACACTGGCGGTCTTCTTCTTCCTCTCAGCCTGGATGTGTAGGTCCAAAACCAGCGCTCTCTCGCATCCGCCATGAGTCTAGCTCGCCAGATGGAGCTGCAGGCACAGTACACTGCGGCAGCCGCAGCGTCGCCCAGGAACGCAGCGCGCGGCGTCCTCCCAGCACCGCCCTTGCGCCTTGCGCTCACCTACCCGCAGGAGCCCAAGCCGGTTGCGCCCAATGTCACCGTTGAGGGCCAACTAGTGAAACAGCTCAACTAGGCGGAGCAGGACGAGCGTGCTTCAACTGTGACGAGAAATACAGCCGCGTCCACAACAAGCTCTGCAAGCGTATGTTCCTGCTGGACTGCGCTGTGGATGACGACGACGACGACACTGCCGCGGCCGACGAGACGTCGGACACGGAGTCCCAGGTGTTCTCCCTACACGCCGTCGCGGGCATCCCGATCTGCGAGACGATGCAAATCACGGTGTCGCTAGGCGCCTCCTCTTTTGTCGCACTCCTCGACTCAATCTCCACCCACAAGTTTATTGGGGAGGAGGCCGCGCGTCGCTCTGGGATGACTGTCCAGCCCTGCCCACGGCTCATGGCGACCGTGGCGAATTGCGAGAAGATCGCCTGCCCGAGCGTCATCCGGAACGCGCTGATCTCCATCAACGACACGTCGTTCCACGTCGACCTATTTGTTATGCCACTTGCAGGTTACGATTTGGTCCTGGGCACGCAATGGATGGCGACGCTTGGGCCGATTCTGTGGGACTTCGCCGAGCGCACCCTCTCGTTCTAGCGGCAAGGGCGCACTGTCTGCTGGTCGGGCGTAGCCACGCCCCACAGTCCGGCCCTTTGTGCCACAGCAGCGGGCGACTCCCTCCTTGACAGCCTACTGGCCGCGTACGGCGACGTCTTCGCCGAACCGACCGGGCTGCCCCCGCTGCACGACCGCGATCACGCCATCGTCCTCAAGCCCGATGCGTCCCCCGTAGCGGTCCGCCCCTACCGCTACCCGGCGGCCCACAAGGACGAGTTGGAGCGGTAGTGCGCCGCCATGATCGAGCAAGGCATCGTCCGCCGCAGCGACTCCGCGTTCTCCTCTCTGGTCCTCCTCGTCAAGAAGGCGGATGGGTCGTGGCGATTCTGCGTCGACTATAGGGCGCTCAACGCACTCACCATCAAGGATGCGTTCCTCATCCCCGTCGTCGACGAACTCCTTGATGAGCTCCATGGGGCGCACTTCTTCACCAAGCTGGACTTGCGGTCTGGGTACCAACAGGTGCGGATGCGACCGGAGGACGTCCACAAGACCGCCTTTCGCACCCACGACGACCTCTATGAGTTCATGGTGATGCCGTTTGGGCTGTGCAACGCCCTTGCGACGTTCCAGGCCCTGATGAATGATGTGCTGCGGCCGTATCTACGTCGGTTCGTCCTTGTCTTTTTTGATGATATCTTAATCTACAGTAAGGCTTGGGCTGATCACCTGCGCCATCTCCGCGTCATCCTCTCCGAGCTCCATCGCCACCAGCCCTTCGTCAAGCGCGCCAAGTGAGCATTCGGCGCTACCTCCGTCGCCTACCTCGGCCACATCATCTTGGAGGCGGGCGTCGCCATGGACCCAGCCAAGGTGCAGGCCATCCATGACTGGCCGACACCACGGTTAGCGCGGGCGGTGCGCGGCTTCCTCGGCTTGTCGGGCTACTACCGCAAATTAGTCCACAACTACGGTACCGTGGCTGCACCACTGACGGCCCTCCTAAAACAGGACGGGTTGTCCTGGACCACGGAGGCGGCCGCGGCTTTGGACGCCCTAAAGTCCGCGGTCACCTCGGCGATGGTGCTCGCCATGCCCGACTTCGCCAAGCCCTTCGTCGTCGAGTGTGACGCCTCCACGCACGGGTTCGGCGCGGTGCTGATTCAGGAGGGCCATCCGATCGCGTTTTTCAGTCGGCCCGTTGCACCCCGCAACCGCGCCCTCGCAGCTTATGAGCGGGAGCTCATCGGCCTCGTCCACGCCGTCCGGCACTGGAGGCCGTACCTGTGGGGTCGCCGTTTCGTCGTCAAGATGGACCACTACAGCCTCATGTACTTGCTCGACCAGAGGCTCGAGACGATTCCCCAGCACCATTGGGTCGGCAAGCTTTTAGGCTTCGACTTCTCTGTTGAATACAAGCCCGAGAAGGCGAACGCGGTGGCCGACGCCCTCTCGCGCCGCGACACCGAGGAGACCGGGGCCATCTTGGCTCTCTCGGCCGCCCGTTTCGACTTCTTCACACGACTACGCCAGGCGCGGTTCATCGACCCGGCCCTCGTCACGCTGGTTCTCGCGGGGACCCGTGGACCATAGTCGATGGCATGGTCCAATACGGCGGGCGCCTGTACATCCCTCCGGCGTCCCCCCTCCTCCAGGAGATGGTGGCGGCTGTTCACCAGGAGGGCCAAGAGGGCGTCCAGCGTACGCTGCACCTACAGCGTGACTTCCATTTTTCTAACATGAAACAGGTTGTGCATGACTTGGTGCGCGCCTGCGCCACGTGTCAGCGCTACAAGTCGGAGCATCTGCGCCCCGCAGGGCTTCTCCTGCCCCTGCCCGTGCCACAGGGCATCTGGACTGACATCGCCCTCGACTTCGTCGAAGCGCTCCCGCGCGTCAAGGGCAAGTCCGTCATCCTTACCGTGGTGGACAGGTATTAGGCAATAGGAGATTGTATATTGATAGCCTGGACATATTAGGCTATAAGAGATTGCATATATTAGGCAATAGGAGATTGCATATTGCATTTATAGATAGCCTGGATAATTAGGATCAGAGATTGACCTCTATCCTTGTATTTGTAATCTACCATATATAGCAGCAGCAGCTGCCCTATAAATACAGGCGCCCCTCTCCCATTGAATCCTAAGGCACATCAGTAATGCAAGGAGACTAGGAGAGGCATGGGTCAACTGAACCTGTCATACAGTTTTGGAAAACTGATGAAAGATAATTTTTTTTATTAGGGATGTTTTATAGTAACTAGCCTTAGTCTTATTCTTAAGTATGTATGCTTGAGTTTTCTTCACTCTGAAGAGAAAAGCTTGCTGATGATTGCTTATCTGGTGCAGTGGCCTTTCAAATACTAAATGAAAAGACAACTGTCTTGTCTCCTGAAGTGCTTCTTTCTGCTGGAGTTCCTTGCTGCAGGTGTTACTCCATTTCTTAACATTATTTTTGTGGCATTTTTCTTGGCCATTATTTTGAGTATTGGGTATAATGATTGATAGATACTTCTCCAAAGCAGATTGGTTCAAAACTCTGGTGAATTTGTTATCACATTCCCTGGAGCTTATCATTCTGGTTTTAGCCATGGTAAGCCATCTAACACATCCATATTCGAATAGTGCACTTATTAGGTTAGCATAATGTTCCTTGAATCGCTGTAAAAAAAAGTTCCTTGAACTAGCTATCTGGTTGCTCCTGTATGCTAGGTGTGGTCTAGTCCTTTCACTGACTAGTATTTAGAAGACTATAATTTTCAGTTAACATATTAAGTGAAATGCTAACCTTGCAATTCCATATTTATGATACAGTGTTCATGTTCATGCATATTTTTTTATACTTGTAGTGGAAAATAGTACTTTCAGACTTTCAGTATCTTGCTGAAATCACTCAGTTGCACATGGAACACCTCTGAATGCAACAATTAATTTTATTTCACTATCCGCTTCATAGGATTTAATTGTGGAGAAGCAACAAACATTGCTACACCTTGCTGGTTGCAAGTGGCTAAAGAAGCTGCAATCAGGAGGGCTTCCACAAATTTGGGCCCAATGGTGTCTCATTATCAGCTGCTTTATGAGCTAGCACTGTCATTACATCTAAGGTTTGCCTGCAATAAATATGATCTCAATTGTTATTGTTATAGAACTTTTCAATTGCCTATGAATATTGGAGAGGATGGTATCCAAATTACATGATATCAGATTTTTTTTCTTCAATACACATGAGATGTGTATCATTACATTAACGAGATAAATAAATCACAGCACACCCACCACTCTCTGTCTCTCTCTCTCTCTCTCTCACACACACACACACACACACACACACACACCACGTTCTCTCAGAATGTATTCATTGTAATAATATCTATTTATGAACTAGAGAGGTCAGTTACATCACAGCATCTAAAAAATGGATATCAAATAGCAGTTCTATTTGTGTAATTCTCTGGGTTATCATGTCACTGGAGATTGAATCTGGACGATATTTTTCTTTTATAGGGAGCCTAAGAATTCTCATATGCCTAGAAGCTCTCGTCTAAGGGACAAGAAGAAGAGCGAAGGTGAGAGAATGATCAAAGAAACATTTGTTGGAAGTGTGATAGAAAACAACAGTTTTCTGAGCATCCTTCTTGACAAGAGTTCTTGTGTAATTATCCCGGAGATTGAATTTCCCCTTCCATCCTTTCCTACAATAAGGGCACCTGAAGTCAGTGATAAGCAAGGCTTGATTGCTGGTCCCTCTAGTATTAGCCAGCAAAAAGCTGAGGAAACACTTGTTTATGGTGATGAAATAGATAAAATCAAAGAGGTTGAGAACATGAGTGAATCAACCACTTCCTCCTCATGTAACCAAAGAAAGTTCTATGAAACAAAATTTGGAACAGTTAAGAGTACTGCATTCTGCTTATCGACTTCAGATATTCAGATTGGAGTAATTGGAAAAGGCGGTGGGCTCTTAGATCAAGGGCGGTTGCCATGTGTTCAGTGTGGCATATTAAGCTATGCTTGTGTAGCCATTATTCAACCTAAAGAAGCAGCAGTCCAATATGTCATTTCTAGGGAGTCCATGTCATCAAGTGCAATACACAGAGAAATAATGGAATCAGATGATACCTCAAATCGGACGGCGTTAGCTCGTCAACAAGGTTAGCAAGACATGGATCCACTTACACTATTAATTCCCAGTCCTCAAGATGTTCCTTTTTACTTGATATCATTATCTGTCCTCCACCATTTCACATATTGGTTTTAAATAGTGACAGTGATAATATTTCTCTTTGATCCAGTATGTCATTCTAATATTAGTCCTCTTTAATGCTTCTTTCAAATGGTTGGTAAAGCAGAAATTTGATAAAGCTACAGCTATCCCATGCACTTGTGCATCATAAAAGGTGACCGATCTTCCAATTTTTCTTGTTAGTAACCCTTCAGTCACAACTCAGAATTTAGTCAATTTTGACGTCAAAGCTGCTGACAGAACATACCTTTTGTATGGATGAACCTACCAGCTAATAATTTATAATCTCAATAAACAGTGTATTGTTTAAGTACTTCCTGACATACCTCATATTGACAATCGAAATGTCCGTAAAATATTGACGGCCAAAGTTTCAATTGTTTGCTGAATCATATTTTCAGTTGCACCTAATTTTAGCAAGGATTTTCTTTTGAAATGAACTCTAGGATGAATGTTCTAGTGAACTATATTACTTGTTTCTGAATTCTTTATCTTTTTAGTTAGTTTAATTCAGTTGACATCACTTTTCTCTGTGATGCTCAAGACTCAACAGCATGTTTCTGGCCTTCGTGATTGGACGGTATCAAAGTGTCATTGATTGTGATACTAGATTTTTTACTGTAATAAAATTATTCTTCCAGTGCATAGTTTGGAGGCTATCATGTAAATATATTGTCTTTCTTTAACAGGATATGCTCCTGGAACCGATGATAATACAATACAAAATGTGAGTGCAGCCCAAGTTTCTGATAGGTGTAGACAGCTATACAGCAGCAACACCCATGGATGCACTTCTGCTCTTGGGCTTCTGGCTTCTGCTTATGAATCATCAGATTCTGATGAAGAAGCAGAATCACCTAACAATATATCAAACAATTGTGAAAACAATGATGCAGCAAATGGAGTCACAAATATTCAGTCCTCAGGAACATCAGTTCAGGATCAAAATACGAATTTGCACTTGTGTGAAGAGGACAATGACTCCAGAGCAATAACATCTCTAATGCAACCACTGGAGGATAAGAGTACTGCTATGACTCCTGTTAGTATGGAAACAAATATGATCCATATAGCAGATCAGGGAGAGTCACTAACCTCCCATGAGCAGTGGCATGCATATCTTGATTTTGATGATGATCTAACTGCATCTGGTGTAAAAGCCCCTCGGAATACTAGTTTGAGCACAGCTAAAGGTGCAATAGAAACAGATGCACTGACTTTGTTCAAGTACAACAAGGATTCTTGCAGAATGCACGTGTTTTGTCTAGAACATGCTTTGGAAACTTGGACACGACTTCAACAAATTGGTGGTGCTAATATCATGCTTTTATGCCATCCAGGTAGTTGCACTTTCCCTAATATCCACAAAATTCTTTTGGCATTGTTCCTTGGTATTTTTCTTTAGAGAAAATTACATGGCCAGTCCCTAAACTATCGGTGAGTTTTCATCGTGGTCCCCAAACTATAAAAATGGCTATTTAGGTCCCTAAACTATACTTAGGTTTCATCCCGGTCCCCAAACTTTCAAAACGATCATTTGGGTCCCTAAACTATTGTTTAGTTTCATCCCAGTCCCAAGCTACAGTGGCGGCGGTATCAATTGCTTTGTTTTTATTTATGGGAGAATTAGCTCTATGGCCCTAAAAAAAGTGGGTCTTAGGTTTATGACCCTTTTTTCCTGAACTTTGCTCTATGGCCCCGAAAAGAACTTTCTTTTGCTCTATGACCTTCTGTCAGTTTTAGACAGCTAACGGTGTTAACTCAGGGGTAAAAAGTCCGTTTTACCCCTAGTGAAAAAATAAAATGCAGAATTTTATTTGTTTGTTTTATATTTGGAGTAATATTAAGCAAATAAACTCACACATAACCACATGTAATATATATGTATTTATGTGGTTATATGTAAATTTATTTGCTTATTATATTACTCTAAAGATACAACAAAAAAATAAAACTTCACATTTTATTTTTTCACTAGGGGTAAAACGATCTTTTTACCCCTGACTTAACACCGTTAGCTGTCCAAAACAGGCGGAAGGCCATGGAGCAAAAGAAAGTTCGTTTCAGGGCCAGATAGCAAAGTTTAGGAAAAAAGGGCCATAAAGCTAAGACCCACTTTTTTCAGGGTCATAGAACTAATTCTCCCTTTATTTATTTATTTATTTATTTATTTAGGCCGAATCTTGAAAAATCATAATAAATCACAGAAAATCATAAAATGAAAAATCTAATTTTGTTGGACTCCACATGAGTATATATACATAGTGAACATATGATATGCTTTTGTACAAAGTTTTTGTTTTAGCTTTGGATCTATGCTTAATTAAAATAATTCATAGCTATAGTTTCTATAATTATTTTTTTTGACTAAAGCATACCATATTATTAGTTCGCTGTATAGATATACTCACGTGGAGTCAAACAAAATTGGATTTTTCATTTTATGATTTTTCTGTGATTTACTATGATTTTTTAAAAATTCAGCCCAAATAAATTAAAAAGAAAAAGACAAAACATTAATTGCAAAAATTTTGTACTAAAGCATACCATGTTATTTATTCACTGGGTAGATCTACTCATGTGGAGTCTAACAAAAGTGAATTTGGTCTTAACAAGTTTGTGCCAGCCTTCAAACCTGAACTGGTAGGGGGGGGGGGGGGTCTAACCAGTGTAACTCAATGGACCTCAATGGTCTAACCAGTGTAACTCAGGAGACGTTGGTATATTGCATTTTGATGATTGTGACAATGTCAGTCCTAATTCTGCAATCTTTTGCAACATGGAATTTTTTTCATAGCTAATTCACAATGCATTTGCAGAATACCCTAGAGCAGAGTCAGCAGCAAAAGTTATAGCAGAAGAACTTGGTATGAAGCATGCTTGGAAAGATATCACTTTCAAAAAAGCAACACGTGAAGACACTGGAAGAATTCGATTGGCTCTTCGGGATGAAGATGCTGAACCTACAAGCAGTGACTGGGCAGTAAAAATGGGTATCAACATATATTACAGTGCCAAACAGAGCAAATCTCCACTTTACAGCAAGCAGGTACCATACAATTCTATCATTTACAAGGCATTTGCTCAGGAAAATCCAGACAGCTTCACAGATGAAGAAGGACAACGATCAGGCACCACAAAGAAAAAGGTAGCTGGATGGTGGTGTGGAAAAAATTGGATGTCAAACCAAGTTCATCCACTTTTAGCTCGTGAACAGGTAGAACAGAATCATGAAACAGTTTACAGTAAAGCGATGTTCTCTGCTAGTTCTTGTGACAGGATGAAAGAAAATTCAACAAGATCTACTACCCTGATTAACCGAAGTTCTTCAAAAAAGATATCCAGAAGAAAAGAGGACTCTGTTGAGAAATCTAGAGATAAAAAGAAGAAATGCAGTGCCAGTGCTTCTGATGAAGCTGCTTTGCACTACAGTGTGTATGATCAGCCTTTAAATTTTGATGATCATGTGAAATATAAAGATGGAGATGAAAGTGAAAGTGTGGAAGCACAGAACACCTGGCAACATCAACAACATGAATTGATAAATAAAAAATCAAGTTCTAAGAGGCAAAAGGATAATAATAGAAGCAACAACTTTTATGAGCTACACAAGGACAATGATGGCATTGATACAGATAGCACTGAAAACACCTCAATAGGTGACTGGAATAATAGTTCACCACAAGGGTGTGATGTTATAGCAGTGAAATCTGGTGCTCAATTGCAAGGTAGTAAGAGGTTTAGCAAGGAGAAGGCAAGTGATGGTTTTTCAAATGTAAACAAGAAATTGCTAAAGATGGGTAAGAAAATGAGTACTAAGAAGCAAAAGACTGATAAAACAAATAGGCAGTTTCAAGAAAATCACAAAAAAGTTGACATTGTGGATTTGCTTCATGAAGATGATGGAGATAAAGCCAAATACACAAAATGGAATGAAATTCCAAAACAAAAAAAAGATGACGAGAGAGTAAAATCTAGAGGCAAAATGCAAAGTGGTAAGAAAAAAGTCAGCAAATGTCAGGCAAGTGATGGTTTGAACAATGAAGGTAAGGAAGCTAATTTTTCAAGTGACATAGAAGTATGCAACAGAAGAGGTGATGAGACAAGGGTAGACAACTGGGAAGAAATTCCAAATGAAAAAGCCGATGATGTGAAAGTGAAACCCAAGATGCAAAGTGGTAAGAAAAAAACCAGTAAACATCTGGCAAGTGATGGTTTGCGCGATGGAGATAAAGGAGCAAAATTTTCTTGTAATATAGAAGGGTGTGACATGAGCTTTAGCACCCAGCATGACTTGTCGCTGCACAACAGAGACATTTGTCCTGTCAAAGGATGCAAGAAGAAGTTCTTCTGCCATAAATATTTGCTTCAGCACCGCAAAGTGCACCTGGATGAAAGACCGCTCATGTGTTCATTTCCAGGCTGCAAGAAGACATTCAAGTGGCCATGGGCGAGGACAGAACACATGAGGGTGCATACAGGGGTGCGTCCATATGCATGCACAGAACCTGGCTGCACTCAGACATTCCGGTTTGTGTCGGACTTCAGCCGTCACAAGAGAAAGACTGGCCATTCGTGTGATAAGAAAAAGAAGAACGGTACATAGGTTTTATCTGCTTATGCACAAGTACAGGTTTCTTCTCTGATGTGAATTCGAATGGGATTCTAATTGAATAATTGTATCAGGTTTTATTGATTGCAGAATTAATCTGCATTAGGAATCTAATTCATTTCATTGTTTACTGCTGCTACATAGCTCCTGATTTACTGTCGCTTTAGGTCAACTGACCTGCTGTTGACTGGGATTATTCCATGTCAATTGTATCGTTCTTTCGTTCATCCTGAGAATTTGGGAAACTTCTGTTGTCAGGAACGCTAAATGTAGTGTACTGCGCCTGTTATTGACATGCGTGTTAATCTGTACTCAAGTGCTCATTTTTGTTTTTCATTTTAAAATCAGCCTAGGAAGGAATTATGTGAGCTTCACGCTAGTTTTGGTTTGTCGAGGGGCATGGGTGCGTATTGTATCATTCAAAGAAACGGGAGCATTCGTGCTAATAAGATCAACGGATCTTGAAGTTCTCAGAACAGAGCGAGAGGAGGCTTCTGATCACCCTCAGAGCAGGCACAGGTTCAAAACATCATTTTTTTTTCACAACAAAATGTACACGTTGCTTGAAATCGTTTCCTGCTGCAACACTTAGGCAATGTGTTTGGTTGGGACACTGGGTTTCCTTTGGCTGGGGAGCAGGTTGCCTGTATGCCATTTGGATGCAACCCTGGAGCATTGCTCCAGGCGATCAAAACCAGCTGTAATTCACAAGTAGATCGTCACCAGCTCCCGTCAATTTTGATCTCCCTCTCCCTCATCGTTTCGCCGGCGGGCGCCACCTACCTGATCCTAAAGCTGGACAAAAAAACTCGAAGCTCGTTAGCTCGCTCAGCTCGTAACAGGCTTGGCTCGACTTGACTCAGCTTATTAGTATAACTAGCCGAGCCGAGCCTAGGTTTTAGCTCGTTAGTGTAATGAGTCGAGCCGAGCTAGCTAACAAGCTACTTGCAAGCTCAACGAGCTGCACATCGTATCGCATGAAGGTCGCAGCCGCCCGTATCGCCACAGGCCACGGCCCACTACCCCAGCCCACGCGCACATAGCACATGACAACTAGCTAAACCCTAAGGCTCCTTGGCTCATGCACAACCACATAGTCGCACAGGCACCTGGCCGCCGCAAGCTCGCGACGCGACGACGACAGGGAGAGCGAGACGCCCGTCGTGCCTGCAAATCACGCGGCCACGACCCACACCTCTCCGCCCGTGGTCCACGTGTGCAAGTTTTGGTACTTGTCTTGTGCTCAATCTTGTGATCAATCGACCACTCCTCTCTCTTTCCTCTGGATCTTCCTTTGTTGATTGCCTACTACTATGGACCTGCTGACTGTTGTACTCCAGGCCCTCAGTCGCGGCAATAGAGGCAAGAACAATGCATCCTTGCGTCCTGCAAGTTAGGAGTTGAGGAGTAAGCTTGGTGGACGAGAAACTTGTTGGGCATATTACCTCGACATATCCCAGGGACCTTATGGGCCTGCCGACCAGGAGGTGGCCCAGCCCACGAGGCTTTGCGGCACACGACCAGCCCGTCGTGCTCGCCAAGGACTCCGAAGACGCCTTGCTCACCAAGAAGGATCCTAGTAGATAGACTCGAATCCCTTACCTTAAGGGACCGATCGTAATCTGTTAGGATATGGAAACTGTAACCGTACTCCCCGGCTATATAAGGCGAGCAGGGACCCCCTCCAAAACATTCTCATACGATCCCCTAAATATCATCTACAGATCTTGTAACCTAATAGGCTAATACTCATATCAATCCAGCCACCAAAACACAGGACGTAGTGTATTACGGCAATTTGTCGGCCCGAGCCTGTCTAAATCGTCGTGTCTACGCTCTCTGTGTTACGCTTGATCGTCGTCGCCACACCTCCGCCTACAATCTACTACCGTGGGGTACCCCCTAGGTAGACTGCGACGCATATTTCGTCGACAGTTGGCGCTCTAGGTAGGGGGTGTGTGCATCGACTCCGTGGCTCATCAAGCGGTTACCTTTCCTGGATCCATGGTCATCCCAGCGAGCGGCGCCACCCTCTAGATCGGATCTATGGTTTGGAATATCTATGGCACCGTCTCTGTCTCGGAAAACGCAGAACCCGCGCGACTCCTCGCGCCGAACCCTCCTCCAGCCGAAGATCTAACCACCAAGATGACTCGACGGGCTCCAGGTCGCGTCGCTCCTAGCGACTCGGTGAGCGTTGTCGACCAGATCGACGAAGACCTTGCCGACTGCCTCGACCTCATCGACACCGCTCGTCGCCGACTCCGCCCTCACGCGTCGTTCATGCGCAGGAAGATCGCTTCGGAAGCTCCACGGCCTCGCCCGACGTCCGACCATGCTAGCCCTAGCCCCGGGCAGAAGCGCCGACGTAACAACAATTACAAGGAAGTCCTTGACGGACCCTGCCCCCTCCATGAACAAGGAAAACACGCCATGCGGGAGTGTATCGCCCTCAAAGAGGCCATCCAAGACAAGGCAGACACGAAGCGACCAGATAACAACAAGTCGAAAGAAGACAAGACGGAAACTCCGGATATCAGCTTCACGAGGGCCACACGCATCTTCCCCATATTGGGCGGGCACCCGAGCGGTAACGGTAAGCGCCGCCGAGCTTTTACTAACTGCAACAACGTTCATGCCCCTCTCCCAGATTGGACAAAGCGCCGGATCGATTTCTCCAGAGACGACCACAAGATACGTCATGACTACCCTGGTCGTCAGCATAGCCATCTCATCTGGCTTCTTCAAAAAGGTACTCGTCGACGGGGGCAGTTCCCTCAACGTCATCTTCCCAAGTACGCTCCGACGACTCGAGTTCCGGAAAAGAAGCATCTACCCGGCGAACTTCTCCCTCCATGACATAATTCCCGGCGAAAGCTCGAAGTCGTCCGGACTAATCACCTCCCAATGCGATTCGGGTCTGATCACTTACTACGCGAGGAACTCATCGACTTCGTGGTCGCCGACTTCGATACCCCGTACGATGGCATCCTCGGACGACCTGCACTCTCGAAGCTCATGGCGATACCGCACTATACCTACTTAGTTCTCAAGATACCGGCACCACAAGGGGTCATAAGCCTCCACTCCGACCTACAGATCGCCTATGAATGTGAGCAAGAGGTGATCGAGGACGCGACCAGGCGGAACATCAACGCGGTACACAAATCTGCTTATCTAAGGTGGCCGAGCCCCGTGCAAAGGACTTCGATATTCCAGAGCCTCCGACCACATGTCCTTCGAAGAAATCTAGAGAAACGAAGACGGTGGCCCTGATCGACGACGATCCTGAAAAGACCATCGTAATCGGTGCCGGCCTCGACCCCGAGCAAGAAAGCGTCCTCGTCGACTTCCTACGGCGCAACATCAACATCTTCGCTTGGAAACCGACGGACATGCTAGGGGTCCCCCGTGACCGCGCTGAGCACTCGTTAAATGTAGACAAAGGCTCCAAGCCAACTCGTCAGAAGCTTAGAAGAGAGTTCGCACCGGACCTCAAGGAAGCTATTAAAGTTGAGATAACCCGGCTCCTAGCTGCGGGGTTCATTAAGGAAGTAAATCACCCCGAATGGCTTGCCAATCCGGTACTTGTAAGGAAAAGGAATAATGAATGGAGAATGTGTGTCGACTATACGAGTCTCAACAAGCACTGCCCTCCCGATCCGTTCCCCCTCCCGCGTATCGACGAAGTCGTGGACTCCACCGCGGGATGCGAACTCCTCTCCTTTCTCGACTGCTACTCCGGCTACCACCAAATAACGTTGAAGGCGGAAGATCAGATAAAGACATCATTCATAACTCCTTTCGGCGCCTATGTTGACACCTCTTAAGTATCAATTCTAAGTGTCAACTAAGCAGAAGAAAAGATATATTTGCAACACACCACTAGACATAGGGTTTTAACTGATAGAATTCCATGAGTTTTGGTGTTTATCTGTTTCTGCAGGGAGAAAACTGCAAAAGAGCAAAAGAGGCCCACAAGTAAGGATTACATAGACACATAACACCTCCGCACGAAAAAGAATAATCTAGAAGGATCAAGAAGGCTCGGGAAGGAACCAGAGGCCAAGCGGGCCCAGTGGTAGGGCGCCCGCCCCACCCCCTAGGGCGGCCGCCCTAGGTCAAGCTCCAATGAGCCTCTGCCTTGTGGACCCTCTCTCCACCGCCTTTGAGATCACATCTACACCATCCATTAAGGTCGGTTTGATCCGACGGCTGACGATCATTTGAGGGGGCTATATAAGGAGGACCCCTGCCCCCTGGCAAAGAGCAATCCATTATTCATTTACATATTTTCCAGAGAGGATTCGCCAGAGAGGATCCCTTATGGATCTATTCTCTAGGGCTTAGCATACAAGTCAGATTAGATTGAGAGAGTTAGAGTGGAGGTGTGGATTGGAGGAAGCCCGGCTTGTCGGTGTCTCTGCTTCAGTTTGTATTGACGGGATCAAGACTCCTAACCCAAGGCTTGCTCCTAGGATTTCTTCGGTAATTCGACTTCTAATTCTAGTAAGTTCCCTGTTTATTAATTCATTGGTTTGTGAGTTTACTTTATTCCCTTCGCGTAGAGAGTAGGGTAATCGTCTCTAGCGTAAACGTGGTGTTTGGGCTGGGATCCGCATAGATATCCCCTGTCTAGCCGAATCTGTGGTAGTAGCTCGGAAAGTGATAATTCCGTAGATACCTTTGGAACCCACAATCCCGTTAGAAGGACCAGTAGGGTTTTATAGGCCACGTG
>CM039129.1:22047394-22066362 GCA_022036555.1 Microstegium vimineum | reverse complement strand
CCACAAGAGAGGGCAAGCTCTAGAGCGACGCCTAGCCAGCGAGGAGCAAGCTCCAAGGGTAACAAACCCTAGCACCGCTGGCCAAATGAGAACCACAAGCTCTTAGACTTTGGGAAGTAGTAGATCAGCTCTCTAGGAGTGTTTTGCTGCCTTTTCCCACAAGAATCTATGGTTGGAAGTGTGGGATTGCTTGGAGGGTGAAGGTCAACAATGGAGTGAGAGAGAGAGGAAGAGAGAGCTATGTTTTGCAACGGTCAGATTCAGAGGAAGACTAAGGGGTACTGCACTGGTAAGGAGATGACCGTTCCAACGGGTATTTATAGTCAGGAAAATACGCTGGAAAGGGAGGGCGACATTGCCGCCCTAGCTCAGAGAGTCTGCTGAAACTGAGATTTGACCTGGACTTTGAGTTAGCTGAGTGTATGTCTGGGATATAGATTTGAGCATGTGATTCACATTTGACCAAACAACACTAGAATCCCCCTTAATAGTACGACGTTCCTATACTCAAATTCAAACCATAAATGAATTTAAACCTTTGATGAGTATAGAAGCCACCATAAGAATTGGGGTACCTCCTTCTCTATGTCTTTCTCTTTTTATCATTACCTTCTTGTCATCTCAATAGATCTCATTAGTTCTTGAATTAAGCGGTCATCAACATCAAAACCCACTTAGGGCTTGATTGCACTTTCAATCCATCCACCTCATGCGACATGTGTAAGTCAAGTGAGAGTTCTAGCTTGTTTTTCTTGGTGATTGACAACACCTAGACGGTTTGATGACGATCAGAGATGTGGTGATCATCCAGAGCATGTGGATGACCCCCCTCTACGTCCCGTGACTGGTTGTGGGTGGTTCACCAAGCCAGAGCGGTAAAGAATCAACCCATAGAGAGCACATGGTCCTTGCGCTGATCAAGGGGGAGCAATACCCTTGAGCGGGTGCTCCAACGAGGAATAGGGGGAGTGTTGACTCCTCGATACCTCGGCAAAATGTCATCGTGTCAACATCCTTCTTCCCCCTCTCTCTTTACTTACCGCAATTACTTTCAAGCATTACTTTCCGCACTAATTTCTTATTGCTTGAGTAGAATTGCATAGGGTGTTCTTACTTTACTTGAATTGATACTTGCACTAGGGGGTAATTGGCATTTTCTTAGGATTTAATTTTTGCTTTAGAAATTTAAATAAGCTCAATTCACCCCCCCCCCACTTGAGCATCTTGATCCTTTCATGGACTTAGTATTAGAGATGGGAACAAAACCTCTATATGTTGCTGGCTTGGTGATGTTGAGTTTGGCTCTTGCTAGAACAAAGAATTCATCACAAGTTAAGGTGGACGACCTAAGCTAATCAAGATCTAAAGGTTGACCTATCTGGTTCATAATCTTTTGTACATTATCCATGGTTCTGATTTCTCTAGGCATTCCAAACAACTTGATTGTAACATACACGTGCTCAAAACGATAAGCAAATAGTCCTTTTTTGGGTCATACATTTCTATGAGCAAATTGTGACGATGGACTATCTAGGGTTGTTTCTTAATCACAAACATCATGGCTTTGTTGTTCTAGAAGGTTGCAAGAAAGAGATTTATGTATATCGCATTGACTGTTGCATAGTTGTCCTTCCATGTGATGATGAGTTCTTCCTTTGCTGAGTGGACGGAGATATCCCTCACGGTCCTCAATGAGTCCGCCACCTTGAGAAGGAGGTAGAACTGAGTGGCCAGGGACTCCTCCGCTTGTCAATAGGAGCTGGTGGTCAAACATGAGGAGACATGTAAAGCCTCAAGGGACTTCACAAGATCCAAGTCACCGGGAGAGGCTAGGTTGTTGGATGGGTTCATGAGGCGTGGCGGTAGAGAACTAGATGAAAAGAGTGGGCATCTGTGGAGGAGAATGGAGTGGCTCAGGAGGTGTGGTAGGTGAGGAGTGGTCAAGTGGTTTGGGATCCATGGTTGTGGGGGCCCAGGTAGAGGAGCGGTCCCTATCCAAGTTGGATAGGGGAAGGAGGAAACATAGGAGTGAGAGAAGATTGGAACCTGGTTCCTCATTGGTAATGTAGAGCATGGCTTAGAAGACAAACCGAAGAATCTAAGGAGGCATGCGAGAAAGCAGGAGATGGCGATGGATCGGCGCGTGGCGGAGGAGATCAGTGGAGGTGAAGGTGTCACTGAAGGAGCGCGTGGAGTCAGGTAAAGATGGATATCGAGCTGGCTTGTCTCGGCATAGTCTGGCTCGGTACGATATTGAGCTGGCTCGAGCTAGCTCGTTATAACTAACGAGATAAAAAGCTAGCTTGGCTCGGCTCAGAAAAAAGCTCGAGCCAGCTCGTTTGGCTCATGAGCCACAAACAAAAAAAATAAAATGAACAGAGAAATATTGGATGAAGATCGATTGCTAGCTTTGTCGACGAAATATGCATCGCAATCTACACCCCATGGTAGTAGATTGTAGGTGGAGGTGTGGCGACGGTGATCAAGCGTAACACAAAGAGCATAGACACGACGATTTAGACAGGTTCGGGCCGGCAAATCGCCATAATACCCTACGTCCTGTGTTTTGGTGGCTGGATTGGTATAAGTATTAGGTTACAAGATCCGTAGATGAGATCTACGGGATCGTATGAGGATGTTTTGGAGGGGGTCCCTGCTCACCTTATATAGCCGGGGAGCGGGGTTATAATTTCCATATCCTAACAGATTACGATCGATCCCTTAAGGTAAGGGATCCGAGTCTATCTACTAGGATCCTTCTTGGTGAGCAAGGCTTCTTCGGAGTCCTTGGCGAGCACGACGGGCTGGTCGTGTGCCGCAAGGCCTCAAGGGTTGGGTCGTCTCCTAGTCAACAGGCCCATAAGGTACCTGGGGATATGCCGAGGTAATATCCCCAACAAGTCCCCGAGCATGTTATATTCTTCTAGCAAGTCAGCAACATCGTCCTTGGAGGTGTACATCTGGTCTCCATCGCATGAAGTCATCGTTGCAGGGTCCCGACCAGGCTAGTTGGTCGGGGCGTTGCTTGGAGAAGCCTCCCGACCAGGTTGGGCTGGTCGAGAGCGTCGTAGCTTGATGTGCGAGCAGGTCGCCTTTGATGGATGCTGCAGCTGCTTGTTAGGAGGATGTGACGTGCTGAAGAAGAAAAAACTTTTTGAACGGCTTGTTTCCTGGTGAAGTGTACCCACTTAGGCTCTGCAAAAGACAACAGAAAACAACATAGCTTTGTCGAGAAGAAAACAAGTACATTCACCGCAAGGTGAAGTGTACCCACTTAGTCCCCGAGCTTGGTAATAGGTGAAGAATGCACATGGTGCCAAGCTTTATAATGAAGATAAAGGACATATAAATAAGCATAAGTAATGAGTAAAACATGAGTTTTGTAAAAAACGACTACGAATACCCATAGTCCCCGAGCCTGATGTAAGAGGTTGTGAGGCTCTTGCATCAGGATTATAGAAGAAAGACTGAAATATAAGTTTTGGTAAAAAAGACTGCGAATACCTATAGTCCCCGAGCCTGATGCGAGGAGCTGGAAGGTTCTTGCATCGGGGTCATATTGCTTCATCCGTAGTCCCCGGGTTGCAGTCCCCGGGTGTTTTGCTGTTCCGTGCCGTCGCTCTTTGTGCCATGGCGGCAGTCCCCGAGCCTTGCTTGGTGTAGTCCTTGATGGAGTCCCCGAGCCTGGTCGAGTCTTCAAGCAGGTAGCTGAGTCGTCGTTTACGGTCGGCGAAGTCCCGGAGTGATACTGTAGCAGAAGTCCTGCAGGACTTGCCAACTAGTGTATTGTAGTTGTGTTACTGTTCCTGCCAAAAAAAAATCATAACGAAATTGTACGTCCAGTCCCCGGGAGTGTGGTGTTAGTGGTATTTAGGAAATCTTTTTCCGTAACTTGTGGAGATTGATTGAAAATAAATACGGAATGGAAAGATAAATGGAAAAGGAAGTTCGTGGGTCGAATTAACCGCGCATTAAGAAGCCCAAGTCACGGCGCGGAGAGGGGTCGTCGTGGCGGTTCTGTATTTGGCCGTTGCGGTTTCCCAAAAACCCTTGGATGCCAAGGGACGCGCCGCTTGGTATAAAGAGGGGAGTTGGCGGCGGCGGTGGTTTCCATTCTCTCATTGTGGTGAGACCTTTTCTTCTTCTCCCGTAGTTTTCCCATCGTTTCTTTACCCCTTTTCATTGCAGTGCCTGATTACTCCGCTTTGCTAGTGATGGCATCGAACAAGGTTGTCCGCCGTAGTGCTGTGAGGCCATCCGCGACGATGGTTGCGGCGGCGAGGTCGTCGTTAGCGGTTAGGGGAGCGTCTGTGTCGCCGCCCCCAAATGTTAGGGTTGAGGAGATTGGGATGCTGCCCTGGGCGAAGCACTAGACGCGGAGCACACTGAAGGAGGGTGATATTAATACCCTTGTGTTTAGTGGTCTTCTTCCAGATAAGGAGTTCGGCGGTTGGCGGTCGACGTTTGGCGAGTTGTTCCCGACACCGAACATGGGTGAGCTTGTTGTTTTCAAGCCATTCTTTCGGTGTGGCTTTGGAGTTCCTGTCCACCCTTTCCTTCGTGGTTTGCTGTGGTATTATGATATCTCGATCTGTAACCTGAATCCTAACTCGATTGGGCATATTGTCGTTTTTATTCATATGTGTGAGGCGTACATTGGGATATATCCTCATTTTGATCTGTTCTGGTACTTCTTTCGCCTGAAGCTGAATGGAACTGGGTCGTTCGACGTTATTAGCTTCGTATATCTTCAACTCAGGGATCGTATGTCCAGCGAGTACATCTCGATGGCTCTGTATTCCAAGTTTGTTGGACACAAGTCGAGGTGGTTTTATGTCCACCAGGAGGAGCCCTGCGCGCCATGTGATCCTGCCAAGGTGCCTGAGGTCCTGGCGACTTGGTCAGAGCCGCCATCCCAGGCTGGTTTGGATAAGGTGAAGTTGCTGCTGGGGTTGCTTGATCGTCGTACTCTTGATGGCGTGCGGGTAGCATGCAGCTTCATCGCCAGGCGTTGTCAGCCTTGTAAGGAAAGGGAGCATCCTGCGTTTGAATATGCTGGTAGGAGTGACAGTACTCGGGAGGCACCTGAAGGGATCCAATCGGTTGTTGCTGACAAGAGGCTACATTATATCTTTGATGTTGCGAAGCGTTCAGCGCCAGCTCACCCTAGGAAGGATTTTTGACTTCGTCATCCCCCCTCAGGTTTTGACTGTTTCTGTCTTTGTCTTGCGCCTTGATGTGTTAGTGCTTGCCATTTTAATATCCGCTTTGGCTATGTAGATTTGTGGTGTGAATCGTGCGACGTATTTTTCCTTGTCACCAACACTTGGTGTGCTTCCCGAATTTTGCGTTCCTCCTGCGCCCGCTGCGAGCGGTGATGGTCCTGGTCGTTCTAGCGGAGCCTTGTCTGATCCGGCGATTCGGGGGTGCGGCGCTTCGTTTGGAGATGAAGATGCCCCGCTTGGCGCGTATTCCGAGCTGAAGAACTCTGGTGCGGCTGGTTCTTCAAGGTCGCCCAAGGTGAACAGATGTTCCCGACAGAAGTCGTCCATTAGATGAGCGATTCGCTTTGGCTTTTGGATGATTTGTGGTATGGTCGTGTCTGATGAATCTAAGTCGTCGTGTAGCGTTGTGCCGGAGGCCGTTGATGATGAATCGTGAGCTGTAGCGATGAATCTCGATGGCCAGCTGAGTCGTGAGCTGTAGCGATGAATTGTTCGGCCTTAGGTCTCAAATGGTCCATATGGTAGGGCTAGCGTCACTGCATGCGTAGGATACATAAGGACTCCCAAGTAGGCACACTGCTGGCAACCCGCGGCGCAGAGGGCGAGCAACTCATGCACGCTTAGGGAGATGCCCGAGATAGGGCCCTTTTCCGAGAGGCTCGATCGTGGCGTAATCAGGGCCTGTGGAGACCGTTCCTACAGATGCTGGGCGAAAAGCCATGCTGCTTGTAGAGTCGTCGGCCATACCGTGACCGTATACAGATTCTGGGCGCGTAAGCTCATGGCGCCCGACCCGAGTGGTATCGCCCGGCTTTTGGGGAAATACCGCTCGGGAGGCCTGTCGATATAATCACAGCGTTTAGGGTAGCTACTTCTATCCGCTGTGGCTAGTCGGCAGACCAGCTTCGGGTGCTTTCTGGTTATGGCCAGACTGTTTGGAGAAACGCCGTATCACATTTTGGCGAGGTCGTCGAACACTGTGGGAGTGTTTGGAGAGGTTGTTGAGCGTTGTGGGAGTGTTTGGAGAGGTCGTCAAACGCCGTGTGAGTGTTTGGAGAGGTCACCTGGATAAAAAAGATGTACGGGGAAAATGTCGAGCTTTTATTGATGCGGGTGAGATACATAGTACAAGTGTTTTAGGCGTCATGAGGTGTTCTATTCTCCAAGAGTTGGGGACGTCAATGCCGTCCTGATATACCTAGGCATGCAGCCCGAGCCCGTGAGCCCGGCACGAGGCCCGCTATTTTGGCACGGCACGAGCCCGGGCTGGCCCGGCCCGGTGTGCGGGCCGTGCTTGGGCCGCACCTGAGGTCCGTGGGCCAGCAAGGCACGGCCCGTTCGGCCCGTTAGAAAATGTAAATCCGATAATATATAGAATTTTAATATATCTCCCCAACTTAAAAAGCACAAAAGGAAGACTTTCGCCTTTGTGTGACCTACGGCTTCGGCCCGCGCGCCTACAACCCCGTGCGATCCTTGTGGCGCGTGCCGACAGGTGGGCCATCAGTGCGATCATTGAAAACCCCTGGTGGAAAGTTTTCGAAAAGCGTCGACATGTGGGCCATCAGTGCGATTATTTAAAATGAAATGATAGTTCGAAAACAAAAAGGAAACAAAACAATCAAAGTCTACAAAAAGGAAACAGAGAGCAATCAAAAGGAAAACAAAAGGAAATTATTACAAACAGCTCCTTGCGGTCCACAAAAACCAAAACAAAGAGCAATCACAGGAAAATAATCACGGTCTACAAATACGCCTCCGAATATCCCATATCTCTCGCGTCCGAGTACCCCCTATGTCTCGTGTGACAGCCAAAGTCGTCGTCATCCCGCTGTCCAACTCCTGATTGCTGCCCCATCGCTCGGGCTCGGGAACCCTAAACGTTGTCTCCATCGCGATATCGTCATCCTGGTCGTCATCCTGGAGGTAAATACTTATTATCAAATTCCAATATTACATTTACCTATGAAAATGAAGTAAAAAATTACTTTACCTGTGACTTTCAGCGATAAATATTTGAGGTGCGTAGAACATTGGGCTACCTCTCTGAAAGCCAAGTAAGATCTATTATGCAAATATGCAAAAGTTTAATACTCTCAACTCAGTATGTCCATGATATCATTTCAGGTGATCTACAAGTACTAAGCAAAGCAACAAATACAACCAGGTTCCAGGTAAACAGTCTAAATTCTAAACTGTTCAATAGTTCATTATATCAGGTGATCTACAAGCACATAAGAAAATGTTGTTTAAATTCCGTACCTCGATGAATTGATTTTGAGTTTTCTCCTCTGCTAGACCCTCCTTAGCATTCTGGAATATGAGTACAAGACGAAAATGCAATCAGTAGGAGTCAATTGTTAGACAGTTTCTCATTCCATCTGAGGTAACAAAACAGTCCAGATAGTAATATTGCAATCGACTTAAACTGTGTCTAGCAGTGAGTCAATTCGTCAAACTGATCTATTGTTGTTCATAATCTATTATAAAATAACAGTGTCACTTTTAGACAGATTGATTGAATGAGCATTATGCCCCATATTCTGTTGACTAAAGTTAGGTACAATGCTCACTTCCAGGTAAACAATCTAATTTGTAAACTGTTCAACAGCCCATGATATCATTTCATGAGAAAACTACAAGTTAATATTCAAATACTTTTATTAGATGAGAGTTATTTTAATCCCATACCTGCTAGATTGTTTTTTAAGTCATTCTCCGCTGGTATACACTCATTAGCATAGACACGATCTGAGCGAGGTACCTGGCCAAACAAAAAAATTACTTTCAGAATGAACAAAAAACAAAATGAAAGGCATGATATATAGTCACATAAGAAAAACCCAATTGGTGTTTGACCACCAGCTCTTGTATATTCAGGTCAGCAGAAACATGGCATCAAACATGTGCATGCAGTGACTACTAGCGCTCGGAGGAAGAAGAGGGACTACTAGCGTTCCTCTCGGTTTGGGATAGGAAGTGGCGTTCCCTATATCCAAGACAACTACCGTCATCGGATTATTAAGGTAACCTACTGTTTTTATCCTGTGGAATTCATCATTCACACACTTAGACGACCCCAACTGAGTCTCCCTCTTCCTCCTCGCTTGAAACAAAACTAACCCATATCCGGGAGTGACACTGAAGTCCTCTACCGCTCGGAGGAAGGACTACTAGCGTTCTCTCTCGGGCTGGGATAGGAAGTGGCGTCCCCTGTATCCAAGACAACTACCGTGATCGGATTTTTTAAGGTAACCTACTGTTTTTATCAAGTGGAATTCATCATTCTTGTAAATGTGAGGAGATCTATTGATTTGCCTATGATTTGATATGAGTCTTATTGTTCGATAGAACTTGTTAGGTTGAACGAGAACTTCCTTCATGTTCATGGAGTGCCACGATTCTTTTTTTTTATCTCAAACTATTTGTTTTTAATTTTTTCCCATATTTTCTGATTGATTTTCTCAAAACATGGGTTTGTCATTCATAAAAAAACGTGTTTGATATGAAAAATGCACTAAATGAGAAAATATATTACTATCGTTCTAGAACAGTAGCAATGAGATAAACCTATCCTTACAACACTCAAAGTCATACCAGGCTGGCCACCAAGCAGCCCAGGTCATGCATAATGGCGCCCACAAAGGCCAGCACAACCAGCCACTAGCGGCTATAAGCCAGCCAGCACCAGCTTTACATAAATATACTTATGTACATCCATATAATATACATAGCACATAATAAGAAAATACTTATCAATGAATAATTAACAATGGAGTGTTTATTAAACTCATTTTCAAAGCATGATCTAATCAATTATAAATGATTTTAAAGATTGAAAAGCATACTTTTAGTTTGAGAAGAAATGAATAAATAAGCATAACTAGAAATTCAGTTGCAGTAAAATAGAAACTTCAATCTAAATATGCTGAAAGTATAAGGAGTTTGAGAACTTATCTTTGTACACGTGCCTCTTTGAAAAGTCAATTTCATTGCTTTTTATAATGTGGAATACCATTTTCAGTTGCAGATAACACAAATGACTCATAAGGTCCAACTTCTTAGCTACCCAATGATGGCTGGCAGCAACTCTCTGACAGCCAATAATAAAAAGGAATATTAGTTTTAAGGAAATACACTAACACTGTGCTCAGATATGCCATAATTAATTACTAGATGAAAAGCCTTCTATTTCGAAACTTAACTTTTATAGAGCTGGAGCGCCTCGGCATCAACTATGAAAGTTATCCCGTCCGAATAAGTACTACACATGAACAATACCACAAACATCAAATATAAGGACATCAAAACAAATAGAATACAGGAAGGGCCTCTGCAGTCCAACAAAAATGAATCAAGCAAGAGAGAGATATAGAGTACCTTTACTAAATATAATTTTTTTCACGGTGAGCTTTGATTGCTTCTGAAGAAACGGTTGAATGATGCTTTTTGATGTGAGACCAATCCTATAGATATGAATACGGTACATCAGAAAAAATATAGAATCAGCTTTGAGTCAAGAGTATTGACAAATCTTTGTGCAAGCCATCTAAACAGTCTGTACTGTAAGAGAAATGAATATTCAAGCAATATGAGGAAATTACAGGCTTAAAAGACAGATTATAGCACCAGCCATTTAAACCTAGCTACTTGTGTGCAGCATGTCACAAAAATAGATTTGAGACAAAATTTGGAACGAGTAGAGTAGTAAGTTAGTACCTTGTGTGATTCAAAATTTGCAAGATCTGAGCTTATACCGGCTTATAAAGCACATGAATAATGCTTTAAGTTCTGAGACAAATACTCTAGATATGACATCTGAACATGTCAACAAAATATGTATTAGCTATACAGAGTCAATATATAGTAATAACAGTTTATACAGTTTAAAGAACTAATAACATATCGCTTACATGTCCCTTAATATAGATAAAAACCTTTTTGACTTATCCCTTTTGAAACTGGAGTCTTGGCCTACTGGTAATCACATTCTTTGGCAAACTTTATTTTTGTTTCCAAGGAATGTGAAGTGTTTTCTGAAAGAAAAGGGACAATAAGAATTTTTAGTTTATTACAAGTGTGGGATACAGACCACCAGAATACAGACCAAAAGTTTAAAAAGTTAGTGCCCTTCCCAACAGTGTGTGGAGAATATGAAACAGAGTGTGAACTTACCATCATATAACTCACTGTTTGATCTCATCAATGTGATCCTTGGGCACGTAATGCCAGGATTAGCATATGAACAGTTGTACGAGACAAAGAAGAGGATATCATGCATAGGTTAAGCAAAAATATTCTCACAAAGAACAAAATTAAAATACTTAACATACAGATGGGCCATCATATTAGTATATTAACATCACAGTTGAAATCACTCCAGAAATCCCCGCTACGAAAATCTATATGTTTCAAAGGTGAATCAGAAAACATATTTACAACTAAAAAAAGTAGTCTGATATAATTATGCATAACTATTCTGAATCAGTTAACTCTTTTTTTCAAAGATGGGTTAGTAATGGAACTTATCTTTTCTAACACCTGTGGTCATTCACACCGCACCTCCATTGGTGAGTTCGTCGTCCACGCAACCCAAACATGAAAAGTCAAACAAAATATAAGATAGTGGACAAGATTAAGTAAAATTATGTTAAAAAAATAACATATGTTCAAGCCATCCAAAGCTACAAATGAATTGAGTTACCCCTAGCAAGAGCATTACCACACCAGTTTGATATGACAGAGGCATCTTTGATTTGGAAAAAAAAGCTTAGCAGATGAAATAGTTATTTTGAGCAATCTTTAAACGCAAAGAAATGCAAGAATAAAATAAAAAAAATGCAAAAGAACCTTTGCATCGACACCCAAAAGGGACAAAATATCAATCACTGGATTGATTTCATTAACTGGTCATAAATCAAATGTTGAGTCATTCATGTTTCAGGAGCTACTTGGATTTATATACTACTGCAAGTATGTTGTAAAAGCTAGACATACTGTTTTCTTCTCTTTATATTAAAAATATTGTTCACTTGGCTCAGAAAACCCATGGCATGTTGAGTTCCAAAGGGATAAGACAATATGTTGAGTTCCAAAGGGATAAGACGATAAACAAATGGGAGGAACTTAGATCCAGATGAATAATAGACACCCGCAAATAAGATATCTCATCTTACAGAAACACACAGAAAAAATAAGATCATACAGGATATGGTTCCTCGTGAATTTGACACCGACTCAAAGTGGACAGGCTCAACAGACATTTAAACTGCAACTATAGCAACTATATGTTTAAGAAACAAACAGATAACAAAAAAATGGGCACAGTGCTCTGAAAGTACTTTAAGGCTCTGCCTTAGCTGAACAAAAAAAAGGGCCTCTATACATGGAAAATGAGAATCAAAACTCAAAAATTATAAAAGAAGCTTCAGGAGGCGCAAACCAGATTCTATTCACTTAAGTGAGCTCCTAAAGTCCTCCATAACCAGACCTGAATGAACAGAAGAAATACTCCATATATATATACTTAGTCCCATTGTTTTTTGGCAGCAAATATTGACATTCTGGATCATATTGTCACACCCGGTTTTAAGAACAAAACCAGATATACACCATATGTGAGCCCAGGAAGTCAAATCTCACATATAGCTACAAATTAAGGTGATATCAAAAGACAATACTTAAATACATAACATATAAGCTCAAAGGATAACCTCAACACAGCAAACAGCGGAAAGACGACTCTGAAACTTCGGGTGAAGACTCCACTTCCACAGGGACCAACTGACTGGTTGACCACAAGCCTATCTTTTCCCACTCTTGTAATCTGGTACCCATCCGGGATTTTTATCCAATTATTAAAAATAAAGCAAGCGTAAGTACATATCGTACTCAACAAGAATAACATGGGGTTCATGAGGCTCAAAAAGGATAGACACGGGTTTAACTGCATTTGCTTTTAGTAAGTCACAATTTTAGCAATTGAGTAGCATCAAGTTCAACATAAGCCCAAATAACCACATGATCAAGTGAACAAGATATAATGCTTATATGAACAAATCACAATAATCAATAACAAATAACAACTGATGAGCCATGACATAAGGACATCACACAGTAAGGAGCCCAAGCCGCTCGTGACCGTGAGCACGGCTATTATAATAGTTTTTAACTCTACGCAGAGGTGTACATCTTTACCCATAAGTCGTGAATTGCCCTTTCGCCCGAGGACGTGAATTGCCCACTTCCAAGGTAGGTCGGCAAGGTTCACTACGAGACCGTTCATAGATTCCACTAATAGGTAACAACCCGCTACAAGTTTTCTTTAACGAGATCGTAAGAACTCCCCTCCCAGAAGTCACCGCAGTGCACCTTCCGGCAGGCCAAGTCCCCACTTTCTCAGAGCCCTTCTTGCGCCCTCTCGGGTAAGTTGCCACAAACTAGCAAAAGCCTAATACCGAGTCAAGCCAGAGCCCATTAGCTTATGGTAGTACTGTTTTCTCGGGGTAATCTACTTACAGAAATATCCCTATGAGTGAGAACACCGGTGTGAGTTCCTGATATTCCACCTATAGTCCACGTTGCTAAAAAGTCATCTTTTACCGTTATTGCATATATCATTAGTCAAGTTACAAGATCATGGTTATTCTTTATGAGCACTAGCACAAGCTACCCATATGCAAACCCTCAAAGGTGATAAGGCACAGGATATCAAATCTAGGTAATCCTCACGGGAATTCAAGGTAGACACATGCATATGAATTAAATGACATTAAAGTGTGTAGGTAACAAGGAAGATCTCATGCTATACTTGCCTTAAACGCTTAGATCCTTTCTTCAACTTATTCTCAACTTCAGATAACTTCTTCTTGATCTCCACGTAATCTCACCGATTGGACAAGATCGTAAACACCACTCAAGCAGCTGAACAAACATGCATAACATACAATAGATCTATTTAGAACAATACACCAATCAATGAAAAGAGCTTTAAAAGAAATCTACGTCTTTCTACGATCACACAGACGCGAGAACCACGCTAATCGGATCTATAGCGGAAAAGAAACGGCTACCAAAAGATTAGCTTTAAAAAGAAAACTAGGCTTCATTTATCTTATCTATATAAAAAGCATGTATTGGATACTTCAGAGAAATACCCAAACTGAATTAATTCACATTATATTTTCTTGGAAAACAAGATTAAACTAGGTATATATTATTTTATGAAAAGCCGAGGTGGAAACCCTAATTTGTTTTAATTGGAAAACCATTGCTTATAGATTAATCAATTATCATTTTACTTGAAAGAATAAAACATATTTATTACTGTTACTACCATGTAGATCTTATCATTACGAAACCAATGCAACTAGAATGGGACAAAACGGATCTAGAACGTAGAGGTTATAAAATAAACAAGATTTTATACACAAGATTAATTCATTAAAAGAGATTAACTAAACTTTATTTTTCAAAAGTATATAACATAGATGAAAACTATACCATTAGATAGATCTTGAAATTACAAAGCTAACGCAACTCGAACGGATCGAATCAGAGCTAAAACGAAGATTTTATAAGCTTTTCAAATCAGATGAAAATTCTGTAAATAAGATTTTTTTTTCATTTATTTTTGAATAAAAACAGATCTGATGGAGATTACGCTTTTCAGAGAAGAAAGCGTAAAGGCAGAGTACTCCATGGACGGCGGGTTGAATAAGAAACAGATCAGGGTCTCTTTAGCAATTGTTACCCACGAAGGGGTATGGCTCACGTGAGCCATTGGATCCCAGATGGATGGCTCAGAATAGATGGAGCGAGAGAGATGGGATTCCCCATAGGGGGAACAGGGGAGGGCAACACTATGGCGGACATTGCCGGCGATAGGGAAGCTCACCGGCGCACGGATTCGGCCCTAGAGGCCACGACTTGGAATGGGGAGGATACAAGGAGCCAGAGGGGGAACACGCGAACTAACCCAAGGTTTCAGATGTGGCCGGAGGCGGATGGAGGTGTCCGGCGATGAGAAGCAGTGGTCGGCGGCTCCCTGCTCACGGTGGCAAGACTGTACAGTCAAGGAAGCACAAAACCGAGCGGGTCAAAGGGTTATATGGGTCCCAAACCTTGTTCCGAAGGAGGTGGAGGGCTAGCGGCGGACTGAGGGAGATTCTGAGGCGTCAATGGCGGCGGCAGCATGCTCAACTCGTCCGCGAGGTGCGTCTGTGGGCGCTGGGGTAGGGTAGGCGATTGTAGATGGAGATGGCGCGGGCGGGGATTGCAGCGCTATTTAATGGGGAAGAAGGGAGTCCTGGCGTGATGCGCACGCCAAGGCAGCTCTCGGGTGGAGCCGGACTCTGCTTCGGCAGAGTCCCGATTGGGACGACGCGAGGAGGGAGAAGCTGCTGACAGCGTGGGCTCGCGCGGTCAGAGAGAGGAGAGGAAGGCGGTTCTGTGTGCGGGAGCTGGGCCAAGGCCGGCGTACTGGGCCGGGCGAAGGAGAAGTGGGGGCGTTGGGCCAAGCCCATGCGAGGAGAGAAGGAGGGAGGACCGAGCTGGTTTGAGCCAGCAGGCCAAAATCAAAGAGAGGGAGAGGAAGAGAGTTTTGATCTTTTCCTTTTATTTATTTATTTTTCTTTTGATTTTCAAAAACACTTTTCGAAACGCAGTTTGAAATCCTTTGAGTCTTGTAAAACCAAACAACATAAAAAGGATTATGCAGAGGCATGAATGCTTCAACATGTTGCTAGACTAAAGATAAACTTTAATTTGATGAAAATGTTTTTGTTTACCTACATTTTTCATGAGCACCAAATTCGAAATTAAACCAATTTCACTCTATTTCAAAAATTCAAGTTTCCGGGTGTTACACATATATACTATGCCTTGTTGATGAAGTAGGAAAGTGGGGGGAAACGAAGCCATAAGAGAAGCATGCCTTGTTGATAAAGTAGGAAAATGGGGGAAATGAAACCATAAGAGAAACAAAATGCTGCTATGGACTTATTCAGTTGTCCCCGGGTAGAAGAGAAGTGTCCATGAAAAGATAATCAAACTAATTTTGAACAAAATAGCAAACGCATGCTGGACTGAGAATAAAGTGCCACCCAGAAATGAACCATGTCATTAGAATTAATCGACCCAGCTGAATACTACCAGAAACAAACACGGTTCAGCTGCCTTGCGCTCAAACTCCTGCTAAACTCAGCTTAGTTACTGCGTCACCCCAGAGGGACTATTTGCCCATGGCTACCAAGTTTTGCACTTAAAATCTGGCGCGACGACACCACATCAGTCCACAAATGCAGTGGAATGACCAGTCAAACAATGAGTCTTACACAAGCATGAAGAACATTCAGAAAGTTACCTCCTCGACGGCCTTCTCTCGTGCCTTCTCTGACAGCCACAGCACCTTTATCTCCGCGTGCGCCTCGCCAAACTCCATATCCCTAACAATTACTGGTATGCTCAAAATCACAGACACATAGATTTAGACACATAGGGCAAAACAGTAAAACAAGCACTAGATCAAAATAGTTAGGGTTTGAGAAGGGGGAAATGGCTGGGATTTGTTTAGCCTATGCCACTAGTAAATGGAAACAAGAACTAGATCAGATCCGAATACACACAGGTCTAATGGTTAGGTTTTGAGAAGGGGTAGTTGTACCTGGTGGTGTGCGCCGGTATCGGATGCGGTGTGCGCCGGGGACTAGGGTTGAAGCTGGTCAAGCTCTCCAGTCTCCACAACAAACTCGGCGCGGTGGTGCAGGTCCTGCCGCCTTTGCGAGCTCGGCGCTTCGGTGCAGGTTGTAGATGCGAGCTGTGGAGGGAGACCGAGCGTGATTCAGTTGGTGGGTGGAGGATGCGAGGAAGACGAACTGCTGGGAACTACTGGAACGACACTCGAAGAGCCTGACCTGAGCACCGGCCGTACGCCTGATTTGCGCGGATTCGGACTCGACTGGCCGCGCAGATCTGGTTGTTCTGTGACCGCAGCACGGCGCGGTGGTGCAGCTGTGCAGCGGTGCGCCATGGCAGCGGCTGAGGGAGAGAAGTGGGTGGGTAGGTGGACGGTTGAGGAAGACGAGTGGCTGTTGTCAGCTTCGAGTGGGTTCGTGAGCGGATAGGGCCTGAGTAGGTCAATTTTGCAACGAGGTCCTCCATTTTCATATGAATCAAACCTCAGTCCCTCTACTTTCTCAGTTGTGTTTTCAAAAAAAACCCACGTTTTAACGGAAATAACTCTTACTCCATATCTGGTGTGGACCGGTCAGCTTCCACTTCCTGAGCTTAATGGGCCAAAGTCAATTTTTTTTGCTAACTATTATTTGTAGAGATGCAAGTGGGATAGCCCGTGAACCCACATATAGGCTTAATTTTTGCGGGTTCAAGCGGCAACCCACAAAATTAAGTCTATATGCGGGTTATGCGGGCTGCCGCTTGCATCCCTAATTATTTGTCTTTTATATTTTCTTATCTATTACTTTGGGATATCTATTATTTTTCTTCTTTACATTTTTAAAAATTTTATGTAACTTTACTATTATGTAAACAAATATTATATTCAAGGAGGTTCTAACGCCAAAGTCGAGGTAATATAAAATTTTACTAATACAATGCATTTTCATTTGATGTGTATTGCATAATAAATATTAATTTAGTGACATCTATATTTATTACGGAGTATCATTCATAGGTATTGGGAAATATTTATCGGGCTCTACATGGAGATGATGTATACACACTATATGACTACTGGAGTATTAGTTGTACATATTTGATTTTAATTTCAAGAATGTTGACATGTAACACGTTTACATTTACTCGAATCAATGATGTCTACTTTTTTGGAATTATTTTTATATATTGTGCGATCCATGTGTTTTTAGTATAAATTTTTTGTTATCCTGTAGCAACGCATGGGCATTCAACTAGTTATAGTTCTAAATCCAAAGATACATCTACCTCACATTGTAATCCAACATCAAAATAGACCAAATTCGTAAAAAAAATATCAAAATGAGTCAAATTTGCACAAAGAAAAACATAAAAATAGGCCAAATAAGCTATGGGCTGGCACGGCCTGCAGGGCACGGCGTGCCTCGTCGGCCCGGTGACCATCAGTACGACACGGCTCGGTCCTAATCGGTGAGGCGATGCGATTCTGGTCGGGTGACTTCCTTGACGATGTAGGGACCTTCCCAGTGTCAAGAGAGCTTGTGCATGCCTTCGGGCTTGAGCTTCCTCTTTAGGACAAGTTCTCCTATGGTGAACGACCTGGAGTGGACGTTGCGGTTGTAGTATCGGCGGACGCCTTCTAGGTACTTGGTCGTTCGTATGCATGAGGTTAACCTCTGTTCTTTGAGGCGATCAAGGTCGTCGATCCGAGCTTGGTCGGATGTTTCTTCGTTGTAGTGCTCTACTCGCAGAGAACCGAAGGCGATGCCAGTTGGGATTATAGCTTCAGAGCTGAAGACCATGAAGTACGGGGAGACGTCGATGTTGTGACTGGGTTGTGTACGTAGTCCCCATAATGTCGCGGGTAACTCGCGTAGCCAGCGACCTGTGTTCTTTTCCTCCTCCTGGTATAATCGTTTCTTAAGTGCATCAAGTATCATTCCGTTAGCGCGTTCGGCCTGGCCGTTTGCTCTAGGATTTGCAACGGAGATATATTTGATCAATATTCCATTGTATTCGTAAAAGTCCCAGAAGAGGTTTCCAGTGAAGTTTGACCCTAGGTCGGTGGTGATTGAATTTAGTATGCCGAACCGGTGTATGATTTCATCAATGAAGGTGACTCCGCTCCCTGCTGAGGCTTTGGTGATCGGCTTGACCTCGATCCACTTGGAGAATTTGTCGAAAGCTACGTAGATCCACTTAAAGTTCGCCGGTGCTGGTTGGAAAGGGTTGAGCATATCGAGCCCCTAGCAGGCGAAGGGCCAGGAGGATGGTATTGCTTGGAGTTCTTGGGCGGGGCGGTGAGTTTGTTTTGCGAAGAATTGGCACCCCTTGTAGGTGCGCACCATTTGCTCTGCGTCGGTGACTGCTGTGGGCCAATAGAATCCTGCTCGGAAGGCTTTTCGCACTAGCGTTTTTGCTGCGGCGTGATTTCCGCATGTGCCGGCGTGGATGTCTTGTAGGATTGCGGTGACGTCTTCCCTGGAGACACATTTTTGTAGTACTTCGAATCTGGAGTTTTTCCTCATCAGCGCGCCATCAATAAGAACATAGTTGTGAGCTCGGCGGGTTAATCGTTCAACTTCAGTCTCGTCTGATGGCACTAGGTTGTTGGAGAGGTACTGAATGAAATCGTCCCGCCAGTCGACTGGTTTGCCGACGGTCGCGGCGACTGTCGCATTAGCTTGAGGTGGAGGTACGCCGTCCGGCAGGGCTTCATGTTTGTCGGTGATTGATGGCTCAAGCAGATCTTGTACGAAGACTCCTGCGGGGACGGTGGATCGCGACGATCCTAACTTGGAAATTTCATCTGTTGCTTGGTTTTGCTCGCGCAGAACGTGGTAATATTCGATCCCGAAGAAATTTCCTTCTAACTTTTGGATGGTGGTGCAATAGGCGTCCATCTTTCCGTTACAGTGGTTCCACTCTTTGTTGAGCTGGTTGATCACTAGGGCTGATTCGCCGTTGACGATGATGCGCTTTATACCGAGTTCACTGGCGATGCGGAGCCCATGCAGTGTTGCCTCGTATTCGGTGGCGTTGTTTGATGTCAAGAACGGTAGTCGCAAG
>CM039129.1:21918427-22047294 GCA_022036555.1 Microstegium vimineum | reverse complement strand
ACGATCCCTGAGTTGAAGATATACGAAGCTAATAACGTCGAACGACCCAGTTCCATTCAGCTTCAGGCGAAAGAAGTACCAGAACAGATCAAAATGAGGATATATCCCAATGTACGCCTCACACATATGAATAAAAACGACAATATGCCCAATCGAGTTAGGATTCAGGTTACAGATCGAGATATCATAATACCACAGCAAACCACGAAGGAAAGGGTGGACAGGAACTCCAAAGCCACACCGAAAGAATGGCTTGAAAACAACAAGCTCACCCATGTTCGGTGTCGGGAACAACTCGCCAAACGTCGACCGCCAACCGCCGAACTCCTTATCTGGAAGAAGACCACTAAACACAAGGGTATTAATATCACCCTCCTTCAGTGTGCTCCGCGTCTAGTGCTTCGCCCAGGGCAGCATCCCAATCTCCTCAACCCTAACATTTGGGGCGGCGACACAGACGCTCCCCTAACCGCTAACGACGACCTCGCCGCCGCAACCATCGTCGCGGATGGCCTCACAGCACTACGGCGGACAACCTTGTTCGATGCCATCACTAGCAAAGCGGAGTAATCAGGCACTGCAATGAAAAGGGTAAAGAAACGATGGGAAAACTACGGGAGAAGAAGAAAAGGTCTCACCACAATGAGAGAATGGAAACCACCGCCGCCGCCAACTCCCCTCTTTATACCAAGCGGCGCGTCCCTTGGCATCCAAGGGTTTTTGGGAAACCGCAACGGCCAAATACAGAACCGCCACGACGACCCCTCTCCGCGCCGTGACTTGGGCTTCTTAATGCGCGGTTAATTCGACCCACGAACTTCCTTTTCCATTTATCTTTCCATTCCGTATTTATTTTCAATCAATCTCCACAAGTTACGGAAAAAGATTTCCTAAATACCACTAACACCACACTCCCGGGGACTGGACGTACAATTTCGTTATGATTTTTTTTTGGCAGGAACAGTAACACAACTACAATACACTAGTTGGCAAGTCCTGCAGGACTTCTGCTACAGTATCACTCCGGGACTTCGCCGACCGTAAACGACGACTCAGCTACCTGCTTGAAGACTCGACCAGGCTCGGGGACTCCATCAAGGACTACACCAAGCAAGGCTCGGGACTGCCGCCATGGCACAAAGAGCGACGGCACGGAACAGCAAAACACCCGGGGACTGCAACCCGGGGACTACGGATGAAGCAATATGACCCCGATGCAAGAACCTTCCAGCTCCTCGCATCAGGCTCGGGGACTATAGGTATTCGCAGTCTTTTTTACCAAAACTTATATTTCAGTCTTTCTTCTATAATCCTGATGCAAGAGCCTCACAACCTCTTACATCAGGCTCGGGGACTATGGGTATTCGTAGTCGTTTTTTACAAAACTCATGTTTTACTCATTACTTATGCTTATTTATATGTCCTTTATCTTCATTATAAAGCTTGGCACCATGTGCATTCTTCACCTATTACCAAGCTCGGGGACTAAGTGGGTACACTTCACCTTGCGGTGAATGTACTTGTTTTCTTCTCGACAAAGCTATGTTGTTTTCTGTTGTCTTTTGCAGAGCCTAAGTGGGTACACTTCACCAGGAAACAAGCCGTTCAAAAAGTTTTTTCTTCTTCAGCACGTCACATCCTCCTAACAAGCAGCTGCAGCATCCATCAAAGGCGACCTGCTCGCACATCAAGCTACGACGCTCTCGACCAGCCCAACCTGGTCGGGAGGCTTCTCCAAGCAACGCCCCGACCAACTAGCCTGGTCGGGACCCTGCAACGATGACTTCATGCGATGGAGACCAGATGTACACCTCCAAGGACGATGTTGCTGACTTGCTAGAAGAATATAACATGCTCGGGGACTTGTTGGGGATATTACCTCGGCATATCCCCAGGTACCTTATGGGCCTGTTGACTAGGAGACGACCCAACCCTTGAGGCCTTGCGGCACACGACCAGCCCGTCGTGCTCGCCAAGGACTCCGAAGAAGCCTTGCTCACCAAGAAGGATCCTAGTAGATAGACTCGGATCCCTTACCTTAAGGGATCGATCGTAATCTGTTAGGATATGGAAATTATAACCCCGCTCCCCGGCTATATAAGGTGAGCAGGGACCCCCTCCAAAACATCCTCATACGATCCCGTAGATCTCATCTACGGATCTTGTAACCTAATACTTATACCAATCCAGCCACCAAAACACAGGACGTAGGGTATTATGGCGATTTGCCGGCCCGAACCTGTCTAAATCGTCGTGTCTATGCTCTTTGTGTTACGCTTGATCACCGTCGCCACACCTCCACCTACAATCTACTACCATGGGGTGTAGATTGCGATGCATATTTCGTCGACAAAGCTAGCAATCGATCTTCATCCAATATTTCTCTGTTCATTTTATTTTTTTTGTTTGTGGCTCATGAGCCAAACGAGCTGGCTCGAGCTTTTTTCTGAGCCGAGCCAAGCTAGCTTTTTATCTCGTTAGTTATAACGAGCTAGCTCGAGCCAGCTCAATATCGTACCGAGCCAGACTATGCCGAGACAAGCCAGCTCGATATCCATCTTTACCTGACTCCACGCGCTCCTTCAGTGACACCTTCACCTCCACTGATCTCCTCCGCCACGCGCCGATCCATCGCCATCTCCTGCTTTCTCGCATGCCTCCTTAGATTCTTCGGTTTGTCTTCTAAGCCATGCTCTACATTACCAATGAGGAACCAGGTTCCAATCTTCTCTCACTCCTATGTTTCCTCCTTCCCCTATCCAACTTGGATAGGGACCGCTCCTCTACCTGGGCCCCCACAACCATGGATCCCAAACCACTTGACCACTCCTCACCTACCACACCTCCTGAGCCACTCCATTCTCCTCCACAGATGCCCACTCTTTTCATCTAGTTCTCTACCGCCACGCCTCATGAACCCATCCAACAACCTAGCCTCTCCCGGTGACTTGGATCTTGTGAAGTCCCTTGAGGCTTTACATGTCTCCTCATGTTTGACCACCAGCTCCTATTGACAAGCGGAGGAGTCCCTGGCCACTCAGTTCTACCTCCTTCTCAAGGTGGCGGACTCATTGAGGACCGTGAGGGATATCTCCGT
The DNA here is from genome assembly GCA_022036555.1 of Microstegium vimineum. Taxonomy (NCBI): domain Eukaryota; kingdom Viridiplantae; phylum Streptophyta; class Magnoliopsida; order Poales; family Poaceae; genus Microstegium; species Microstegium vimineum. The sequence continues at coordinate 22,044,197 of CM039129.1, read as the reverse complement.
CCACTCAGCAAAGGAAGAACTCATCATCACATGGAAGGACAACTATGCAACAGTCAATGCGATATACATAAATCTCTTTCTTGCAACCTTCTAGAACAACAAAGCCATGATGTTTGTGATTAAGAAACAACCCTAGATAGTCCATCGTCACAATTTGCTCATAGAAATGTATGACCCAAAAAAGGACTATTTGCTTATCGTTTTGAGCACGTGTATGTTACAATCAAGTTGTTTGGAATGCCTAGAGAAATCAGAACCATGGATAATGTACAAAAGATTATGAACCAGATAGGTCAACCTTTAGATCTTGATTAGCTTAGGTCGTCCACCTTAACTTGTGATGAATTCTTTGTTCTAGCAAGAGCCAAACTCAACATCACCAAGCCAGCAACATATAGAGGTTTTGTTCCCATCTCTAATACTAAGTCCATGAAAGGATCAAGATGCTCAAGTGGGGGGGGGGTGAATTGAGCTTATTTAAATTTCTAAAGCAAAAATTAAATCCTAAGAAAATGCCAATTACCCCCTAGTGCAAGTATCAATTCAAGTAAAGTAAGAACACCCTATGCAATTCTACTCAAGCAATAAGAAATTAGTGCGGAAAGTAATGCTTGAAAGTAATTGCGGTAAGTAAAGAGAGAGGGGGAAGAAGGATGTTGACACGATGACATTTTGCCGAGGTATCGAGGAGTCAACACTCCCCCTATTCCTCGTTGGAGCACCCGCTCAAGGGTATTGCTCCCCCTTGATCAGCGCAAGGACCATGTGCTCTCTATGGGTTGATTCTTTACCGCTCTGGCTTGGTGAACCACCCACAACCAGTCACGGGACGTAGAGGGGGGTCATCCACATGCTCTGGATGATCACCACATCTCTGATCGTCATCAAACCGTCTAGGTGTTGTCAATCACCAAGAAAAACAAGCTAGAACTCTCACTTGACTTACACATGTCGCATGAGGTGGATGGATTGAAAGTGCAATCAAGCCCTAAGTGGGTTTTGATGTTGATGACCGCTTAATTCAAGAACTAATGAGATCTATTGAGATGACAAGAAGGTAATGATAAAAAGAGAAAGACATAGAGAAGGAGGTACCCCAATTCTTATGGTGGCTTCTATACTCATCAAAGGTTTAAATTCATTTATGGTTTGAATTTGAGTATAGGAACGTCGTACTATTAAGGGGGATTCTAGTGTTGTTTGGTCAAATGTGAATCACATGCTCAAATCTATATCCCAGACATACACTCAGCTAACTCAAAGTCCAGGTCAAATCTCAGTTTCAGCAGACTCTCTGAGCTAGGGCGGCAATGTCGCCCTCCCTTTCCAGCGTATTTTCCTGACTATAAATACCCGTTGGAACGGTCATCTCCTTACCAGTGCAGTACCCCTTAGTCTTCCTCTGAATCTGACCGTTGCAAAACATAGCTCTCTCTTCCTCTCTCTCTCACTCCATTGTTGACCTTCACCCTCCAAGCAATCCCACACTTCCAACCATAGATTCTTGTGGGAAAAGGCAGCAAAACACTCCTAGAGAGCTGATCTACTACTTCCCAAAGTCTAAGAGCTTGTGGTTCTCATTTGGCCAGCGGTGCTAGGGTTTGTTACCCTTGGAGCTTGCTCCTCGCTGGCTAGGCGTCGCTCTAGAGCTTGCCCCTCTCTTGTGGCAGCCTAGGGAGGTTTGTAATCGGCGTGTGAAGCTAAGAGACTACCCCTCATCTCAAGGATTCACTTCCTTGACTTGAGATTAAGTTGGTCTTGCAAATCTCCTAGCCTTTGTGGCACCTTAACAACGTGGACCTAGGCAAGCCTTGGCAGCGAGCTGAATCACGGGATAATTCTTTGTGTCCCGTGTGTTGTTCCCTAGTGGTTTACTTCTTGCAATATATCTTGTGTTAGGGTTTGTGTTGTTGATTCAAGGAGAAGAATCATTTCTGTGGTAACCACTCTCCGAACTAGTTCTGGTGTTGATTTTGCAGGGAAGGACTCAACTTGGTGCCTAGTATCTCCCTGCCAAAACTCATCTCTATTTGTTCATTTTCCAGAGGCCGGCAATGCCGCCCTCCCTAGGCTGGCAGTGCCGCACTAGTATTTAACATCTGCTCGAGTTGATTTTTTACAGCCTATTGACCCCCTCTAGGCTATTTACCCTTCCAGAGATCCTACAAGTGGTATCAGATCTTGGATACTTCGTATACGCTTCACCGCATGAAGTACGGAAGTTGGTCAAGGTTCCGGGGGACCTCAAGTTGGTGAGGCAGCAGACAAGGTGTTAGTGGAAGATGCAAGTAGTAGGGACCTATCCGGGTCTAGCTACTCCTCACTTCCCGCTGCCAAGCCCACCGACGAGGGCAAGTTACAAGCAAAGAAAGAAAGAAAAGAAGAGAGAAGACTTGAGAGAGAAGAAAGAATCAAGAGAAGGGCAGTAAGAGCAAAGAAGGAAGAAAAGAAGGCCAATGATGCTTCATCTAGTGAGCTATCAAGTAGCTCGGATGATGGAGATGATGATGCATCCTACTACGACTCCAAGGGTGGAAAGAAGAAGAAGGAGAAGGATGATGGCAGCAGCAACAACAAGAAAAAGTACTCCGCCATCTCTTTCAACTATTCTTATTTGAGTAACTGTGACCGTAAGTCTTTCGTCAATGTTCCCACCGCCAAGTTACCTCATTTCGATGGGACTAACTCTGCTAAATGGAAGCATGTGATGAAGGCTTACCTTATTGGTCTTCACCCTGGTCTTTGGGAGATTGTTGTGAAGGGTGCGCAGGTGCCGGAGGATCCCGAAGAGCCAACAAATGAAGAGATGATTGGTGTCCATCTCAATGCTCAAACCACTAGCATCCTCCTTAGTGCTTTGGATGGAAATGAGTACAATAGAGTAATGAATGTGGATGTGGCCAAGCAAATTTGGGACACCCTACACCTAACTCATGAAGGTGTAGATAAGGTGAGAAAGACAAAGATTGATTTGATGATGGCCAAGCTCAATAGGTTTGTGATTGTGGACGGTGAAGGGCCACAAGAGATGTTTGACCGGTTGATGACCATGGTTAGGAAAATTAGAGGATATGGTTGTGAGGAGCTTGATGATCACAAAGTGGTGAAAATCATGTTGGAAGCCTACTCACCAAGAAATGAGACCGTGGTCACCTTAATTAGAGATAAGAAGTTTGAGCACTTCACTCCCAATGATGTGCTTGGAAGATTGTTGACCTTTGACATGCAAAGAGAGGAAGCAAATGAAAGGAGAAAGCTTGGAGAGTTGCAATCAAAGCTTGATGGCATGAAGATGAAGGATGTGTCTCCCAAGTCAAGCAAGGCAACCAAGAAGAGCTTCTAGGAAAGAAAGATGGTAGCAAGCAAGCATCTACAAGCAAAGCCCAAGAAAATGAAGCAAGTGCAAGAAGAAGATGACACCACTTCCTCCTCAAGTGATGATGAAGATGGTGGGGCTGATTTTGAAGAGATCAAGGATGTTGCCTTCTTCATCAAGAAGTTCGAAAAGGGCTTGAAGCAAAATGGTTACAAATTTGTGAAAAGAAGATTCCCCAACAAGAAGAAGAGAACTTGCTACAATTGTGGTAGCACCGAGCACTTTATTGCTAAGTGCCCAAATGAGAAGAAAGATGGCTTCCACAAGAAAGAAAGACAAGAAGGCAAGTTTGAGCCTAAAAGAAGATTCAAGCAAGTTGGTGAAGCACAAATCGGTCATGAGTGGGACTCATCATTAGAGAGCCAAAGTGATGAGGATGAGAAGCTTGCAACCATAGCTATTCATGAGTCATCCTCTACACCGAAGCTCTTCAACAACATGAGTGATGATGATGACTACTACTCCCCTCACAATTGACTCATGGCAAAGGGTGTGAAGGTAAAATCAAAAGCCAAATCTCATCCTCCTACTCATGATGCTTCTAGTAGTGATCTTAGTGACACCTCTAGTGATGAAGGATCTAGTGATGAAGAAATGGATGAAATCATAGAGAACCTAAATCCTAAAATTACACTAGTGATCACTAAGATAAAGGAGGAATTAGAGGGCATCCAAGTAGAGTTGGACAATAGAGAGAATGACCTTGATGATCTCGAAAAAATGTATATTGCCAACAAGGAAGCTCTTAAGGAAGAGAGAAGTGAGGTGAAATCCTTGCAAAAGGCCTTGGCCAAAGAGCAAGGAGATCATGCTCTCATTAAGAAGGCTAATATTTCACTCCATGAGAAGTATTGTGTCTTGGATGAAAAGCACAAAGAAATGGAGTTGCAATATAACCTTCTTTAGGAGAGCAACCCACAACCCTCTACCTTAAAGGATACCTCTATTCCTTCCACTAGCCAAGGTTGTGGAAGATGTTTTGAAATTGATACAAATGCTTATTCCACTAACCTTTCCAACATGGAAGCTATGAAAAAGGAGATTGCAAGGCTCAATGCTTTGTTAAATAAGAAGTGCCATGATGAAAAGAAACCGACAAGTGGCAAAGTTGATCAACCAAAGATGCCACAATTCAAAGATGGAAGACATCCTTTCATCAAAGATGGATTGGGCCTCACTTGCGGAGGCAAAGAGAATGGAAGAAAGGTTTTCAAAGGAATTGAGTGTGTTCAGTTTGTGAGCAGTGGGAGAATAGGTACAAAGAGGCCTGCACAGCCTGTGGCACAAGCCTCACCCCGAGTAGCAGAGCCACCCAAGGGCGGCAATGCCGCTCCCCGCAGAAAAGGGAACGCCACCTGTGATTCCACTGCCCACAACAAGCACACAAAAGAGGTGTATAAGGTGAAGAATGAGGTTCAGAAGCCAAAGGAAACTATCTGGGCTAACCCAAATAGATATTCGTATCAATCAAGGGCTCAAGCATCTCGCTCAAGTTTGAAATCTTGCTTTGAGTTGAAAAACAACAGCAAGGGTGAAGTGATTGCCAAGCATATTGGCAATGGAAAGAATATTTACATTAATGCATTCATTTGGGTTCCTAAGACTCTTGTTACTAACATGCAAGGCCCTAAGAATCTTTCGGGACCTAAATCAAGGAACTAAACTTGTTTTGTAGGCATACTCCTCCGGTGGATCAAGTTGGGTGAATAGTGGATGCACAAATCATATGATCGGAGAAAGGAGTATGTTCAGTTCATATACCCCCTCCACCGATGCTAGTGAGAACATTGTCTTTGGAGACAACTCAAAGGGGGATGTGATCGGTTATGGTAAAGTTGCTATAACTGTAGATCATTCTATCTCAAATGTATTGCATGTTGATTCGTTGAGTTACAACTTGTCCGTTTCACAACTTTGTGAGATTGGCTACAATTGTCTCTTTACGGATAAGGGTGTTGAAGTTCTTAAGAGGGAGGATTCCTCTATTGTCTTTACGGGTCGTTTGAAGGGCAAGCTTTACCTAGTTGATTTCAACAAAAGTAAAGCTAAGCTTGAGACTTGTTTAGTGGCAAAATCTAGCATGGGTTGGCTTTGGCATCGCCGAATAGCCCATGTTGAGATGAGGAACTTGGCCAAACTCCTGAAGAATGAACACATCCTTGGACTAACAAATGTTCATTTTGAGAAAGATAGAATATGTGGAGCTTGCCAAGCCAGAAAGCAAGTAGGTGTACCACACCCACCAAAGAGTATCATGACCACCACTCAACCATTGGAGTTGATTCATATGGATCTCTTTGGACCGGTTGCCTACATAAGTATTGAGGGTAACAAATATGGTTTAGTAATTGTTGATGATTATTCTCGTTTCACTTGGGTGTTCTTTGTTTATGATAAGTCCTAGGTACAAGACAAGGTGAAAACCTTTGTGAGAAGAGCTCAAAAGGAATTTGGTCTCCCAATCAAGAAAGTGAGAAGTGACAATGGGATCGAGTTCAAGAGTACCATGGTGGAAGAGTTTCTTAACGATGAGGGCATCAAACATGAGTTTTTAGCTCCTTACACCCCTCAACAAAATGGTGTAGTAGAGAGGAAGAATATGACTCTCATTGATATGGCAAGGACAATGCTTGATGAATACAAGACTTCAGACATCTTTTGGTGTGAAGTAATCAACACCGCTTGTCATGCCATCAACCGTCTCTATCTACACAAGAAGCTTCAAAAGATATCATATGAACTCCTAACCGGTAACAAACCAAAGGTGTCTTACTTTAGAGTTTTTGGGTGCAAAGTGTTCATTCTCAAGAAAAGACCCAAAACCTCTATGTTTGCACCTAAAGTTGATATTGGCATATTACTTGGTTATGGATCAAATGAGCATGCCTATCGTGTTTTCAACCAAACCGTTGGTAGAGTTGAGATCATGATAGATGTGAATTTGATGAATCTAATGGCTCTCAAGTAGAGCAAGTTGATGCAAGTGTTGTAGGAAAGGAGGATCCACCATGTGAAGCAATCAAGAACTTGGCTATAGGAGAAAATAGGCCATTGGAAGAAGAAGATGCTGATCATGAGGAGCCTCAAGGTGTTGCTGCACAAGATTCCACTGTGATACTCGACAAACAACAGCAGCACACACCTGCTATAGTTCAGCAGGATGGCAGTGCCGCCCCTAGGGTTGGCAGTGCCACCCTCAGTGAACCAGCAGCAGGCAGTCCAGCAAGCACTTCATCACATCAAGGGCTCAACTTAGAGCCTATATTTGAACAAGAACAATATTCTAGTACAACAGAAGATCAAGGAGGTGTTGAACACCCAAGACTACGCCAAACTATCCAACGGGATCACCCCGTTGACAACATTCTTGGAAGCATCCGCAAGGGGGTAACAACTCGTTCTCATATAGCAAACTTTTGTCGATATTACTCGTTTGTTTCCTCCTTGGAACCCTTGAAGGTAGATCAAGCACTTGATGACCCGGATTGGATTATGGTCATGCAAGAAGAGCTAAACAACTTTGAGAGAAATCAAGTGTGGACTTTGGTGGAAATGCCCAAGACCATTGTGATAGGCACCAAATGGGTATTCCGCAACAAGCAAGATGAGAATGGTGTGGTGACAAGGAACAAGGCAAGATTGGTGGCTCAAGGGTTCACTCAAGTAGAGGGCTTGGACTTTGAAGAAACATATGCACCGGTGGCAAGACTTGAAGCAATTCGGATGCTTCTAGCTTTTGCCGCCCATCATGACTTCAAGTTATATCAAATGGATGTCAAGAGTGCATTTCTCAATGGCCCAATACAGGAGTTGGTCTATGTTGAGCAGCCACCCGGTTTTGAAGACCCCAAGTTCCCCAACCATGTATTCCAACTCCAAAAGGTGCTCTATGGGCTTATACAAGCACCAAGAGCATGGTATGAATGCCTTAAGGAATTCTTGCTCAAGCAAGGCTTTGAAATAGGCAAAGACGATCCTACTCTCTTCACTCATAAGCTCAATAAAGATATCTTTGTGTGCCAAATATATGTCGATGACATAATATTTGGTAGTACTAACATTTCATTTTGTGAAGAATTTAGCAAGACTATGACTAAGAGGTTTGATATGTCCATGATGGGTGAGCTCAAGTTCTTCCTTGGTTTTCAAATCAAGCAATTGAAGGAAGGGACTTTTCTATGCCAAGCCAAGTACACCCAAGATATGCTAAAGAAGTTTGACTTGGTGAATGCTAAGACCATCAAAACTCCCATGCCAACAAATGGACATCTTGATCTTGATGTTGAAGGGAAAGTCGTGGACTTAAAGGTATATCGCTCCATGATCGACTCTCTCCTTTACCTTTGTGCATCTAGGCCAGACATAATGCTTAGTGTGTGCATGTGTGCTAGATTTCAAGCTAACCCGAAAGAGAGTCACTTGGTGGCGGTTAAGAGAATCTTGAGTTATTTAGTACACACTCCTAACCTTGGTTTGTGGTATCCTAAGGGCTCCAAGTTCAATCTACTTGGCTATTCGGATACCAATTATGCCGGTTGCAAGGTAGACCAAAAAAGCACTTCGGGGACATGTCAATTCCTTGGATGGTCCCTAGTGTCTTGGGGTTCTAAAAAGCAAAATTGTGTAACCCTTTACACCGCCGAGGCCGAGTATGTTGCAGCCGGCGCATGTTGTGCTCAACTACTTTGGATGAGGCAAACCTTAAAAGATTTCGGATGTCAATTCACCAAGATACCTCTCTTGTGTGACAACGAGAGTGCCATTAAACCCTCAAGTAACCCAATTAGTCACTCTAGGACAAAACACATAGACATCCATCATCACTTCTTGAGAGACCACGAATTAAAAGGAGATATCGCAATTCACCATGTGAGCACCGAAAAGCAACTAGCCAATATCTTCACTAAGTGTCGGTGTCTAAAATGGCGGGGTCTAGATAGCCAACGAGTAAATTTCTAAGCGTGTTGGAGATCGGATGGTTATGCTTGGAGAACACAGGGGTTATACTGGTTCAGGCATGAACGCCCTACGTCTAGTTTGTTGCGGGGTTGTGTTACCGAGTGTGGAGAGCTCGTAGAGGGGAGCTACAAGCAATGGTGAGAGTGGGAAGCCGGTTCCCAGGTCTTGTGCATATGAGGTTCGAGGTTCGTGGTGAGAGCTCGCGTGAATGCGAGTATGAGTGTTTGTGAATGAGTCGAAAGAGTTCAGCCAAAGAGATTGGAGGTCCATTCTCCCCCTTTATACATAGGGAGAGATGGAGGAGTATAGTAGAGAGAGTGAGAGAGGTAGCGTGGGCCCGGTATGGGCTGTTGACTTGGGGGACGCTTCTGGCTCCTGTTCACCTTTCTTGCCGGGTAAGGCTACGCCTGTTGGCACGCCGCCTGGATCCTGTTCGTCCTTGGTGCAACTGTAGCCACGCGCCTTGTAATCGGTGATGTCTATGTTGCCATATTTGAGCATGGGCAAAGGTTGGCAGAACAGGGCTAGGCACCCCCGCGTTCCGTCGTACAGGGGCGAGTATGCCCTAATCCCTGTTTAGCCGTCTGTCGGAGGGATGGCGAGTGTCAATCAATGGTCCGGTCGATACTGGAGCTTGTACGGCAAGGACTCAACAGGGGTAGGCATGGCACTCCATGCCTCTAACCCCCATCCCTAAGGACGAACCGGTATTGTGGACCTTTTGACTATAGGTTAAAGTGCACCATGGGTCAGTGGAGCTTCTGAGGGCGGGTGGCGTCACAGATGACGTCATCCTAGCTCGGACGAGGCGGAAGTTCCTCCGAGGGTGTGCCGTTGCCTTAGATGATTTGGGGCAGAAAGCCCCCGAGGGTAATGACGTCACCCTGGCTCGGGCGAGGCGGAAGAGTCCCCGAGGGTGGGTGGCGTCACGGGTGACATCACCCTAGCTCAGACGAGGCGGAAGTTCCTTCGAGGGAGTGCCGTTGTCTTAGCCAGTCTTGGGGTAGAAATCCCCCGAGGGTAATGACGTCACCCTGGCTCGGGCGAGGCGGAGGAGCCCCGGGGATGATTTCGTTTTTGCGAAGTGTGATGTTAGGGTACCCTATTCTCAGGTATCCGACACTAAGCCTCTAGATGAGACAAGGTTTTGTGCTTTGCGTAGTGAGCTAAATATACTTGACTCTCGTAACCTGGTTTGAAATTTAGCACACCATTGATTGTCAACGTAGCAACATAGGAAAAGTTTATGAAAATCTTCAATTATGTGTTTCAAAACATTTTCAAAATGCCAACTAAGGCTCATGACCATTGTCTATAATGTTGAATGCTTACTGGTCATGACTCTTAGTCATATATGTCCATATATAATGTAGAGAATAGTCAAACTAGATTCAGTCCAGTATCTATTTTTCACCTAGGACGGCAGTGCCGCCCTTTAAGGTCGGCAGTGCCACCCTCTGTCCTTTGGGCAGATTCGGGTGAATCTTTCGTGGACTCGTGGGCCTTTATAAAACCTATCCATTGCTTCATGCACAGGACCACGGCGCCGCCTCTTCGTCCAGAACCTCCATCACCTCTCCTCTCTTCCATAGAGGTGACCTAGGAGCTTCATTGCCGCCCCCTTGGCCGGCATTGCCGCTCCTCAACCCTCCACCATCGTATTTCTGCGAGATTGGTGGACGTGCTGCTTGTTGTCACACCCCAAAATTTCTATTTTGGGTTGTGAATAGAAAACACTACATAAAATAAAAGAATTTATGATTTTCCTAAAATTTATAACATTTAATTAGGCTTTTAGTAATTAAAAATGTGCAAAATGTGTATTCTAAAATTATTTTCAATAGAATATGAAAGGGGTGTTGCATTCATGCCTTTGCATTTAATTTTATTGAGTGAAAAACAATTTATGAAAACTTGGTTTTGGTCCAAATCAATTTTGATCTATTTATAAAATAAATTGAGTTTTAAAAGCTTTTATTAAAAACAAGTTCAAAGTTTAATTTCAAAACTCAGAAAAAGGATTTGTAAAGTATTTCAAAATTGGTTTGGTTTAGAAATGATTTGATTTGATTTCAAAAGGTTTTGAGTTTGGTTTTCAAATGAATTTCCAAAAGCAAAACAAAAAAAAAGAAAAGAAAAAGGAAAAGGAGAAATCTCTCTCTCTCTTTTCTGGCCCAACACCAGAGCCAGCCCAGCTCAACTCTCTCCCTCACCCGAACCTAGCTTGGCACCGTGGCCCAGCAAATCGGCCCATCACTCAGCCCATGCAGGAGCTCACTCTAACCCGCAGGCCTTCCCCCTCTCTCTCTGCGCCATGGGCCCGAGCTGTCGGCGCCGATCCCAGCTCTCACATTGCCCCCTCTCTCTGGCTCACGGGCCCAAGCCGTTAGCGCCAACGGGACAGATTCCCAACCACCCTTCTCTCTATGCCCCGCTGTCCCCACTCGTCAGTCGTCTCCCTCCTGTCTTCCTCGACGCAGCGCAGATGTCGTCGGCATCACTACCCTTCCTTCCCCTTCACTCCGATGGAAGGCAAGTGACGCCAGGCCATCAAGGGTGCCTTGACACCCTCCCTGATGCCTCTGGTAGGCAACGCCCCCACAATCACCGCCCTCGCTCCGCCTATAAAAACCCCCCAGAGCCCTCCCTTCATCCCCCTGCTCTGTCTCAGTTCACGCACCAGCACGCCCTGCCGCGCCCACGTTCTCGTCGTCCTGGTACTCCAACGCTGCCGACGAGCACCCCTGGAGCTTCGCAGCGACGTCCCGACCTCGTAACGCCCCTCACTACACTCTTTCATCCCTTGTATTGCCGTATCGATGCTCACCGTGTGCCGATCGACGCCCGACCGCTCCGAGCATCCGCAGACCTCGCAACTGCCTCCTACGCCTCCGCGGTAACTCCCTCCTTCTCCCCGTGCCCGGATTCCGGTCATTTAAGCGTCGTAGATGCGTACCCGTTACACATCGTGCCTGGCGGCCATGGCACCACTGCGGCCAGCTGGCTTTGGCGAGCCACTGCCTCAACCGAGCACCTCACCGCACTCGCCCGAACCCACCGCACCTCCCAATGCCCTCAATTCGACCTACAGCTCTCTGTACCATCGCGTCTGCACGACACCAAGCACACCGGCCATGGAGCCGCTGTGGACACGCCGTTTCAGCCGGCAATCGCTCCACCCGAGCACACCACCGAACTCGCACGAGCACTCCGGTTCTCCCTATGCGCTCGGTTGTTTCCGAGGTGGTCGAGAATGCCTTCCCCGCGTTCGTCGGCGAGATCCGACCACCGGAATCCATGGCGCCGCCATGCTCCAGCGCCGCCCCGGCGACCACTCTGTCCCAATCCCCCCTTGCCATCTGATCTGTTGCCAACGGCCTAGATTAAACCCCCGCCCGAACCGGTATGCACCGATGTGGACTCGGTCCACTGTGCACACGCGCACGCGGGTCCACACCCACGCGGTGGACCGCACCACTCACGGCTTGCCGTGTGGCACCCCACGTCAGCACCACGTCAGCCATGCGTCAGCAGTGACGCAGTCCACACCGACAGTCCCTGCTGCTTTTGCACATAAACCCCTGTAGTTTCCAGAAATCAACCCACCCTTTGTATTAGTTCATTTTCTTTAAATACCACTCCTATTTTCTTTTGATCTAGCCCCAGACCTTCTGGATAATAGTACCCGCACACCAGAGCCTTTTCTTTTTTCTGTTTTATTTAATTAAAATCCAAAAATGAGTTCTTTTATTTACAAAATTGCCATCCAACTTCAAAAGCTCATATCTCCTTCATTTTAACTCCATTTTGAGTCGTTCAAATTGCGTTAGATTCCTAAAATTATGATCTACAGTTGAGTATCCTTTAAAACTATGTTAATAGCTCTGTAATTTCATGGTAAACCTCTAATTTGATTAAAGACTATGCAATTGCTTTATAAATAAAATAGTTCTACTTTAGTTTTCAAATCCAAATATAAGTTTGACTTAATCCAACCTAGGTATTTCTCTGAAATACCTTATCTACCCTTTTACATAGCTAAAAATAATAAAGCCCTTAGTGCTCTCTTTTTAAAAGCTAATCTTCCGTTAGTTGTATCTAAACCGTAGCTCCGTTTTAGGTGATTTTCGCGCTCACGAGTTCGTAGCAATGCATAGAATACATTAGTTACCTTTATAGTGTGATTTTGTAATGATTGATGTACTGTTTTTAGGTTCTTTTGTGATGCTTGTGACATTAGATGTGGAGCTTTGCAATGATGATCTAAAAGGAAAAGTTGGAAAGTTGGAAAGCTTGGAAAGCATATGGAAGGCAAGTATAGCATGGGACTCTCCTTGTTACCTATATAATTTAATGTCACTTAATTCATATGCATGTGTCTACCTTGTTAACCCTAAGGATCTTTCCTAGATATTTGATATCATGTACCTTGTCACCTTTTGGGATGCATATGGGTAGCTTGTGCTAGTGCTCATAAAGAATAACCATGATCATGGATCTTGATTAATGATATATGCAATGATGATAAAATATGACTTTTTAGCAATGTGGACTATAGGTGGAACATCAGGAACTCACACATGTGTTCTCACTCATCGTGGTATCTCTGTAAGCGGCCACCTAGGAAAACCGTGCTACCCCAAGTGTTATATGGCTTTGACTTTAATTTAGTACCTAGTATATTTCTAGCTTGTTAGAGGTTACCATTTATTGGCGCATGAGGGGAGGGTCGAGGGATGTATGGCGCTTTTCCTGTCTTGGAGGCGTACATGGTGCTGCGACCACATGTGATGCCACTTGAAGGAGAATACCCATGCATACTTGACATTAGCCTCGCGGCCCTAACTTGTTAGAGTATACTGGCGAAAGGTTATGTAGTGAACCCTGCCGACCTACCTTGGTTGTGGGTTAAGAGGCTAATCACCTCGGGCGAAAGGGCAATTCACGGCTCGGGGGTAAAGATGTACAATCTCTGCAGAGTGTAAAACTATCGTATAGCCGTGCTCACGGTCTGGATCCTTAACATTGTGATGTCCTTATGTCATAGCTCATCAGTTGTTATTAATCATTCATTATTATTATTTGTCATATAAGCATTATATCTTGATCACTTGATCATGTGGTTATTGGGCTTACGAAGAACTTGATGCTACTCAATTGCTAAAATTATGACTTACTAAAATCAAACGCAGTTAAACCCATGTCTATCCTTTTTGAGCCTCATAAACCCCATAGTTATACTTGCTGAGCATGGTGAGCTGACGCTTGTTGTCATCACCTTTATCTGAAAATCATGGATGGGTACCAGATGGTGGAGCAAGTGATGTGTTACCAAAGGAGTACTAGGCGAATGTACCCCCAGTCAACTGTCCCTGTGGAGTATGGAGACCCGAAGACTAGAGTTATAGACTATCTTCCGCGATTCTTTGTTATAGATGTAAGTCTTTTTGTAACTATGTTTCGATATATAATAAAGCATTGACTTTGATAATCTCCATATTTGTCTATATGTTTTGTGTGAACATCCTGGGCACACATATACATTGTATTCGGTGTTCTTCGGAAAACCGGGTGCTACACTTGTGGAAGGCAGCCCTCTCCTCTTTCCCCTTCAATCCCATGATTTGGAAGCAAGGTGAAACCCTAACCTAACCTTTTTGGTTCGATCTATGAAATGTGATTATTGTTCTAGTTGGGGATTCATGTTTCTCGGAGGTGTATGAAGGGATTGGAACTAGGATAGGGGATTGGACTTGGTGGATTTGGATTCATCCATCTCGGATGAACAGGGGCAGGGCGACAGTCCCGCCCTAGGGGTTGGCAGTGTCGCCGCTAGCAGAATCCATCTGCTAAGCCTCTATTTTCTGGGATGGGTAGGCCCAGATTTGCTAAATCATATACCCTAGTTCAAAGTTCTAATTTCTTAATATATCATACCCTTCATATCCTTGGCTAGGGCATCATATTCTATTTCAATAGACTGTGATTCTGAAATTTTGACAAGTTGTAGAAGTTGTTGAAACTAGGATTTAAGCAGAGAGAGAGAGAAATCTGGAGAAAATCCAGTGGAGCTTCTGAGGGCGGTAGTGCCGACCTCAGAGGGCGGCAGTGCCTCCCTACACCTGCTGATTCAAACAGCAAGCTTCCACTTGGTGTTTTCTCTGAATTTCTTCCTCTATTTAACCCCTGTTTTTAATTTCATCTACACATTGTCATATACAGTTTCTTATCCAGTCTCCATATGTGTTGCATAGATGAATCCCGGTGGTGAAGGAAGTGCAGCTGGTGGTAGGAGGAAGCGGGTTAGCAAGGTGCCAAGTCGCAAGGCCAGTCGGAAGATTCAGATGCCTTTTGATAGAGATAAAACCTTTGAACAAGAAGAGAGAGATCAGATGGAAGGCTACACCATTCCTTAGTGGCCAGAGACACCCCTGCATATCACTAAGTATTCCATGGGTATATGCAGGAGGTCGAGGGTGAGTACTTGCTTGCAACACCTCAGGATACCTTGCAGCATGCTGTCACTGACTACTCCAGAGCTTGGAAGGTTATAGAGGAGGCAAGAGCTATCAATCCATATACAGTGCCAAAGATGAGAAGTATTGATTATTGCTTTTGGAATGTTTTTCATTCCAACTTCTATGCTACCGCCATCTTTGCCAGGCCAGCAAGCAAGATCTGCAAGATGCGGTACATTGATTTCCCACAGATTGAGAGCAGGCAGGACATGCAGTTGACTGGTGCCATTAGGGTGTGTGACTGTCGATGGGATATCCTATAGGATACCCAAGGACCAGCTTACCTAAGCTTTGGGCCTCCTTTTCTCGGCCCACAAAGGAAGACGGACAGAAGAAACCGAATTCTACTCGGTAAAGACGACAAGACCGAAGCGCAGCTTAGGAGTCTAAGTTTGTAACCGAGTAGGATTAGAGTAACCCTCGGCCAGTTCCTGGACTATAAAGGGTTGGTGAGGGTATCACCCAAAAACAATCCCTACATACTACGCAACACCCGATACACAGAGCTACACACAACACCTTTTCTTACGATCGAGAGCAATAACAAATGACTCCACTGGACGTAGGGCTGTTACCCGACCTTGTCGAGGGCCTGAACTAGTATAAACCGTGTGTCCCTGCGTGTCCAACTACCAAGGTTTCACTATTCGCCGAGGCACGAACTACTATCTCGGGTAACCCTGTGGCAGGCTATTGGTGGTAAAACATCGACAGCTGGCGCGCCAGGTAGGGGCTTTCGATGAATTTTTTCTCGAAAGCTTGGTGGACCACGACCTCAAGATGATGAAACTGACAGAATCCACATTTTTCTTCGGATCATGGATCTGTAAGGTCGACGACAAAGGAAAAATTCAAAGCCGACTCCGAGAAGGAGTAGATCAAGATCTTCAAGAATTGAATCAAAGAACCCAAAATCTCACGATTTTGGAATCAACCGCACCAGCAGACGAGGAGGGATATGAAACCGACACGGAGATGGAGACATCACCATATGACAACCCCGACTCAAACACGAAAAGGCTGATCACAAATCAATTCGGAATACGCAACCGAGCTCTAGTAAAAGACAATAACAACTCGAAAGCGATCAAGAACTCAAGTTTATATGGGCTACACAATTCAGCATATACATATGGAAATTTTCTTCGGAAGAAGATAACAAAAAGCGTAACTCTGAAAGGCACCCAAGAGGGAATGATCATGTCAACGACTCTAGAGGGATGTATCGTGCACTGGCCAAACCAATCCTCAAGAACACAAGGCCAGAATGCAGAACTACCATTCCAAGTAGGAAAAGAACTCGAACTTTACCGAGAGCTATCATGCAAGACAAAGAAAAGAAGCCAACAAGCAGAAAGAACTCGGAGAATGCATAATATATACATGGCAGAGCTGGAACCTTATTTAGAGCCACCACAAATACCTGATTTGAAATCATCAGATGAATCAGAAGGAGATATCTCAGACGATGAAGAAGGAGACAACAATGAAACAAACGATCAAAAAGCCGCAAGGCTGAAAAAGAACAAGACTAGAGCAGGAAGAAGAAATCGAGCCGCCCAGAGAAAACAAATCTGGAACAGATATATAACAGAGTTGACAGAGTACAACAAAAAGAAGGCGGAAAGAGAATCTATGAAGAACACGAAGAGACAAAGAATCGAAGAATTGACAAAAGAACTAAATATCCTCACTAAAGAAGAGAGAATCACAGATGAGCCAATAAAAGAAGACGGAGACCCCAACAAACAACCTGATGGCGGCATACCTCAAGAAGAACAAGGAGATAAACAAGAACACCCGCCCAAGAAGTCGATATTCCATAGACTAGGGAAGTCAGGAATACCACAACCATCGAAATGACAAGGACCACATCTCGGATTGATAAAACAAAACAACTCGGATTGGGATCAACGCTATCCAGAAGACTATGGTGAATCCGAATACAGAGAGGACAGAGATTACTACCAAAGAGATGGATCACTAGACTTCACAAGAATAAAACAATACAACAGATTTCCATGCTTTGCAGGAAGACTACAGACGTTGAAATTACCACACAAATTCAAGCCAGCAAATCACTCCAAGTACAACGGAAAAGTGGAACCCAGACAATGGATAAGAGTTTATTCCCAATCTATTGAACTCGTAGGAGGAAACAATGATATCAAAGCCTTATACTTTCCAATGGCACTCGAAGCCATGCCTTTACAATGGTTCGACAAGCTAAAACCAAGATCAATCAAGTATTGGGAAGATTTGCAAGAAGCTTTCTGCAACAACTTCGCAGGAATAATAACACACCCCATGACAGAAACAGAATTGAAGAATGTAAAACAAAGAAAAGGGAAACTCTGAGGGAGTATTACAGAAGGTTTGGAGAACTCAGAGGTCAGATACATGACATCACTGACAGGGAAGTAATAGAAACATTTGCGGATGGAATCATAGCAAATTGGCAGTTCAAAGACTACTTTAACGAAAACCCGAGATCCAACGAAGACTTCAAAAGAGTTGTTGAAAAGATGATATCATCAGAAGAAAGAACTCGGCACAGATTCACCCGAGATTTTCATGAAAATAAAAGACCAGATTTTAGACCAAATGATAAGAGACCAAGAAAAGACAACATGATAGCAGCAACAGACAACAAGAGAAGATACAACGACAACGACAATGGAGGGTACAACAACAATAGCAACAACTTCAACAACAACAGAAACACAAACAACAGATACTCAAACAATAACTACCAAGGCAACAATTACACAAAAAGACCAACAGAAAGGATAGAAGACCTACCCTGCTACATACATCCTAATGCGAATCAGAAGCTAGTTGAATGCGACGTTTTCCAACAAAGATTCACAAAGAAAGAAGATACACGAGCAAACAACTTGGAACAAAGAACAAATGGATTAGGGAAAGATACAAAGAAAGCGGAGGGAAATTATCAAGAACCACAACGACAAATAGCAGTAATCTTTTCTGGAGCATCATATACAAGAAATAAAAGGAAGGAAAAGCTAGCACACAGAACCATCATGGCAGCAGAACCAGCTATCCCAAGATATCTGGATTGCTCAGAGTACCCAATTCAATTTACAAGAGAAGATCAATGGACAAGCACAACAAATGATGGTTATTATCCCCTAGTAATGGGACCAACAATAGCAGGAGTGGCAGTTTCCAAAGTATTCGTCGACGGAGGAGTAGGATTAAACATAATCTTCACGGTTACCCTAAGGAAGATGAATTTGGACTATGAAGGCATGATCACACCAACAAGTATTCCTTTTTACGGGATGGTACCCGAAAAAGCTTCCATACCTTTGGGACAAATCACCTTACCAGTTACCTTTGGAACACCCGACAAATATCGAACTAAGTTCATCAAGTTTGAAGTAGCCGACTTCGAATCATGTTATCACACAATCCTTGGAAGACCAGCACTCACAAGATACATGACAATTCCCCACTACCCATATCTACTGTTCAAGATGCCGACAACAAAATGAGTCCTTTCACTAAAAGGAGACCTAAAAAAGGCATATGAGTGTGATGTACAAGCCATACAAATATCAGAAAAGCTACAAGATTACATGGAAAAAGAAGATATTGCGAAGAAAGTTAAGAAAATGAACCCGGACGAAATCCAAATACCGCAAAGAAACCAAGCACCTTCACACCTCCTAAAGAAGCAGCCACGAAGACTATCGACCTACTAACTAGAGATCCAGAGAAGACGGCAATAATCAGCGCAAACCTGGATCTTAAATAGGAACTCGCGCTCACCAACTTTCTGAGGGATGACAAAGACATATTTGCATGGAAGCCAGCAGATATGCCAGGAGTTCCAAAGGAGTTGGCTGAGCACAAAATTGATACAAATAAAGGATCAAGACCAATAAAACAGAAGCTATGCAGATTCGCACCAGACAGGAAGGCAACAATCAAAAAGGAAATTACAAAACTATTGGCAACAGGGTTCATCAGAGAAATAATCAACCCAAATTGGTTAGCTAACCCGGTATTAGTGGAGAAAAAGAACTCGAAAGAATGGCGTATGTGCGTAGACTACACAGACCTCAACAAACACTGCTCAAATGACCCATATGGGCCACCAAGAATTGATCAAGTCATAGACTCAACAGCTGGATCATCACTGCTATCATTTCTCGACTGTTATTCGGGATATCACCAAATATCATTAAGAGAAGAAGACCAAAGCAAAACATCCTTTATAACACCCTTCGGAGCATATTGCTACAAGTCAATGCCTTTCGGATTAAAGAATGTGGGAGCAACATATCAAACAGCAATACAAACCTGCCTTGGAGGTCAAATCGGAAGAAACACCAAAACCTATATTGATGACGTAGTAGTCAAAACAAAAGAACCAAAATCACTATTGAAAGACCTAGAAGAGACCTTCAAGAACTTGAAAGAGTGGAAGTGGAAACTCAATCCCACAAAATGTGTCTTTGGTGTACCATCAGGACAACTACTCGGCTTTTTAGTCAGCAATAGAGGGATTGAAGCTAGCACCAAGCAAGTCAAAGCAATAATGGATATGAAGCCACCCAAAAAGGTCAAAGACATAAAAAAAACTAACAGGATGTATGGCAGCTCTCAACAGATTCATATCAAAATTGGGAGAAAAAGGACTACCCTTCTTCTAACTCCTAAAGAGAAAAGAAAACTTTGAATAGACAGAGGAAGCAAATCAAGCTTTCATCAAATTGAAAGAATACTTATCATCATCTCCAGTAATGACACCGCCAAGAAATAAGGAGGACATGATGCTATACATCACAACAACAAAAAATGTAGTAAGTGCAGCAATCATCGTGGAAAGAGAAGAACCCGGACACATCTACAAAGTGCAAAGACCAGTATACTACATCAGCGAAGTACTCACAGAATCAAAAGTCAGATACCCTGTGTAAAGAAACTACTATATGCAGTACTCATATCATCAAGAAAGTTGAGGCATTATTTCCACGATGAAGGACCGAGAACAGCGACCAGAGGGGGGGGGGGTGAATGGGAGCCAAATAAAATTCAACTCAAAGAGTTGGCCCTTGTCCCAAAAACACACCCAAAACTTGACCTCGGAAGAACCGACTCGCACACGAACTAACAAGTAGGTGGACACATTAGGAAGACCCCTAAAGGTGCAGCGGAGCGGTCGGAGAAGATGGAAAACGATCGAAGCCACGAACTCGAAACCGATACACCGAGAGCGGTACTCTCAACCCCTAGAGAGAAGAGGCAAGAACACACCCAAAAGTACTTAGGAGAACTGGTATCAAAAGTACTTAATCATGTTCCTTACGTGAATACAAATCCAACGCAATAAACGGAACTTGATTCGGAGTCCGGACGAGAGAGAAACGAGCACCGGACTATTTCTGTCAGTGACCACACGACCACTCGCTATGGTCCGGTGGTGTGGTCCGAAGCTTAGGTCCGGAGCTAGGTGCCTTGCTGTAGTTTTTCGGCCACACCAAAGGACCACTCGCTATGGTCCGGTGCTATGGTCCGGAGGGTGGTCCGACGAGTGGTCCGAGGCTTTTTCTTCTCAAAATCAGCCAACGCAGTGAGCTCCCAACCTCCGGACTAGTGGTCCGACGGTACCACAGGACTAGTCCGGAGCTTGGTCCGGAGCTAGGGGCCGCTCTGCAGACTTTCGGCCAGACCACAGGACCACTCGCCTATGGTCCGGAGCCTTGTCCAAAGTGGTCCGGAGGGTGGTCCGGAGCTCACGAACAGCGCATAGAAAACCCGCGAAAACCAATTTCACTCCACCAAATCTTCCCAAAATTCAACCAAATGAACTCCAACTGCAACCAAACTTTGTAGGCATGATCCTTGTGTAGATGGCGAGCTATCCCGATGAAATCATCGCTCAATTTGGAGAGAATAAACGGAAACACTCGAATTTGGGGGAGAAAAGGCAAAACGAAGAACGCCGCAAAGAAATCGCCCGATCTACGTACTCGTGAGGTTTGAGGAGAAACCCTTCGGTGCAAAGATACTCCTCACGATTACTAACAACTTGGTTCAAACAGAATTGCAAGAGCTACTCCCTACAAAGAGATTTCATCTCGGGAACAAAGAGGGAGCAAAAGAAAAACGCGAAGAACACAAGCAAAACGAGAGACACGATCAAGTAATCAAAGCCGCCATGGCTTACGCAGGGTAAGGCCTCCGATTCCCACCGAAAACAAAGTGCAAATCCTTACAAAGGTTGGAGAGATCAACCTAGGGACCTCATGAACTAGAGAGAGGTTAGAGAGAGAGAGAGTTGGGGTTAATGAAAGGTGTTCAAGAGGTGGGATGAGGGATACCCCTTCACCCCCTACTTATTGGGCTTTGGCTATTTCCCAAAGACCCCCCTAGATACATTGAGTGAACTACCTAGCCTAAGCATTGCAGTCGAAGCTCCAGAAAATATCTCCCGCATTTTGAATGGACGACCCCGCTTCCTGTCGGGAGTTGACGTCGCCTCGACGCAACCTCCAGGATTCCACCACGTGCCATCCCAAAAGCTTCATACTTAGAGCTAAGACAATAAATAGATACTCTAAGTGATGTGATCCTGTGAGAATAGAAAAAGCTCTACGTGCCCAACAAAGACTCAAGTTGAGCTTAGGATCACTTTAGAAGCTATTTTAGAGAGCATATCATGTGAGAGCAGAGAAAGGGTATCACCTCCTAGAGACAGCTAGACATGGCAAACAAGATAGGATCTATCTCAAAGCAGTCTCATGTATAGCAAGTAGAACTATCCCTAGCAGAGTTCATACAACAAGCCAATGACCCAACTGAAAGAATTTTTCAAATTTCAGAGTTTTCCAGCCAAGTTTCAGTTTTAGGCACAATTAAGTTGTATGCGAGTAGTTGTAAGCAAAGTGATGCCATTGCTTACCAACCGGGCGAAGTCAAAGGACTTGACACACCGGTTTTGGTCATACACGACACCGCTCAAGTTCCACCCATATGGGAAGCAGTCTCAAACACACGGTGAAGTGCTCACAATGCAGACCCAACTCGATCTTTCCCATTCTCAATTTAAAGAGAAATTTCATTTTAGATCAATTTAAGCATGGTGCTCAATGGAAGTGAATGAAACAATGAAGATCCATAGTTACAAGCTATATACAAAACAACCAAGAAGGATCTTCAAAAGCCTACACATGCTAGTGTCATTTTAGAGGTGACATGGGGAATTAAGTTCAGTTTTAAAGCTTTTCTAACTTATCTCTAGTGCATATCAAGAGATCAAAGAGAGTCTAAGTTAGGCAACACCATCGACACATAAAGCACCTCAAATAGAGCATAGATTCATTATATCAGCTATAGGTATGAAGCTTGAAATGAACTATGTCACAAATGCAAATGAGATGCACAATGCAATGACACCAACTAACACTAACAAGACACCAATTGAGAAGAAGGACAAAGAAATACAAAAAGAACCAAAAAGAACTATGATACACACAACTTTCCTCCTCTAAAAAGGAAAGCAAACACCCAACTCACCCCGAAGGAGAGAAATCACAGCTTGATCCAAAGGCTTTGTGAGAATATCCGCAAGCTGGTTGTGGGTCTCGACATGCCGGAGGTCAATGTCGCCCTTCTCATAATAATCTCGCAAGAAATGAAAGCGGGCCTCAATGTGCTTGGTCTTTGAATGAAGCATAGGATTTTTGGCCACACTAATTGCAGTCGTGCTATCGCAAAGCAGAGGGACCTTAGTAAGCTCAAGACCGAAATCTTTCAAAGTGGAAATATTCCAAATCAACTGCGAGCAACAGCTAGCCGCAGCAATGTACTCAGCTTCACAAGTCGATTGTGCCACGCTAGACTGCTTGCGAGAAGGCCAAGAAACCAAAGAAGACCCGAGAAACTGGCAAGTCCCAGAAGTGGACTTCCGATCAAGTCGGCAACCGGCAAAGTCGACATCAGAATAACCACAAAGCTCAAGAGAAGAAGAGGTGGAAAACCAAAGTTCAAATTCGGGAGTGAAGCACAAGTACCTCATGATGCATTTCACCGCCTACTTGTGCGAAGTTCGTGGGGACGCCTGAAAGCGTGCACACAAGCAAACGGCGAACTGAATGTTCGGCCGAGTCGCTGTCAAGTACAGAAGCGACCCAATCATGCTTCGGTACTCCGTCTGATCCACGGCCTCTCCTTCCTCGTCCGCATCCAAGGCATTCATAGTCAACATAGGCGTCGAGAGGGGCTTTGCCTCGCCCATGTCAAACTTCTTCAAGATATCCTTTGTGTACTTGCCTTGGTGCACAAACGTCCCTTCCCGGGTTTGCTTGATTTGCAACCCGAGAAAGAAAGTCAACTCTCCATCATGCTCATCTCAAATTACCTGCTCATAAGATCTGCAAACTTGGCAACAAGAGCATGAGAAGAACCACCAAACATGATTTCATCCACGTATATTTGGACAAGGAGAGTGTCTTTGCCTTGCTTGAGGAGAAACAACGTCTTATCTACCGATCCCATTTTAAAACCCTTAGCAAGCAAAAAGGTTCACAATCTATCATACCATGCTCTAGGGGCTTGTTTCAAACCATACAAAGCTTTGTGAAGTTTAAAAACATGGTTTGGAAACTTGGGATTTTCGAAACCGAGAGGTTGTTGAACATAAACTTCCTCCTCTATGTAGCCGTTTAAGAAAGCACTTTTAACGTCCATTTGAAAATTTTTAAAACCCTTAGAAGCCGCAAAAGCTAGAAGGATTCTAATGGCTTCTAAATGAGCTACGGGAGCAAAGTTTTCCTCATAGTATATTCCCTCCTTTTGACAAAAGCCTTGAGCTACCAACCTAGCCTTGTTGCGCACTACCACCCCATCTTCACTTTGTTTATTTTTTAAAACCCATTTGGTACCTATGGGGTGGCAACTCGGTGGTGGAGGAATTAAGACCCAAATGCGGTTTCGCTCAAAGTTTTCTAACTCCTCATGAATGGCATTATCCCAATCCGGATCCAACAAAGCGTGTCCAACATCTCGGGGCTCAAAAGACGCGACAAAAGCTGAATGAGCAAAGTGAGAGAGATAGGACCTGGACCGTGTGACCCGACGATCAATGCCGCCGATAATGTTCTCCGGCAGGTGCTGTCACTGGATGTGGCGGGGAGCCTGCCTGGACGAAGTGGCCTCCCCCTCAACAACAGCGGGAGCTCCCTCAGGTGCAATGGGCACAGACTGAGGAAGCTGCTCGAACGGCCCCCATGTAGAGGAAGTAGTCGGGTCGGGGCTGTGAGCCGAAGCAGACGTCGCAGGGTCGACAGGGGCAGCCAGTGGAGTTGGCTCGGGATCACCCCAATCGGCATCGTCCTGCTCCTCCTACACAAAGATGCTAGTGTTCACCTCATCATCACCTGCAAGCTCAAAAGCAGTGGAAACACAGGGCATAGTATCATCGAAGGTAATCTCACAAGTCTCCATCACTCAGTTAGTCTCAAGGTTAAGTGCACGATAAGCACGAGAGTGAGTAGAATAACCAAGAAAGATACCGTCAGAACACCGTGATTCAAATTTATCCAACGTACCGCCCTTTTTGAGGATGAAGCACCTACACCCAAACACCCGTAGGTGACTTACCTTGGGTGGTCTCCCAAATTGCAACTCATAAGAAGTCTTCTTCTTGAAAGCTCGGAGAAAAATGCGATTGCAAACATAGCAAGCAGAACTGAGTGCCTCGAGTAGTCATCAACGACTACAACAACATACCACTTCCCTCCTTCCGACCTGACCTGAGCTGGACCAACTGTGTCCATGTGTAAGAGCTCACCGGGTCGAGTGGTCATGATCTCAGTCACAGGAGGATGGGAAGCAGCAATCATCTTGCCATGCCTGCAAGGATGGCAAACCAAATCCTTCTCGAACTTTAGCTTTGGCAATCCTTTGATAAGGTCCATTGAGCTAAGCCTTGCAAGCAAGTCAAAACTCAAATGTCCCAATCTCCTATGCCACTTCCAAAGCTCGGAAGAAGAACCGGCAAGAAGACAACGAGAAGGTCCGGAAGAGATAGTAAAATCTGTACGAAAAACCTTCCCGAAGGGCAAAATCCGGCAAACAAGATCACCACGAGAGTCCAAAATCCGAGAAAAGTTTGGCTTAAAGCTCACCTCAAAACCGTCTTCAAGGAGTTGCGAAACCGAGAGAAGGTTAAAATGTAAATTCGCAACCAAAGCAACATCCTTGAGGACAAAAAACGAATTGACTCGGATGGACCCCCAGGAGACAACCTTTGATGAGTGTCTGGGTGTCCCGATCTTTTGGTGGAGATAGATAACTACGATTTGACTGGAGAGACGTTCATGATCCGACTACAACCATCCAAGGACGCTGCGCCTTAGCGATCGATACACCAAATCCAGCGGTTGCTCATGATCTTGCGGATCACAACCAACCAAACCACTAGGGTTATTCCTGCAAGCAATCGAAGAACAAGCAAGAACAAGTAGAACAAGCACTCAATTGCAAATAAGAGATGAAGGATCAGATGTGATACACATAAGGTGGGGTTCCGAATCAAGTAGAACGGATGGTCTAGTCGACACACGCGTCTACAAGGAAGTAGCAGCAGCTAAACTTTCATCTAAACAAAACCCAATCTGTTTGTGACGGCTCTAGGGGGATATAAGGAGGAGGGAGGATGACCACAAGGGTCCTAGTGTCGTCCTACAACCCTAGGATGAGTCCCTAATGGACTCAACTTGATACACGGGCCATCGGCCCAAAATAGGGTGACGCAGCACCGTTGGCAGAAACGAGCTCGGTATTAAATTGTCTACTGCGCACGCATATGATAGGATATAGGTATGAGTCCGGACCCATTGGAAAGTAGACTTGATAAGCTTTCCAAAAAGTGCTAGAACGTCCCAATCGGAGTCCGTATGAAGTCGTGGCAACCGTCGCAAGTTTGGACTCTTCTGCAGTCCGAATTGAACTTTCCAAAACGTGTTGGACTTGGACTCTTTGTTTCCTTGGATCCAATGTGACGTGGTGGCCTGGTGGAGAACGTTAGGAACACTTGGATTTGGTCCCCAATCAACTTCATTGACCATCCATTCTTTCCATATGCAATCTAACCCTTCCTTGATCCATGTAAGCAATTCTGAAAATAAAAACATACACACTTCATAGTGCAGCACCCATTCATCAAATGTAACAATGATAAACCTTATATAGAATGGTTTCACCTTTGGTATAGAAGTGGTTGGCATGGTCATATCTAAGCCGGTGATGTCCTCGTCATTCTCCCTTTCTTGACAGCAAACCGTCCTCGGTTTGACTACTGTTGGGGAATGTGGTGTAGGTAAAAGCAAACCGGGCTCCCTTTCTTGTTTGTTATCCTGTTTCTTCATAATAAAACTAGAGAAGCTCGACATGGCATGTTTATAATTATTGCATACCTCTAATTGATCACATCGTTTCATAATAAAAGAAGATTGCAGAACTGAGCAAATGTAAATTCGATGTACCATATACTCCTCTTTACAATTATATTTTCCAATAGTATGGAAACTAACATTAGAAGAACATGGCAATTCAAATCTACCAATCAGTTTATTCTGCAAATATTTAAGCTCACAAAGATCATCGAATTCAATATATCCGATTGTATGTAAAGATGACAACAATTGAGCTTCTTCATTTTCATTTACAACATGAACAACATGCTTGAATTCAGCACTCATTAATACAGAATTTGTAGCTTTATTCACTAGTTGTGGTATGGATATAAGTGATGCACTATCACACAACTCTTCTTTGTCACAAGTAAAATCAAGCATATCAAAGTGTAACAAAGGAAAATCAGCGACCAGTTCAACAATTGATTGATCTATAATATCATGATTAGTTGGCAAATTTAAGTCAACTAAAGTATGTTCACCTTGATTTATGTTATAATTATCTGACTTACCTTTGATGCTCTTCTCAAATGGTGTATGTGTAGCCAGATTCATGCTTTTTTCAAATGTTTCACCTCCTATCTCAAATTGATCAATGTCCATTTGTATATTGTCATCTACTTGCTGCAAATTATTAGTAATAGGAGAGATACATGCTGCTATAGTATTTGTGAGATCCTTTTTTAGAGTCATTTCACAATCACAAGCAAGACAAAACAACTCATCAAAAGTATCATAATGTTTATCAACAAGAATATTCTGAATTTGCATGTTAAGACCTTGCAAAAATCTATGTTCTAGAAACTCATCATTTTCTTCAAAGCCACAACGTAGCAAACATAATTTTAGTCTTTCCAAGTATTCTGCTACAGTTTTGTTTTCTTGTTTTATAGATTGCAATTTTCCATACAAAAATTCAGAATAATAGTTAGGAACAAAAACATCTCTAAAATGTCTTTTCATATCTTTCCATGATTGAGGAGCATTAGCAAATCTACAAAGGTGTTTCCACTCAGTTAAAGCATACTTGATAAGAACACTTGAAGCAACTTTAACCTTTTGTTTTTCAGATAGATCATAGTTTTGAAATTCATTGTTTACATTTAACTCCCATTCAATATATGCATGAGGATCATAGTTTCCTTCAAAATAAGGTAGGGCAGATTTGATTCTATGAAGCAAAGCATCACATACCTCATGAGTAGCATGGCTATCAAGTGCCACATCTTTAGCAAAGTGGTTAGAATATGCAACCTGGTCATCTCCTTTTTCCATGTAGATTCCTGACATGATTAGGAGATAACAAGAAACATACACAATAGTATTTATGTTCCTATCAACTAGTAGGATGTGGTTGTTGTAATTCTCTCACTCTCAACTTGATCAAACAAATTCTTACAAGTTCTTACCAAGCAAAACAAGAGGTGGCAGTAACCAACAAGTCGGAAACCCTGAAAGTAGTGTATCGACACCGCAGCAACAACACCTGTCAAGCTGTATCCGGATATGTGGAGCTATAGGAGGGCTAAACAATAATGTGCAAGGAAGTACTAGCACCACATTAGTCACAAAAGCAAGTTGAGAAATCGTTCAACGGAGGTACCGTGCTGGTCCTAGGCTAGACCGTGCTAGAGACGCGAGCCTAGACACAAATGAAGTCACGGTATAGCAGGAAAAAGGCACAAGAAGAGCACACTCTCCTTCTTTTCCTCCTCTCTTGTTTTTCTTTTTTTTCTCTTTTTCTTTCTTCCTCTTTCTTTTTTTTCTTTTCTTTTCTTTCGAACTTTTCTTCTTCTTTTCTTTTACTTTGCACAACTAGCAAGAATCTGAATCTTAACAAATCAGATTTCAGTAAAGCAATTTACAAAGTGTTTTTATTTCTTTTTAGGGAACAACAAGAAAAGAACTAGCAAGGCAGATTTGTATTTGTGTGTCCAAAGCAGATTTTCACGGTGTAGAAAAAAAATTGGAGATGGATATAGTGCAGGAAAGGTGTATATGATAGCAATGATTGCAATGGAGATATAAATTATGTCGTGAGATGTGTATGGTGGTGGTGATGGCAGCAGATATATTTTTACGGTGTGGTGATTGGGTGTGTCTGTTGCGAAAAAAACCAACTGCAAGTATTTTCGTATCAAACGTGGCCAGAATGGCCTTCCCTGGCCGATTTTGGCACAATTTTTCATCCCGGAACCGAAACACTGAAAACCGCGCTAAACATAAGTTTTGGGTCAAATGGGGATGATTGGGTGTGTCCGTTGCGAAGAAACCAACTGCAAGTATTTTCGTATCAAACATGGCCAGAATGGCCTTCCCTGGCCAATTTTCACACCATTTTTCGTTCCGGAACAAAAACCCCGAAAACCGCGCTAAACATGAGTTTTGGGTCAAATGGGGATGATTGGGTGTGTCTGTTGCGAAAAAAACCAACTACAAGTATTTTCATATAAACGTGGTCAGAATTGCCTTCCCTGGCCGATTTTGGCACCATTTTTCATCCCGGAACCGAAACCCCGAAAACCGCGCTAAACATGAGTTTTGGGTCAAATGGCTATGATTGGGTGTGTCCGTTGCGAAAAAAACCAACTGCAAATATTTTCGTATCAAACGTGGCCAGAATTGCCTTCCCTGGCCGATTTTGGCACCATTTTTCATCCCGGAACCAAAACCTAGAAACCGCGCAAAACATGAGTTTTGGGTCAAATTGGGACGACTGGGTGTGTCTGTTGCGAAAAAACCAACTGCAACTATTTTCGTATCAAACATGACTAGAATGGCCTTCCCTGGCCTATTTTCGCACCATTTTTTGTTCCGGAACAAAAACCTCGAAAACCACGCTAAACATGAGTTTTTGGTCAAATGGGGATGATTGGGTGTGTCCGTTGCAAAAACACCAACTGCAAGTATTTTCGTATCAAACATGGCAAGAATGGCCTTCCCTGGCCGATTTTCGCACCAATTTTCATTCCAAAACAAAAACCCCGAAAACCGCGCTAAACATGAGATTTGGGTCAAATTGGGACGACTGGGTGTGTCCGTTGTGAAAAAACCAACTGCAAGTATTTTCGTATCAAACATGGCGAGAATGGCCTTCCCTAGCCAATTTTCGCACCATTTTTCGTTCCGGAACAAAAACCCCGAAAACTGCACTAAACATGAGTTTTGGGTCAACTAGGGATGATTGGGTGTGTCCGTTGCGAAAAAAACCAACTACAAGTATTTTCGTATCAAACATGGAGAGAATGGCCTTCCCTAACCAATTTTCGCACCATTTTTCGTTCCGGGACAAAAACCCCGAAAACCGCGCTAAATATGAGTTTTGGGTCAAATGGGGATGATTGGGTGTGTCCGTTGTGAAAAAACCAACTGCAAGTATTTTCGTATCAAACGTGGCCAGAATGAGCTTCCCTACCCGATTTTTGCACCACTTTTCATGCCAGAACCGAAACCCCAAATACCGCGCTAAACATGAGTTTTGGGTCAAATGGGGATGATTGGGTGTGTCCGTTGCGAAAAAACCAACTGCAAGTATTTTCGTATTAAACGTGGCCAAAATGGCCTTCCCTAGCCGATTTTTGCACCATTTTTCGTTCCGAAACAAAAACCCAGAAACCGCGCTAAACATGAGTTTTGGGTCAAATGGGGATGATTGGGTGTGTCCGTTGTGAAAAAACCAACTGCAAGTATTTTCGTATCAAACGTGGCCAGAATGAGCTTCCCTACCCGATTTTTGCACCACTTTTCATGCCGGAACTGAAATCCCAAATACCGCGCTAAACATGAGTTTTGGGTCAAATGGGGATGATTGGGTGTGTCTGTTGCGAAAGAAACCAACGACAAGTATTTCCGTATCAAACATGGCTAGATTGGCCTTCCCTTGCCGACTTTCGCACCATTTTTCGTTCCGGAACAAAAACCTAGAAACCGCGCAAAACATGAGTTTTGGGTCAAATTGGGACGACTGGGTGTGTCCGTTGTGAAAAAACCAACTGCAAGTATTTTCGTATCAAACATGGCGAGAATGGCCTTCCCTAGCCAATTTTCGCACCATTTTTCGTTCCGGAACAAAAACCCTGAAAACCGCACTAAACATGAGTTTTGGGTCAACTAGGGATGATTGGGTGTGTCCGTTGCGAAAAAACCAACTACAAGTATTTTCGTATCAAACATGGAGAGAATGGCCTTCCCTGACTAATTTTCGCACCATTTTTCGTTCCGGGGCAAAAACCCGAAAACCGCGCTAAACATGAGTTTTGGGTCAAATGGGGATGATTGGGTGTGTCCGTTGCGAAAAAACCAACTGCAAGTATTTTCGTATTAAACGTGGCCAGAATGGCCTTCCCTGGCCGATTTTGGCATCATTTTTCGTTCCGGAACAAAAACCCAAAAACCGCGCTAAACATGAGTTTTGGGTCAAATGGGGATGATTGGGTGTGTCTCTTGCGAAAAAAACCAACTGCAAGTATTTTCGTATCAAACGTGGCCAGAATGGCCTTCCCTGGCCGATTTTGGCACAATTTTTCATCCCGGAACCGAAACACTGAAAACCGCGCTAAGCATAAGTTTTGGGTCAAATGGGGATGATTGGGTGTGTCCGTTGCGAAGAAACCAACTGCAAGTATTTTCGTATCAAACATGGCCAGAATGGCCTTCCCTGGCCAATTTTCACACAATTTTTCATCCCGGAACCGAAACAATGAAAACCGCGCTAAACATAAGTTTTGGGTCAAATGGGGATGATTGGGTGTGTCCGTTGCGAAGAAACCAACTGCAAGTATTTTCGTATCAAACATGGCTAGAATGGCCTTCCCTGGCCAATTTTCACACCATTTTTCGTTCCGGAACAAAAACCCCGAAACCGCACTAAACATGAGTTTTGGGTCAACTAGGGATGATTGGGTGTGTCCGTTGCGAAAAAACCAACTACAAGTATTTTCGTATCAAACATGGCAAGAATGGCCTTCCCGGGCCGATTTTCGCACCATTTTTCATTCCAAAACAAAAACCCCGAAAACCGCCCTAAACATGAGATTTGGGTCAAATGGCGATGATTGGGTGTGTCCGTTGCGAAGAAACCAACTGCAAGTATTTTCGTATCAAACATGGCTAGAATGGCCTTCCCTGGCCAATTTTCACACCATTTTCGTTCCGGAACAAAAGCCCCGAAACCGCACTAAACATGAGTTTTGGGTCAACTAGGGATGATTGGGTGTGTCCGTTGCGAAAAAACCAACTACAAGTATTTTCGTATCAAACATGGCAAGAATGGCCTTCCCGGGCCGATTTTCGCACCATTTTTCATTCCAAAACAAAAACCCCGAAAACCGCCCTAAACATGAGATTTGGGTCAAATGGCGATGATTGGGTGTGTCCGTTGCGAAGAAAAACCCAAATGCAAGTATTTTCGTATCAAACATGGCCAGAATGGCCTTCCCTGGCCAATTTTCGCACCATTTTTCGTTCCGGAACAAAAACGCCGAAACCGCACTAAACATGAGTTTTGGGTCAACTAGGGATGATTGGGTGTGTCCGTTGCGAAAAAAACCAACTACAAGTATTTTCGTATCAAACATGAGAGAATGGCCTTCCCTGACCAATTTTCACACCATTTTTCGTTCCGGGACAAAAACCCCGAAAACCGCGCTAAACATGAGTTTTGGGTCAAATGGGGATGATTGGGTGTGTCCGTTGTGAAAAAACCAACTGCAAGTATTTTCGTATCAAACGTGGCCAGAATTGCCTTCCCTGGCCGATTTTGGCACCATTTTTCATCCCGGAACCGAAACCCCGAAAACCGCGCTAAACATGAGTTTTGGGTCAAATGGGGATGATTGGGTCTGTCCGTTGCGAAAAAAACCAACTGCAAATATTTTCGTATCAAACGTGGCCAGAATTGCCTTCCCTGGCCAATTTTCGCACCATTTTTCATCCCGGAACAAAAACCCCGAAAACCGCGCTAAACATGAGTTTTGGGTCAAATGGGATTATCGGGTGTGTCCGTTGAGAAGAAACCAACTGCAAGTATTTTCGTATCAAGCATGGCCAGAATGGCCTTCCTTGGCCAATTTTCGCACCATTTTTCGTTCCGGAACAAAAACCCCGAAACCGCACTAAACATGAGTTTTGGGTCAACTAGGGATGATTGGGTGTGTCCGTTGCGAAAAAACCAACTACAAGTATTTTCGTATCAAACATGGAGAGAATGCCTTCCCTGACCAATTTTCGCACCATTTTTCGTTCCGGGACAAAAACCCCGAAAACCGCGCTAAACCTGAGTTTTGGGTCTAATGGGATGATTAGGTGTGTCCGTTACGAAAAAACCAACTGCAACTATTTTTGTATCAAACGTGGCCAGAATGGCCTTCCCTGACCGATTTTCGCACAATTTTTCGTTCCAGAACAAAAACCTGAAACCGTACTAAACATGAGTTTTGGGTCAACTAGGGATGATTGGGTGTGTCCGTAGCGAAAAAACCAACTGCAAGTATTTTCGTATCAAACGTGGCCAGAATGGCCTTCCCTGGCCGATTTGCACATTTTTCGCCGGAACAAAACTAAAAACCGCGCTAAACATGAGTTTTGGGTCAAATGGGAATGACTGGGTGTGTCCTTGCGAAAAAACCAACTGCAAGTATTTTCGTATCAAACTGCAGAACTGGCCTTCCCTGGCCTATTTTCGCACCATTTTTCGTTCCCGAACAAAAACTGAAAACCGCGCTAACATAGTTTTGGGTCAAATGGGGATGATTGGGTGTGTCGTTGCGAAAAAACCAACTGCAATATTTTCGTATCAAACTGGCCAGAATGCCTTCCCTGGCCGATTTTGCACATTTTTCATCCCGGAACTGAAACCAGAAAACCGCGCTAAACATGAAGTTTTGGGTCAAATGGGATGATGGGTGTGTCCGTTGCGAAGAAACCAACTGCAAGATATTTCGTATCAAACATGGCAGAATGGCCTTCCTGGCCAATTTTCACACCATTTTTCGTTCCGAACAAAAACCCCGAAACCGCACTAAACATGAGTTTTGGGTCAACTAGGGATGATTGGGTGTGTCCGTTGCGAAAAAACCAACTGCAAGTATTTTCGTATAAACTGGCAGAATGCCTTCCCGGCCGATTTTGGCACCATTTTTCATTCCGAAACGAAACCCCGAAAACCGCCTAAACATGAGATTTGGGTCAAATGGGATGATTGGGTGTGTCCGTTGCGAAAAAACCAACTGCAATATTTTCGTATCAAACTGGCAGAATGGCCTTCCCTGGCCAATTTTCGCACCATTTTTCATCCGGAACAAAAACCCCGAAAACCGCCTAAACATGAGTTTTGGGTCAAACTGGGATGATGGGTGTGTCCGTTGCGAAAAAACCAACTCAAGTATTTTCGTATCAAACATGGCCAGAATGGCCTTCCTGGCCAATTTTCGCACCATTTTTCTTCCAAAACAAAAACCCTGAAACCGCACTAAACATGAGTTTTGGGTCAATAGGGATGATTGGGTGTGTCCGTTGCGAAAAAACCAACTCAAGTATTTTCGTATCAAACATGAGCAGAATGGCCTTCCCTGCCAATTTTCGCACCATTTTTCGTTCCGGAACAAAAACGCCGAAAACCGCACTAAACATGAGTTTTGGGTCAATGGGATGATTGGGTGTGTCCGTTGCGAAAAAACCACTACAAGTATTTTCGTATCAAAATGGAGAGAATGGCCTTCCCTGCCCATTTTTCACACCATTTTTCGTTCCGGACAAAAACCGAAAACCGCGCTAAACATGAGTTTTGGGTCAAATGGGGATGATTGGGTGTGTCCGTTGTGAAAAAACCAACTGCAAGTATTTTCGTATCAAACGTGGCCAGAATTGCTTCCCTAGCCGATTTTGGCCCACTTTTCATGCCGGAACCGAAACCCCAAATACCGCGCTAAACATGAGTTTTGGGTCAAATGGGGATGATTGGGTGTGTCCGTTGCGAAGAAAACCAACTGCAATATTTTCGTATCAAACATGGCCAGAATGGCCTTCCCATGGCCAATTTTCGCACCATTTTTCGTTCCGGAACAAAAACCCCGAAAACCCGCATAAACATGAGTTTTGGGTCAAAATGGGATGATGGGTGTGTCCGTTGGAAGAAACCAACTGCAAGTATTTTCGTATCAAGCATGGCCAGAATGGCCTTCCTTGGCCAATTTTCGCACCATTTTTCGTTCCGGAACAAAAACCCGAAACCGCACTAAACATGAGTTTTGGGTCAACTAGGGATGATTGGGTGTGTCCGTTGCGAAAAAACCAACTACAAGTATTTTCGTATCAAACATGGAGAGAATGGCCTTCCCTGACCAATTTTCGCACCATTTTTCGTTCCGGGACAAAAACCCCGAAAACCGCGCTAAACCTGAGTTTTGGGTCTAATGGGGATGATTGGGTGTGTCCGTTGCGAAGAAACCAACTGCAAGTATTTTCGTATCAAACATGGCCAGAATGGCCTTCCCTGGCAAATTTTCGCACCATTTTTCGTTCCGGAACAAAAACCCCAAAACCGCGCTAAACATGAGTTTTGGGTCAACTAGGGATGATTGGGTGTGTCCGTTGCGAAAAAACCAACTGCAAGTATTTTCGTATCAAACGTGGCCAGAATGGCCTTCCCTGGCCGATTTTCGCACAATTTTTCAGCCGGAACTGAAAACACTGAAAACCGCGCTAAACATGAGTTTTGGGTCAAATGGGAATGACTGGGTGTGTCCGTTGCGAAAAAACCAACTGCAAGTATTTTCGTATCAAACGTGGCACAATGGCCTTCCCTGGCCTATTTTCGCACCATTTTTCAGCCCGGAACTGAAACACTGAAAACCGCGCTAAACATGAGTTTTGGGTCAAATGGGAATGACTGGGTGTGTCCGTTGCGAAAAAACCCACTGCAAGTATTTTCGTATTAAATGTGGCCAGAATGGCCTTCCTGGCCTGGCCGATTTTTGCACCATTTTTCGTTCCGGAACAAAAACCTAGAAACCGCGCTAAACATGAGTTTTGGGTCAAATGGGGATGATTGGGTGTGTCCGTTGTGAAAAAACCAACTGCAAGTATTTTCGTATCAAACGTGGCCAGAATGAGCTTCCCTACCCGATTTTTGCACCACTTTTCATGCCGGAACCGAAACCCCAAATACCGCGCTAAACATGAGTTTTGGGTCAAATGGGGATGGTTGGGTGTGTCCGTTGCGAAAAGACCAACTGCAAGTATTTTCGTATCAAACGTGGCTAGAATGGCCTTCCCTGGCCGATTTTGGCACAATTTTTCATCCCGGAACCGAAACACTGAAAACCGCGCTAAACATAAGTTTTGGGTCAAATGGGATGATTGGGTGTGTCCGTTGCGAAGAAACCAACTGCAAGTATTTTCGTATCAAACATGGCCAGAATGGCCTTCCCTGGCAAATTTTCGCACCATTTTTCGTTCCGGAACAAAAACCCCGAAAACCGCGCTAAACATGAGTTTTGGGTCAAATGGGGATGATCGGGTGTGTCCGTTGCGAAGAAACCAACTGCAAGTATTTTCGTATCAAACATGGCCAGAATGGCCTTCCTTGGCCAATTTTCGCACCATTTTTCGTTCCGGAACAAAAACCCTGAAACCGCACTAAACATGAGTTTTGGGTCAACTAGGGATGATTGGGTGTGTCCGTTGCGAAAAAACCAACTACAAGTATTTTCGTATCAAACATGGAGAGAATGGCCTTCCCTGACCAATTTTCGCACCATTTTTCGTTCCGGGACAAAAACCCCGAAAACCGCGCTAAACATGAGTTTTGGGTCTAATGGGGATGATTGGGTGTGTCCGTTGCGAAAAAACCCACTGCAAGTATTTTCGTATTAAATGTGGCCAGAATGGCCTTCCCTGGCCTGGCCGATTTTTGCACCATTTTTCGTTCCGGAACAAAAACCTAGAAACCGCGCTAAACATGAGTTTTGGGTCAAATGGGGATGATTGGGTGTGTCCGTTGTGAAAAAACCAACTGCAAGTATTTTCGTATCAAACGTGGCCAGAATGAGCTTCCCTACCCGATTTTTGCCCCACTTTTCATGCCGGAACCGAAACCCCAAATACCGCGCTAAACATGAGTTTTGGGTCAAATGGGGATGATCGGGTGTGTCCGTTGCGAAGAAACCAACTGCAAGTATTTTCGTATCAAACATGGCCAGAATGGCCTTCCATGGCCAATTTTCGCACCATTTTTCGTTCCGGAACAAAAACCCCGAAACCGCAATAAACATGAGTTTTGGGTCAACTAGGGATGATTGGGTGTGTCCGTTGCGAAAAAACCAACTACAAGTATTTTCGTATCAAACATGGAGAGAATGGCCTTCCCTGACCAATTTTCGCACCATTTTTCGTTCCGGGACAAAAACCCCGAAAACCGCGCTAAACCTGAGTTTTGGGTCTAATGGGGATGATTAGGTGTGTCCGTTACGAAAAAACCAACTGCAACTATTTTTGTATCAAACGTGGCCAGAATGGCCTTCCCCGACCGATTTTCGCACAATTTTTCGTTCAGAACAAAAACCCTGAAACCGTACTAAACATGAGTTTTGGGTCAACTAGGGATGATTGGGTGTGTCCGTAGCGAAAAAACCAACTGCAAGTATTTTCGTATCAAACGTGGCCAGAATGGCCTTCCCTGGCCGATTTTCGCACAATTTTTCAGCCCGGAACTGAATAACTGAAAACCGCGCTAAACATGAGTTTTGGGTCAAATGGGAATGACTGGGTGTGTCCGTTGCGAAAAAACCAACTGCAAGTATTTTCGTATCAAACATGACTAGAACGGCCTTCCCTGGCCTATTTTTCGCACCATTTTTTGTTCCAGAACAAAAACCTGGAAAACCGCGCTAAACATGAGTTTTGGGTCAAATGGGGATGATTGGGTGTGTGCGTTGCGAAAAAAACCAACTGCAAATATTTTCGTATCAAACGTGGCCAGAATTGCCTTCCCTGGCCGATTTTGGCACGATTTTTCATCCCGGAACTGAAACCCCGAAAACCGCGCTAAACATGAGTTTTGGGTCAAATGGGGATGATCGGGTGTGTCCGTTGCGAAGAAACCAACTGCAAGAATTTTCGTATCAAACATGGCCAGAATGGCCTTCCTTGGCCAATTTCGCACCATTTTTCGTTCCGAAACAAAAACCCCGAAACCGCACTAAACATGAGTTTTGGGTCAACTAGGGATGATTGGGTGTGTCCGTTGCGAAAAAACCAACTGCAAGTATTTTCGTATCAAACGTGGCCAGAATGGCCTTCCCTGTCCGATTTTCGCACAATTTTTCAGCCGGAACTGAAACACTGAAAACCGCGCTAAACAGAGTTTGGGTCAAATGGGATGACTGGGTGTGTCCGTTGCGAAAAAACCAACTGCAAGTATTTTCGTATCAAACATGACTAGAATGGCCTTCCCTGGCCTATTTTCGCACCATTTTTTGTTCCGGAACAAAAACCTCGAAAACCGCGCTAAACATGAGTTTTGGGTCAAATGGGGATGATTGGTGTGTCCGTAGCGAAAAAAACCAACTGCAAGTATTTTCGTATAAACGTGGCCAGAATTGCCTTCCCTGGCCGATTTTGGCACCATTTTTCATCCCGGAACCGAAACCCCGAAAACCGCGCTAAACATGGTTTTGGGTCAAATGGGGATGATTGGGTGTGTCCGTTGCGAAAAAACCAACTGCAAATATTTTCGTATCAAACGTGGCCAGAATTGCCTTCCCTGGACAATTTTCGCACCATTTTTCATCCCGGAACAAAAACCCCGAAAACCGCGCTAAACATGAGTTTTGGGTCAAATGGGGATGATCGGGTGTGTCCGTTGCGAAGAAACCAACTGCAAGTATTTTCGTATCAAACATGGCCAGAATGGCCTTCCTTGGCCAATTTTCGCACCATTTTTCGTTCCGGAACAAAAACCCTGAAACCGCACTAAACATGAGTTTTGGGTCAACTAGGGATGATTGGGTGTGTCCGTTGCGAAAAAACCAACTACAAGTATTTTCGTATCAAACATGGAGAGAATGGCCTTCCCTGACCAATTTTCGCACCATTTTTCGTTCCGGGACAAAAACCCCGAAAACCGCGCTAAACATGAGTTTTGGGTCTAATGGGGATGATTGGGTGTGTCCGTTGCGAAAAAACCCACTGCAAGTATTTTCGTATTAAATGTGGCCAGAATGGCCTTCCCTGGCCTGGCCGATTTTTGCACCATTTTTCGTTCCGGAACAAAAACCTAGAAACCGCGCTAAACATGAGTTTTGGGTCAAATGGGGATGATTGGGTGTGTCCGTTGTGAAAAAACCAACTGCAAGTATTTTCGTATCAAACGTGGCCAGAATGAGCTTCCCTACCCGATTTTTGCACCACTTTTCATGCCGGAACCGAAACCCCAAATACCGCGCTAAACATGAGTTTTGGGTCAAATGGGGATGGTTGGGTGTGTCCGTTGCGAAAAGACCAACTGCAAGTATTTTCGTATCAAACGTGGCTAGAATGGCCTTCCCTCGGCGATTTTGCACATTTTTCATCCGGAACCGAAACCCTGAAAACCGCGCTAAACATGAGTTTTGGGTCAAATGGGGATGATTGGGTGTGTCCGTTGCGAAAAACCAACTGCAAGTATTTTCGTATCAAACGTGGCCAGAATGGCCTTCCCTGGCCGATTTTGGCACCAATTTTTCTCCGGAACCAGAAACCCGAAAACCGCGCTAAACATGAAGTTTTGGGTCAAATGGGGATGATTGGGTGTGTCCGTTGCGAAAAAACCAACTGCAAGTATTTTCGTATCAAACATGGCCAGAATGGCCTTCCCTGGCAATTTTCGCACCATTTTTCGTTCCGGAACAAAAACCGAAAACCGCGCTAAACATGAGTTTTGGGTCAAATGGGGATGATTGGGTGGTCCGTTGCGAAAAAACCAACTGCAAGTATTTTCGTATCAAACATGGCCAGAATGGCCTTCCCTGGCCGATTTTCGCACATTTTTCATCCGGAACAAAACCCGAAAACCGCGCTAAACATGAGTTTTGGGTCAAATGGGAATGATTGGGTGTGTCCGTTGCGAAAAAAACCAACTGCAAGTATTTTCGTATCAAACATGGCCAGAATGGCCTTCCCTGGCCTATTTTCGCACCATTTTTCGTTCCGGAACAAAAACCCGAAAACCGCGCTAAACATGAGTTTTGGGTCAAATGGGGATGATTGGGTGTGTCCGTTGCGAAAAAAACCAACTGCAAGTATTTTCGTATAAACGTGGCCAGAATTGGGCCTTCCCTGGCCGATTTTGCACCATTTTTCATCCGGAACGAAAAACCCGAAAACCGCGCTAAACATGAGTTTTGGGTCAAATGGGGATGATTGGGTGTGTCCGTTGCGAAAAAAACCAACTGCAAGTATTTTCGTTCAACTGGAGAAAGCTTCCTCATTTTGGCACATTTTTGTCTCCGGACGAAATCGAAAACTGCCTAACATAGTTTTGGGTCAAATAGGGGATGATGGGTTGGTCATTGGGAAGGAATCAATGCAAGTATTTTCGAATCAAAACATGGCAGAATGCCTTCCTGCCAATTTTCGCCATTTTTCGTTCCGGAACAAAAACCAACCCTAAATCGTCGCTAACATGATTTGGGTTCAATGGGATATATGGTTTGTTCGTGGAAGAGAACCAACTCAAGTATTTTCGTATCAAATTGGAGATGGGCCTTCCCTGACCATTTTCGCACATTTTTCGTTCGGACAAACCTGGAAACTGTAAACATGAGTTTGGAAAAACTAGGGATGATTGGGTGTGTCCGTTGCAGAAAATTAACAACTCAAGTTTTTCGTAAACATGCGAAAATGGTTTCCGTCGGATTTTGATTTGTTGGAAAACCAACCAAATCTCGAAAACTGGCTGAAACATGATGATTTTGGGCACCATTTGTTCGGGAATAGCCGGAAGGTATCGTTGCGAAAAAAACCAACTACAAGTATTTTCGTATCAAACTGGAGAGAATGGCCTTCCCTGCCGATTTTCGCACCATTTTTCGTTCCGGAACAAAAACCCGAAAACCGCGCAAACATGAGTTTTGGGTCAAATGGGATGATTGGGTGTGTCCGTTGCGAAAAACCAACTGCAAGTATTTTCGTATCAAACGTGGCAGAATGGCCTTCCCTGGCCGATTTCGCACCATTTTTCGTTCCGGAACAAAACCCGAAACCGCGCAAAACATGAGTTTTGGGTCAAATTGGGAGATTGGGTGTGTCCGTTGCGAAAAAACCAACTGCAAGTATTTTCGTATCAAACATGCTAGAATGGCCTTCCCTGGCCTATTTTCGCACCATTTTTGTTCCGGAACAAAAACCCTCGAAAACCACGCTAAACATGAGTTTTTGGGTCAAATGGGGATGATTGGGTGTGTCCGTTGCGAAGAAACCAACTACCAGTATTTTCGTATCAAACATGGCGAGAATGGCCTTCCCTAGCCAATTTTCGCACAATTTTTCGTTCCGGAACAAAAACCCCGAAACCGCACTAAACATGAGTTTTGGGTCAACTAGGGATGATTGGGTGTGTCCGTTGCGAAAAAAACCAACTACAAGTATTTTCGTATCAAACATGGCGAGAATGGCCTTCCCTGACCAATTTTCGCACCATTTTTCGTTCCGGGACAAAAACCCCGAAAACCGCGCGAAACATGAGTTTTGGGTCAAATGGTCATGATTTGGTGTGTCCGTTGCGAAAAAACCACTGCAAGTATTTTCGTATTAAACGTGGCCAGAATGGCCTTCCCTGGCCGACTTTCGCACCATTTTTCGTTCCGGAACAAAAACCTAGAAACCGCGCAAAACATGAGTTTTGGTCAAATTGGGACGACTGGGTGTGTCCGTTGTGAAAAAAACCAACTGCAAGTATTTTCGTATCAAACATGGCGAGAATGGCCTTCCCTAGCCAATTTTCGCACCATTTTTCGTTCCGGGACAAAAACCCCGAAAACCGCGCTAAACATGAGTTTTGGGTCAAATGGGCATGGTTGGTTGTGTCCGTTGGGAAAAAACCCACTGCAAGTATTTTCGTATCAAACATGGCAAGAATGGCCCTCCCTGGCCGATTTTCGCACAATTTTTCATTCCGAAACAAAAACCCCGAAAACCGCGCTAAACATGAGATTTGGGTCAAATGGGGATGATTGGGTGTGTCCGTTGCGAAGAAACCAACTACAAGTATTTTCGTATCAAACATGGCGAGAATGGCCTTCCCTAGCCAATTTTCGCACCATTTTTCGTTCCGGAAAAAAAACCACAAAACCGCACTAAACATGAGTTTTGGGTCAACTAGGGATGATTGGGTGTGTCCGTTGCGAAAAAACCAACTACAAGTATTTTCGTATCAAACATGGAGAAATGACCTTCCCTGACAATTTTCGCACCATTTTTCGTTCCGGGACAAAAACCCCGAAAACCCGCGAAACATGAGTTTTGGGTCAAATGGTCATGATTTGGTGTGTCCGTTGCGAAAAAACCCACTGCAAGTATTTTCGTATTAAACGTGGCCAGAATGGCCTTCCCTGGCCGACTTTCGCACCATTTTTCGTTCGGAACAAAACTAGAAACCGCGCAAAACATGAGTTTTGGGTCAAATAGGACGACTGGTGTGTCCGTCGTGAAAAAACCAACTGCAAGTATTTTCGTATCAAACATGGCGAGAATGGCCTTCCCTAGCCAATTTTCGCACCATTTTTCGTTTCGGGACAAAAACCCCGAAAACCGCGTAAACATGAGTTTTGGATCAAATGGGCATGGTTGGGTGTGTCCGTTGGGAAAAAACCCACTGCAAGTATTTTCGTATCAAACATGGCAAGAATGGCCCTCCCTGGCCGATTTTCGCACAATTTTTCATTCCGAAACAAAAACCCGAAAACCGCGCTAAACATGAGATTTGGGTCAAATGGGGATGATTGGGTGTGTCCGTTGCGAAAAACCAACTACAAGTATTTTCGTATCAAACATGGCGAGAATGGCCTTCCCTAGCCAATTTTCGCACCATTTTTCGTTCCGGAAAAAAAACCCCGAAAACCCACTAAACATGAGTTTTGGGTCAACTAGGGATGATTCGGTGTGTCCGTTGCGAAAAAA
The DNA here is from genome assembly GCA_022036555.1 of Microstegium vimineum. NCBI lineage: Eukaryota > Viridiplantae > Streptophyta > Magnoliopsida > Poales > Poaceae > Microstegium > Microstegium vimineum. Next base: position 22,001,739 of record CM039129.1, on the reverse strand, counting down.
CCAACTTTAAGTATTTTCGTATCAAACATGGAGAGAATGGCCTTCCTGACCAATTTTCGTTCCGGACTAAAACCCCGAAAACCGCGCTAAACATGAGTTTTGGGTCAAATGGGCATGATTGGGTGTGTTCCGTTGGGAAAAAACCCACTGCAAGTATTTTCGTATCAAACATGGCAAGAATGGCCCTCCCTGGCCGATTTTCGCACAATTTTTCATTCCGAAACAAAAACCCCGAAAACCGCGCTAAACATGAGATTTGGGTCAAATGGGGATGATTGGGTGTGTCCGTTGCGAAGAAACCAACTACCAGTATTTTCGTATCAAACATGGCAGAATGGCCTTCCCTATCCAATTTTCGCACCATTTTTCGTTCCGGAAAAAAAACCCCGAAAACCGCGCTAAACATGAGATTTGGGTCAAATGGGGATGATTGGGTGTGTCCGTTGCGAAGAAACCAACTACAAGTATTTTCGTATCAAACATGGCGAGAATGGCCTTCCCTAGCCAATTTTCGCACCATTTTTCGTTCCGGAAAAAAAACCACGAAAACCGCACTAAACATGAGTTTTGGGTCAACTAGGGATGATTGGGTGTGTCCGTTGCGAAAAAACCAACTACAAGTATTTTCGTATCAAACATGGAGAGAATGACCTTCCCTGACCAATTTTCGCACCATTTTTCGTTCCGGGACAAAAACCCCGAAAACCACGCGAAACATGAGTTTTGGGTCAAATGGTCATGATTTGGTGTGTCCGTTGCGAAAAAACCCACTGCAAGTATTTTCGTATTAAACGTGGCCAGAATGGCCTTCCCTGGCCGACTTTCGCACCATTTTTCGTTCCGGAACAAAAACCTAGAAACCGCGCAAAACATGAGTTTTGGGTCAAATTAGGACGACTGGGTGTGTCCGTTGTGAAAAAACCAACTGCAAGTATTTTCGTATCAAACATGGCGAGAATGGCCTTCCCTAGCCAATTTTCGCACCATTTTTCGTTTCGGGACAAAAACCCCGAAAACCGCGCTAAACATGAGTTTTGGGTCAAATGGGCATGGTTGGGTGTGTCCGTTGGGAAAAAACCCACTGCAAGTATTTTCGTATCAAACATGGCAAGAATGGCCCTCCCTGGCCGATTTTCGCACAATTTTTCATTCCGAAACAAAAACCCCGAAAACCGCGCTAAACATGAGATTTGGGTCAAATGGGGATGATTGGGTGTGTCCGTTGCGAAGAAACCAACTACCAGTATTTTCGTATCAAACATGGCGAGAATGGCCTTCCCTATCCAATTTTCGCACCATTTTTCGTTCCGGAAAAAAAACCCCGAAAACCGCGCTAAAGATGAGATTTGGGTCAAATGGGGATGATTGGGTGTGTCCGTTGCGAAGAAACCAACTACAAGTATTTTCGTATCAAACATGGCGAGAATGGCCTTCCCTAGCCAATTTTCGCACCATTTTTCGTTCCGGAAAAAAAACCACGAAAACCGCACTAAACATGAGTTTTGGGTCAACTAGGGATGATTGGGTGTGTCCGTTGCGAAAAAACCAACTACAAGTATTTTCGTATCAAACATGGAGAGAATGACCTTCCCTGACCAATTTTCGCACCATTTTTCGTTCCGGGACAAAAACCCCGAAAACCGCGCGAAACATGAGTTTTGGGTCAAATGGGCATGATTGGGTGTGTCCGTTGCGAAAAAACCCACTGCAAGTATTTTCGTATTAAACGTGGTGATGAGGACATCAACACCACACCAACACCATCTCCAGCACCACTTGGTCCTATCACTCGTGCTCGTGCCCGTGAACTCAATCATCAAGTAAGTTTATTCTCAAACTCTTGTCCATTATATTTAGACAATGGAGACACGTGCACTCTTGTTTTGCTCAGGAACAATGGAGAGGATCAGCGGGACACGGGATGGGCGCTAGCTGGATTTGGACTGCAGGACAACACCAACTTGTGATGGATGCCACGACTTCATACGGACTCCGATTGGGACAATCTCACACTCTTTGGAAAGCTTATCAAGTCTACTTTCCAACGGATCCAGAAGCATGGCTATACCTTATCCGATGCGTCCAGGGTCATCGTTTTTGTACCGAGACCTTTTCTGTCCACCGGTGCTGCGTCACCTTATTTTGGGCCTGTGGCCCATGTATCAAGTTGGGTCCATTAGGGACGCGTCCTAGGGTTGGAGAACGACCCCAACACCCTTGTGGTCGTCCTCCCAACTCCTTATAAGTCTTTAGAGCTGCCACAAACAGTTTAGGTTTTGTTTTGTCGAGTTAGCTATTGCTACCGCCTTTCAGCGCGCGTGTTGGATCAACCGTCCGTCTGATTGTCATCAGAACCTCACCATATTGTGTTCTCAGATTGAAACCTTCATAATTCATCTTGCAATTGAGTGCTTGTTCATCCTTTTCTTGCTGGTTCTTCGATTGCTTGCAGGACGGGAGCCCTAGTGGCTGGTTGTCGCGCCGCAAGATCACGACAGCCATCGGAGGTGGTGTATCGGTTGCTAAGGCGCAGCGTCCTTGGACGGTTGTAGTCGAGCCGTGAACGTCATCTCCATCCACCAATCGAGTTATCCACCAACTCTCATCGAAAGATCGAACTGCGAACCCTACGGGTCGTCATCACGTGGCCAGAATGGCCTTCCCTGGCCGACTTTCGCACCATTTTTCGTTCCGGAACAAAAACCTAGAAACCGCGCAAAACATGAGTTTTGGGTCAAATTGGGACGACTGGGTGTGTCCGTTGTGAAAAAACCAACTGCAAGTATTTTCGTATCAAACATGGCGAGAATGGCCTTCCCTAGCCAATTTTCGCACCATTTTTCGTTCCGGGACAAAAACCCCGAAAACCGCGCTAAACATGAGTTTTGGGTCAAATGGGCATGGTTGGGTGTGTCCGTTGGGAAAAAAACCCACTGCAAGTATTTTCGTATCAAACATGGCAAGAATGGCCCTCCCTGGCCGATTTTCGCACCATTTTTCGTTCCGGAAAAAAAACCCCGAAAACCGCACTAAACATGAGTTTTGGGTCAACTAGGGATGATTCGGTGTGTCCGTTGCGAAAAAACCAACTTTAAGTATTTTCGTATCAAACATGGAGAGAATGGCCTTCCCTGACCAATTTTCGTTCCGGGACAAAAACCCCGAAAACCGCGCTAAACATGAGTTTTGGGTCAAATGGGCATGATTGGGTGTGTCCGTTGGGAAAAAACCCACTGCAAGTATTTTCGTATCAAACATGGCAAGAATGGCCCTCCCTGGCCGATTTTCGCACAATTTTTCATTCCGAAACAAAAACCCCGAAAACCGCGCTAAACATGAGATTTGGGTCAAATGGGGATGATTGGGTGTGTCCGTTGCGAAGAAACCAACTACCAGTATTTTCGTATCAAACATGGCGAGAATGGCCTTCCCTATCCAATTTTCGCACCATTTTTCGTTCCGGAAAAAAAACCCCGAAAACCGCGCTAAACATGAGATTTGGGTCAAATGGGGATGATTGGGTGTGTCCGTTGCGAAGAAACCAACTACAAGTATTTTCGTATCAAACATGGCGAGAATGGCCTTCCCTAGCCAATTTTCGCACCATTTTTCGTTCCGGAAAAAAAAACCACGAAAACCGCACTAAACATGAGTTTTGGGTCAACTAGGGATGATTGGGTGTGTCCGTTGCGAAAAAACCAACTACAAGTATTTTCGTATCAAACATGGAGAGAATGACCTTCCCTGACCAATTTTCGCACCATTTTTCGTTCCGGGACAAAAACCCCGAAAACCGCGCGAAACATGAGTTTTGGTCAAATGGGCATGATTGGGTGTGTCCGTTGCGAAAAAAACCCACTGCAAGTATTTTCGTATTAAACGTGGTGATGAGGACATCAACACCACACCAACACCATCTCCAGCACCACTTGGTCCTATCACTCGTGCTCGTGCCCGTGAACTCAATCATCAAGTAAGTTTATTCTCAAACTCTTGTCCATTATATTTAGACAATGGAGACACGTGCACTCTTGTTTTGCTCAGGAACAATGGAGAGGATCAGCGGGACACGGGATGGGCGCTAGCTGGATTTGGACTGCAGGACAACACCAACTTGTGATGGATGCCACGACTTCATACGGACTCCGATTGGGACAATCTCACACTCTTTGGAAAGCTTATCAAGTCTACTTTCCAACGGATCCAGAAGCATGGCTATACCTTATCCGATGCGTCCAGGGTCATCGTTTTTGTACCGAGACCTTTTCTGTCCACCGGTGCTGCGTCACCTTATTTTGGGCCTGTGGCCCATGTATCAAGTTGGGTCCATTAGGGACGCGTCCTAGGGTTGGAGAACGACCCCAACACCCTTGTGGTCGTCCTCCCAACTCCTTATAAGTCTTTAGAGCTGCCACAAACAGTTTAGGTTTTGTTTTGTCGAGTTAGCTATTGCTACCGCCTTTCAGCGCGCGTGTGTTGGATCAACCGTCCGTCTGATTGTCATCAGAACCTCACCATATTGTGTTCTCAGATTGAAACCTTCATAATTCATCTTGCAATTGAGTGCTTGTTCATCCTTTTCTTGCTGGTTCTTCGATTGCTTGCAGGACGGGAGCCCTAGTGGCTGGTTGTCGCGCCGCAAGATCACGACAGCCATCGGAGGTGGTGTATCGGTTGCTAAGGCGCAGCGTCCTTGGACGGTTGTAGTCGAGCCGTGAACGTCATCTCCATCCACCAATCGAGTTATCCACCAACTCTCATCGAAAGATCGAACTGCGAACCCTACGGGTCGTCATCACGTGGCCAGAATGGCCTTCCCTGGCCGACTTTCGCACCATTTTCGTTCCGGAACAAAAACCTAGAAACCGCGCAAAACATGAGTTTTGGGTCAAATTGGGACGACTGGGTGTGTCCGTTGTGAAAAAAACCAACTGCAAGTATTTTCGTATCAAACATGGCGAGAATGGCCTTCCCTAGCCAATTTTCGCACCATTTTTCGTTCCGGGACAAAAACCCCGAAAACCGCGCTAAACATGAGTTTTGGGTCAAATGGGCATGGTTGGGTGTGTCCGTTGGGAAAAAAACCCACTGCAAGTATTTTCGTATCAAACATGGCAAGAATGGCCCTCCCTGGCCGATTTTCGCACCATTTTTCGTTCCGGAAAAAAAACCCCGAAAACCGCACTAAACATGAGTTTTGGGTCAACTAGGGATGATTCGGGGTGTCCGTTGCGAAAAAACCAACTTTAAGTATTTTCGTATCAAACATGGAGAGAATGGCCTTCCCTGACCAATTTTCGTTCCGGGACAAAAACCCCGAAAACCGCGCTAAACATGAGTTTTGGGTCAAATGGGCATGATTGGGTGTGTCCGTTGGGAAAAAACCCACTGCAAGTATTTTCGTATCAAACATGGCAAGAATGGCCCTCCCTGGCCGATTTTCGCACAATTTTTCATTCCGAAACAAAAACCCCGAAAACCGCGCTAAACATGAGATTTGGGTCAAATGGGGATGATTGGGTGTGTCCGTTGCGAAGAAACCAACTACCAGTATTTTCGTATCAAACATGGCGAGAATGGCCTTCCCTATCCAATTTTCGCACCATTTTTCGTTCCGGAAAAAAAACCCCGAAAACCGCGCTAAACATGAGATTTGGGTCAAATGGGGATGATTGGGTGTGTCCGTTGCGAAGAAACCAACTACAAGTATTTTCGTATCAAACATGGCGAGAATGGCCTTCCCTAGCCAATTTTCGCACCATTTTTCGTTCCGGAAAAAAAACCACGAAAACCGCACTAAACATGAGTTTTGGGTCAACTAGGGATGATTGGGTGTGTCCGTTGCGAAAAAACCAACTACAAGTATTTTCGTATCAAACATGGAGAGAATGACCTTCCCTGACCAATTTTCGCACCATTTTTCGTTCCGGGACAAAAACCCCGAAAACCGCGCGAAACATGAGTTTTGGGTCAAATGGGCATGATTGGGTGTGTCCGTTGCGAAAAAACCCACTGCAAGTATTTTCGTATTAAACGTGGTGATGAGGACATCAACACCACACCAACACCATCTCCAGCACCACTTGGTCCTATCACTCGTGCTCGTGCCCGTGAACTCAATCATCAAGTAAGTTTATTCTCAAACTCTTGTCCATTATATTTAGACAATGGAGACACGTGCACTCTTGTTTTGCTCAGGAACAATGGAGAGGATCAGCGGGACACGGGATGGGCGCTAGCTGGATTTGGACTGCAGGACAACACCAACTTGTGATGGATGCCACGACTTCATACGGACTCCGATTGGGACAATCTCACACTCTTTGGAAAGCTTATCAAGTCTACTTTCCAACGGATCCAGAAGCATGGCTATACCTTATCCGATGCGTCCAGGGTCATCGTTTTTGTACCGAGACCTTTTCTGTCCACCGGTGCTGCGTCACCTTATTTTGGGCCTGTGGCCCATGTATCAAGTTGGGTCCATTAGGGACGCGTCCTAGGGTTGGAGAACGACCCCAACACCCTTGTGGTCGTCCTCCCAACTCCTTATAAGTCTTTAGAGCTGCCACAAACAGTTTAGGTTTTGTTTTGTCGAGTTAGCTATTGCTACCCGCCTTTCAGCGCGCGTGTTGGATCAACCGTCCGTCTGATTGTCATCAGAACCTCACCATATTGTGTTCTCAGATTGAAACCTTCATAATTCATCTTGCAATTGAGTGCTTGTTCATCCTTTTCTTGCTGGTTCTTCGATTGCTTGCAGGACGGGAGCCCTAGTGGCTGGTTGTCGCGCCGCAAGATCACGACAGCCATCGGAGGTGGTGTATCGGTTGCTAAGGCGCAGCGTCCTTGGACGGTTGTAGTCGAGCCGTGAACGTCATCTCCATCCACCAATCGAGTTATCCACCAACTCTCATCGAAAGATCGAACTGCGAACCCTACGGGTCGTCATCACGTGGCCAGAATGGCCTTCCCTGGCCGACTTTCGCACCATTTTTCGTTCCGGAACAAAAACCTAGAAACCGCGCAAAACATGAGTTTTGGGTCAAATTGGGACGACTGGGTGTGTCCGTTGTGAAAAAACCAACTGCAAGTATTTTCGTATCAAACATGGCGAGAATGGCCTTCCCTAGCCAATTTTCGCACCATTTTTCGTTCCGGGACAAAAACCCCGAAAACCGCGCTAAACATGAGTTTTGGGTCAAATGGGCATGGTTGGGTGTGTCCGTTGGGAAAAAAACCCACTGCAAGTATTTTCGTATCAAACATGGCAAGAATGGCCCTCCCTGGCCGATTTTCGCACCATTTTTCGTTCCGGAACAAAAACCCCGAAAACCGCGCTAAACATGACATTTGGGTCAAATGGGGATGATTGGGTGTGTCCGTTGCGAAGAAACCAACTACAAGTATTTTCGTATCAAACATGGCGAGAATGGCCTTCCCTAGCCAATTTTCGCACCATTTTTCGTTCCGGAAAAAAAACCCCGAAAACCGCACTAAACATGAGTTTTGGTTCAACTAGGGATCATTGGGTGTGTCCGTTGCGAAAAAACCAACTACAAGTATTTTCGTATCAAACATGGAGACAATGGCCTTCCCTGACCAATTTTCGTTCTGGGACAAAAACCCCGAAAACCGCGCTAAACATGAGTTTTGGGTCAAATGGGGATGATTGGGTGTGTCCGTTGCGAAAAAACCAACTGCAAGTATTTTCGTATTAAACGTGGCCAAAATGGCCTTCCCTAGCCGATTTTTGCACCATTTTTCGTTCCGAAACAAAAACCCCGAAAACCGCGCTAAACATGAGTTTTGGGTCAAATGGGGATGATTGGGTGTGTCCGTTGCGAAAAAACCAACTGCAAGTATTTTCGTATTAAACGTGGCCAGAATGGCCTTCCCTGGCCGATTTTTGCACCATTTTTCGTTCCGGAACAAAAACCCAGAAACCACGCTAAACATGAGTTTTGGGTCAAATGGGGGATGATTGGGTGTGTCCGTTGTGAAAAAACCAACTTTAAGTATTTTCGTATTAAATGTGGCCAGAATGGGCTTCCCTAGCTGATTTTTGCACCACTTTTCGTGCCGGAACTAAAACCCCGAAATCCGCGCTAAACGTGAGTTTTGGATCAAATGGGATGATTGGGTGTGTCCATTGCGAAAAAAACCAACTGCAAGTATTTTCGTATCAAACATGGCGAGAATGGCCTTCCCTAACCAATTTTCGCACCATTTTTCGTTCTGGAACCGAAACACTGAAAACCGCGCTAAACATAAGTTTTGGGTCAAATGGGGATGATTGGGTGTGTCCGTTGCGAAGAAACCAACTACAAGTATTTTCGTATCAAACATGGAGAGAATGGCCTTCCCTGGCCAATTTTCGCACCATTTTTCGTTCCGGAACAAAAATCCCGAAACCACACTAAACATGAGTTTTGGGTCAACTAGGGATGATTGGGTGTGTCCGTTGCGAAAAAACCAACTACAAGTATTTTCGTATCAAACATGGCCAGAATAGCCTTCCATGGCCAATTTTCGCACCATTTTTCGTTCCGGAACAAAAACTCCGAAATCGCACTAAACATGAGTTTTGGGTCAACTAGGGATCATTGGGTGTGTCCGTTGCGAGAAAACCAAATTTTAAATATTTTCGTATCAAAAAAGGGGGAAAATTTGGGCCCTTCCCCGACCAATTTTTCCCTTCCGGACAAAAACCCCCAAACCGCGCTAAAAATGATTTTTGGTCAAATGGGCAGGGTTGGGGGTTTTTCCCTTGGGAAAAAAACCCCTGCAAATTTTTTTCGTACAAACATGGCAAGAAAGGGCCCCCCCTGGCCCGATTTTTTGCCAATTTTTCATTCCGAAACAAAAAACCCCCAAAAACCCCGCTAAAAATTGAGATTTTGGGGCAAATGGGGGGTGAAATTTGGGGGGGGCCGTTGCAAGAAAAACCAAATACCATATTTTTGTATTTAAACATGGCGAAATTGGGCCCTTCCCTACCAAATTTTGCACCCTTTTTCCGGGGCCGGAAAAAAAACCCCCCAAAAACCCCCCTAAAACATGAAAATTTGGGGCAAATTTGGGGTTATTGGGTGTGTCCTTTTCAAGAAAACCCAAAATTTCAAGTATTTCGTATCAAACATGGCGAGAATTTGGGCCCTTCCCAAACCAATTTTCCCAAAACCCTTTTTCGGGGCCCCCGGAAAAAAAAAACCCCGAAAAACCCCCCCCTAAAAAAAGATTTTGGGGCAACAGGGGTGATTTGGGGGTGTCCCTTGGGGAAAAAACCAACTAAAGTATTTTTTGTATCAAACCCTGGAGAGAATGACCCTTTCCCCGGGCCAATTTCGCACCATTTTTTGTTCCGGGACAAAAACCCCGAAAAAAACCCCCGCGAAACAGGGGTTTTGGGGCAAATTTGGGGATGATTGGGGTGTCCCCTTGCAAAAAACCCCCTCAAGTAAAATTTTGTTTTTAAAAAGTGGTGTGGAGGACATTTACACCACACCAACACCCTCCCCCAGCACCACTTGGGGCCTATCCCCTCGTTTCTCGTGCCCGGAAATCAATCAAACAAAATAATTTTAAAAACCCCAAAATCTTGTCCATTATATTTAACAATGGAGAAAAACTGCACTCTTGTTTTGGGTCAGGAACAATGGGGAGGATCACGGGGCACGGGATGGGCGCTAACTGGTTTTTACTGCAGGACAAAAAACCAACTTGGGGAAAGGATGCCACGACTTCATACGGACTTTCCCAATTTGGGCAAAAAACACAAATCCCGGGGGAAACTTAAACAAAATCTAAATTTCCAACCCGGAAAACCAAAACAAGGCAAACCTTATTTCCCAGGGGTCCCCGGGTCATCGTTTTTGTACCGGGAAACCTTTTTTTCCACCGGGGCGCGTCACCTTATTTGGGGGGTGTGGCCCAAGTAACAAGTTGGGTTTCCCTTAGGGACCCCGGCCCCAGGGGTTGGGGAACGACCCCAACACCCTTGTGGTCGTCCCCCCAACCCCCCAAAAAGTCTTTAGAGCTTTCCAAAAAACCCGTTTAAATTTTGTTTTGTCAGTTAGCTATTGCTAAAACCCCCGCCTTTTTCCCGCCCCCGTGTTTTGGTCAACCGGGCCCCGTCTGAATTTTCATCAGAAACCCCACCCAAATTTTGTTCTCCAAAATTGAAACCTTCATAATTCCCTTGCAAATTTAGTGCTTTTTCACCCTTTTTTTGCTGGTTCTTCGTTGCTTGCAGGAAAGGGGGCCCAAAAAGGGTGGTTTCCCCCCCGCAAGATCACACAGCCATCGGGGGTGGTGTTACGGTTCTAAGGCGCGCGTCCTTGGGACGGGGGTTTTTTTTCGAAACCGGGGGAAAAGTAAAAATATCTCCATCCACCAATCGAGTTAAACCCACCAACTCTCCCTCGAAAGATCAACTGCAACCCTACGGGGCCCTCATCAAAGGGCCAGAATGCCTTCCCCCCGGCCGACTTTCCCCACCTTTTCGTTCCGGAACAAAAACCCCAGAAAACCGCGCAAAAAATTAGTTTTTTTTTCAAAATTTGGGGCACGGGTGTGTCCCCTTGTGAAAAAAAACCAAATGCAAGTTTTTCGACAAACAGGGGGAAATGGCCTTCCCCAGGCCCCAAATTTTCGGCCCCCCATTTTTTGTTCCGGGGCAAAAACCCCCCGAAAAACCCCCGCTAAAAAATTTATTTTTGGGGCAAATGGGGATGGTTGGGGGTGTCCTTTGGGAAAAAAAAAAACCCCCGCAAATATTTTTTGTATCAAACAAAAACAAGAAAGGGCCCCCCCCTCCGATTTTTTTGCAAAACCCTTTTTCCCTTCCGGGAAAAAAAACCCCCCAAAACCGCACTAAACATGAAAAATTTGGGTCAACAAGGAAGATTCGGTGTGTCCGTTGCAAAAAAACCCAAATTTTAATATTTTCCCTAAACAAACATAGAAATGCCCCTTTCCCCCACCCAAATTTTTGTTCCGGGGAAAAAAACCCCCAAAACCCCCCTAAACATGATTTTTTGGGGGCAAATGGGGATATTGGGTGGCCCTTTTGGGAAAAAAAAACCCCTGCAAGTATTTTCGGATCAAACATGGGAAGAATGGCCCCCCCTGGGCCCATTTTCCCCACAAATTTTTTATTTCCCAAACAAAAACCCCCCAAAACCCCCGCTAAAAAATGAGATTTTTGGGGCCCAAAAGGGTGAAAAAGGGGGTTTTCCGTTGCAAGAAAACCCAAATACCAGTATTTTCGATCAAACGGCGAAAAACCTTCCCAATCCAATTTTTGCACCATTTTTCGTTCCGGGGGGAAAAAAAAACCCCCAAAAAACCCCCTAAAAAAATGAATTTTTGGGGAAATGGGGATATTTGGGGGGGTTTCCGGGTTTCAAAAACCAACTACAAGTTTTTTCGTACAAAAAAGGCGGAAAAGGGCCCTTCCCTAACCAATTTCGCAAACCCTTTTTGTTTTCCCCGGAAAAAAAAAAACCCCAAAACCGCACAAACATGATTTTTCACCCAGGGGTTTATTGGGTGTGTCCTTTCGAAAAAAAAAACCAAATCAATATTTTCCCTATCAAACATGGAAAATACCCCCTGACCAAATTTTTGCACCATTTTTTTGTTCCGGGACAAAAAACCCCCAAAACCCCCCGCGAAACATGAGTTTTTGGGCAAAAAGGGGGAGGAAATTGGGGGTGTTTCCCTTTCGAAAAAAAACCCCCTGCAAAGTATTTTCCCTATTAAACGGGGGGATAGGAAAAAACCCAAAACCACACCCCAAAACCCCTCTCCGCACCACTTGGTCCATCACTCGGGTCGGGGCCCCGTGAACCCCCAATCACAAATAAGTTTTTTTCTCAAACCTTTTTCCATTTTAAAAGACAAGGAGACACTGCACTTTGTTTTTTTTTCCTTCAGGGAACAATGGAAGATCGCGGGGCACAGGGGGCAGCTGGGTTTGGGGCTCAACAAAAACCCAAATTGGGGATTGGGGCCACGACTTCATTTCGGACCCTCCGATTGGGGCAATCCACACCTTTGGGGAAAACTTATCAATTTTACTTTCCAACGGGTCCAGAAGCATGGCTTAAAACCTTACCGATGCTCCAGGGGGGCGTTTTTGTACCGAGACCTTTTCTGTCCCCCTCTGCCCCACCATTTTGGGCCTTGGCCCCTGTATCAAGTTGGGGCCATTAGGGGCCTCCCCAGGGTTGGAGAACGACCCCCAAAAACCCCCTTTTGGTCGGTCCCCCCCCAACCCCCTTTTTTTTAAGTCTTTAGAGCGCCCAAAAATTTTTTGGTTTTGGGTTTTTTCGAGTTTGCTATTGCTAAAAACCCCCGCCTTTCAAAACCGGTGTTGGATCAAAAACCCCCGTCGATTGATCAAAACCCCACCATATTGGTTCCAGATTAAACCTTCATAAAACATCTTGCAATTTAGGCCTTGGGTTTATACCTTTTCTTGCTTGTTTTTCGATTTCTTGCAGGGACGGGGGGGCCCCAAATGGCTGGTTTCCGGCCCCAAAAATCAAAGAAAAAGCCATCGAGGTTGGGGTTTTCGGTTGCTAAAAGGGGCCCCGTCCTTTAAAGGGGTAAATCGCCCCTGAACGTCATCCCATCCCCCAACGAGTTTTCCACCAACTCTCTCGAAAGATCGAAATGGAACCCTACGGGTCCCGCTCACGGCCAAAGGCCTTTTCCCCGGCCGACTTTCGCACCATTTTTTTGGGGGCCCGGGAAAAAAAACCTAGAAACCGCGCAAAAAAAAGAGTTTTGGGGCAAATTGGGGCCCCGGGTGTCCGTTGTGAAAAAACCAACTTCAAGGTTTTTTTTCGTATCCCAAAAATGGCCCAGAAAAGGCCTTTCCCCAGCCCAAATTTTTTCACCATTTTTCGGGTTTCCGGGGCAAAAACCCCAAAAAAACCCCCGCCCAAAACATGATTTTTTGGGCAAATGGCATGGGTTTTGGGGGTGTCCGTTGGGAAAAAACCCCCCTGCAAGTATTTTTTGTACAAACTTTGGGAAGAATGGCCTCCCGGGGCCCAATTTTTGCACCATTTTTTTTGTTCCGAACCAAAAAAACCCCCAAAAACCCCCCTAAACATGACATTTGGGTCCAAATGGGGTGATTGGGGGGTGTCCTGCGGGAAGAAAACCAACTACAAATATTTTCGTATCAAACAGGGGAAATGGCCCTTTCCCCAGCCAATTTTTGCACCATTTTTCGTTCCGGAAAAAAAACCCCGAAACCGCACTAAACATGAGTTTTGGGTCAATGGGATGATTGGGTGTGTCCGTTGCGAAAAAACCAACTACAAGCATTTTCGTATCAAACGTGGAGAATGGCCTTCCCCGACAATTTTCGTTCCGGACAAAACCCGAAAACCGCACTAAACATGAGTTTTGGGTCAATAGGGATGATTGGGTGTGTCCGTTGCGAAAAAACAACTACAAGTATTTTCGTATCAAACATGGAAGAATGGCCTTCCCTGACCAATTTTCGTTCCGGGACAAAAACCCCGAAACCGCGCTAAACATGAGTTTTGGGTCAAATGGGTGATTGGGTGTATCCGTTGCGAAGAAACCAACTGCAAGTATTTTCGTATCAAACATGGCCAGAATGGCCTTCCTGCCAATTTTCGCACCATTTTTCGTTCCGGAACAAAAACCCGAAACCGCCTAAACATAGTTTTGGGTCAAAGGGATGATTGGGTGTGTCCGTTGCGAAAAACCAACTACAAGATTTTCGTATCAAACTGGAGAATGGCCTTCCCGACCAATTTTCGTTCCGAACAAAACCCGAAACCCTAAACAGAGTTTTGGGTCAATGGGATGATTGGTGTTCGTTGGAAAAAAACCAACTCAATTTCGTATAAACTGCCAAATGCTTCCTGGCATTCGCACCATTTTCGTTCCGGACAAAAACCGAAACCAAAACATGATTTGGGTCATGGATATGGGTTCGTTGGAAAAAACCAACTCAAGTATTGATCAAACGGGCGAATGGCTTCCTAGCATTTCGCACCATTTTCGTTCCGACAAACCTGAAACCGCTAAAGAGTTGGTAATGGGAGAGGGTGTGTCGTTGGAAAAACCAACTGCAAGTATTTTATAACATGCAAATGCCTTCCCTGGTATTTCGCCATTTTTTCCGAAAAAACCCGAAACGCGCTAACATGAGTTTTGGGTCAAGGGATGATGGTGTGTCCGTTGCAAAACACTCAAGTATTTTCTATCAACATGGAGAATGGCCTTCCTGCGTTGCACCATTTCTCCAACAAACCGAACGCCTAAACTGATTGGGTAATGGGAGATTGGTTGTCCGTTCGAAAAACCAATGCAGATTTTTATCAAACTGGAGAATGGCTTTCCACCATTTCGTTCGGACAAAAACCCAACCAAACAGAGTTTGGGTCAATAGGATATTGGGTGTCGTGGAAAAAACCAATACAGTATTTTCGACAAACATGGAGAGAATGGCCTTCCCTGCATTTTCGTTCCGACAAAACCCCGAACCGGCTAAACAGAGTTTGGCAAATGGGGTGATGGGTGTTCGTTGGAAAACCACTGCAAGTATTTCGTATTAACTGGCAATGCCTTCCTGGCCATTCGCACCATTTTTCGTTCCGGAACAAAAACCTAACCGCAAAATGATTTTTGGTAAGGGAGATGGGTGTCGTTGGAAAACACTAAGTTTTCACAATTTTCGCACCATTTTTCGTTCCGGAAAAAACCCGAAAACCGCCTAAACATGAGTTTTGGGTCAAATGGGATGATTGGTGTGTCCGTTGGAAAAAACCAACTGCAAGTATTTTCGTATCAACATGGCAAGAATGCCTCCCTGGCCGATTTTCGCACCATTTTCTTCCGAAACAAAAACCCGAAAACGCGCTAAACATGAGTTTGGGTCAAATGGGTATGATGGGTGTGTCCGTTGCAAAAACCAACTCAAGTATTTTCGTATCAAACATGGCGAATGGCCTTCCCTGCCATTTTCGCACCATTTTTCGTTCGAAAAAAAACCCCGAAAACCGCACTAAACATGAGTTTTGGTCAAAGGGATATTGGGTGTGTCCGTTGCGAAAAAACCAACTACAATATTTCGTATCAAACATGGGAGAATGGCTTCCTGACCAATTTTTCGTTCCGGGACAAAAACCCGAAAACCGCGCTAAACATGAGTTTGGGTCAAATGGGATGATTGGGTGTGTCCGTTGGAAAAAACCACGCAAGTATTTTCGTATCAAACATGGCAGAATGGCCTCCCTGGCCGATTTTCGCACATTTTTCATTCCGAACAAAAACCCCGAAACCCGCTAAACATGAGTTTGGGTAAATGGGGATGATTGGGTGTGTCCGTTGCGAAGAAACCAACTCAAGTATTTTCGTATCAAACATGGCGAGAATGGCCTTCCCTACCAATTTTCGCACCATTTTTCGTTCCGGACAAAAACCCCGAAACCGCTAAACATGAGTTTTGGGTCAATGGGATGATTGGGTGTGTCCGTTGCGAAAAAACCAACTCAAGTATTTTCGTATCAAACTGGAGAATGGCCTTCCCTTGACCAATTTTCGTTCCGGAACAAAAACCCCGAAACCGCGCTAAACATGAGTTTGGGTCAAATGGGGATGATTGGGTGTGTCCGTTGCGAAAAAACCAACTGCAAGTATTTTCGTATCAAACTGGCAGAATGGCCTTCCCTGCCGATTTCGCACATTTTTCGTTCCGAACAAAAACCCGAAAACCGCGCTAAACATGAGTTTTGGGTCAAAGGGATGATTGGGTGTGTCGTTGCGAAAAAACCAACTCAAGTATTTTCGTATCAAACTGGCAGAATGGCCTTCCCATTTGCACCAATTTTTCGTTCCGGAACAAAAACCGAAACCGCGCTAAACATGAGTTTTGGGTCAAAGGGGATGATTGGGTGTGTCCGTTGGAAAAACCAACTCAAGTATTTTCGTATAAAATGGAGAAAGGCTTCCCTGCCGATTTTGCACATTTTGTTCCGAACAAAACCCGAAAACCGCGCTAAACATGAGTTTGGTCAAAGGATGATTGGGTCCTTGCGAAAAAACCAACTCAAGTATTTCGTATCAAACATGGAAATGGCCTTCCTACCATTTTCGCACCATTTTTCGTTCCGGAAAAAAACCAAAACCGCGCTAAACATATTTTGGTCAAATGGGATGATTGGGTGTGTCCGTTTCGAAAAAACCACTACAAGTATTTTCGTATCAAATGGAAGAATGCTTCCCGACCAATTTGACGTTCCGGACAAAACCCCAAAACCGCGCTAAACATGAGTTTGGGTCAAATGGGATGATTGGGTGTGTCCTTGCGAAAAAACCAACTGCAAGTATTTTCGTATCAACTGCCAAATGCCTTCCCTGCCATTTTGCCCATTTTCGTTCCGGAAAAACCCGAAAACCCGCTAAACATGAGTTTGGGTCAAATGGGGATGATTGGGTTGTCCGTTGCGAAAAAACTCAAGTATTTTCGTATCAAACGTGGCCAGAATGGCCTTCCTGGCCGATTTTCGCACCATTTTTCGTTCCGAACAAAAACCCGAAAACCGCCTAAACATGAGTTTTGGGTCATGGGATATGGGTGTTCGTTGCGAAAAACCAACTCAAGTATTTTCGTATCAAATGGCCAGAATGGCTTCCTGACATTTTCGCACAATTTTCGTTCCGAACAAAACCCGAACCGCCTAAACATGAGTTTGGGTCAATGGGATGATTGGGTGTGTCGTTGCGAAAAAACCAACTGCAAGTATTTTCGTATCAAACTGGCAGAATGGCCTTCCCTGCATTTTCGCACATTTTTCTTCCGGAAAAACCCGAAACCACGCTAAACATGAGTTTTGGGTCAAATGGGATGATGGTGTGTCCGTGGAAAAACCAACTGCAAGTATTTTCGTATCAAACATGCAGAATGGCCTTCCCTGCATTTTGCACCATTTTCGTTCCGGGACAAAAACCCCGAAAACCGCGCTAAACATGAGTTTTGGGTCAAATGGGGATGATTGGGTGTGTCCGTTGGGAAAAAACCAACTGCAAGTATTTTCGTATCAAACATGGCAAGAATGGCCTCCCTGGCGATTTTGCACAATTTTTCATTCGAAACAAAAACCCGAAAACCGCGCTAAACATGAGATTTGGGTCAAATGGGGATGATTGGGTGTGTCCGTTGCGAAGAAACCAACTCAAGTATTTTCGTATCAAACATGGCCAGAATGGCCTTCCCTGCCAATTTTCGCACCATTTTTCGTTCCGGAACAAAAACCCCGAAAACCGCGCTAAACATGAGTTTTGGGTCAAATGGGATGATTGGGTGTGTCCGTTGCGAAAAAACCAACTGCAAGTATTTTCGTATCAAACATGGAGAATGGCCTCCCTGGCCCATTTTGCACCAATTTTTCGTTCCGGAACAAAAACCCCGAAAACCGCGCTAAACATGAGTTTTGGGTCAAATGGGGATGATTGGGTGTGTCCGTTGCGAAAAAACCAACTGCAAGTATTTTCGTATCAAACATGGCGAGAATGGCCTTCCCTAACCAATTTTCGCACCATTTTTCGTTCCGGAAAAAAAACCCCGAAAACCGCACTAAACATGAGTTTTTGGTCAACTAGGGATCATTGGGTGTGTCCGTTGCGAAAAAACCAACTACAAGTATTTTCGTATCAAATATGGAGAGAATGGCCTTCCCTGACCAATTTTCGTTCCGGGACAAAAACCCCGAAAACCGCGCTAAACATGAGTTTTGGGTCAAATGGGGATGATTGGGTGTGTCCGTTGCGAAAAAACCAACTGCAAGTATTTTCGTATTAAACGTGGCCAGAATGGCCTTCCCTGGCCGACTTTCGCACCATTTTTCGTTCCGGAACAAAAACCCCAAAAACCGCGCTAAACATGAGTTTTGGGTCAAATGGGGATGATTGGGTGTGTCCGTTGCGAAAAATCCAACTGCAAGTATTTTCGTATTAAACGTGGCCAGAATGGCCTTCCCTGGCCGATTTTTGCACCATTTTTCGTTCCGGAACAAAAACCCAGAAACCACGCTAAACATGAGTTTTGGGTCAAATGGGGGATGATTGGGTGTGTCCGTTGTGAAAAAACCAACTTTAAGTATTTTCGTATTAAATGTGGCCAGAATGGGCTTCCCTAGCCGATTTTTGCACCACTTTTCGTGCCAGAACTAAAACCCCGAAATCCGCGCTAAACGTGAGTTTTGGATCAAATGGGGATGATTGGGTCACACCCATTGCGAAAAAAAACCAACTGCAAGTATTTTCGTATCAAACATGGCGAGAATGGCCTTCCCTAACCAATTTTCGCACCATTTTTCGTTCTGGAACCGAAACACTGAAAACCGCGCTAAACAAAAGTTTTGGGTCAAATGGGGATGATTGGGTGTGTCCGTTGCGAAGAAACCAACTACAGGTATTTTCGTATCAAACATGGAGAGAATGGCCTTCCCTGGCCAATTTTCGCACCATTTTTCGTTCCGGAACAAAAACCCCGAAACCACACTAAACATGAGTTTTGTGTCAACTAGGGATGATTGGGTGTGTCCGTTGCGAAAAAACCAACTACAAGTATTTTCGTATCAAACATGGAGAGAATGGCCTTCCCTGACCAATTTTCGTTCCGGGACAAAAACCCCCGAAAACCACGCTAAACATGAGTTTTGGGTCAAATGGGGATGATTGGGTCTGTCCGTTGCGAAGAAACCAACTGCTAGTATTTTCGTATCAAACGTGGCCAGAATGGCCTTCCCTGGCCGATTTTCGCACCATTTTTCGTTCCGGAACAAAAACCCTGAAACCGCGCTAAACGTGAGTTTTGGGTCAAATGGTGATTATTGGGAGTGTCCGTTGCGAAAAAACCAACTGCAAGTATTTTCGTATCAAACGTGGCCAGAATGGCCTTCCCTGACCGATTTTTCGCACAATTTTTCGTTCCAGAACAAAAACCCTGATACCGCGCTAAACATGAGTTTTGGGTCAAATGGGGATGATTGGGTGTGTCCGTTGCGAAAAAAACCAACTGCAAGTATTTTCGTATCAAACCTGGCCAGAATGGCCTTACCTGGCCGATTTTGGCACAATTTTTCATCCCGGAACCGAAACCCCGAAAACCGCGCTAAACTTGAGTTTTGGGTCAAATGGGATGATTGGTGTGTCCGTTGCGAAAAAACCAACTGCAAGTATTTTCGTATTAAACGTGGCTAGAATGGCCTTCCCTAGCCGATTTTTGCACCATTTTTCGTTCCGGAACAAAAACCCAGAAACCACGCTAATCATGAGTTTTGGGTCAAATGGGATGATTGAGTGTGTCCGTTGCGAAGAAACCAACTGCAAGTATTTTCGTATCAAACATGGCCAGAATAGCCTTCCATGGCCAATTTTCGCACCATTTTTCGTTCCGGAACAAAAACCGCGAAACCGCACTAAACATGAGTTTTGGGTCAACTAGGGATGATTGGGTGTGTCCGTTGATGAATTGCGTGGGTGTCCCGATCTTTCGGTGGAGATAGATAACTACGATTTGACTGGAGAGACGTTCACGATCCGACTACAACCATCCAAGGACGCTGCACCTTAGCGATCGATACACCAAATCCAGCGGTTGCTCACGATCTTGCGGATCACAACCAACCAAACCACTAGGGTTATTCCTGCAAGCAATCGAAGAACAAGCAAGAACAAGTAGAACAAGCACTCAATTGCAAATAAGAGATGAAGGATCAGATGTGATACACATGAAGGTGGGGTTCCGAATCAAGTAGAACGGATGGTCTAGTCGACACACGCGTCTACAAGGAAGTAGCAGCAGCTAAACTTTCATCTAAACAAAACCCAATCTGTTTGTGGCGGCTCTAGGGGATATAAGGAGGAGGGAGGACAACCACAAGGGTCCTAGTGTCGTCCTACAACCCTAGGATGAGTCCCTAATGGACTCAACTTGATACACGGGCCATCGGCCCAAAATAGGGTGACGCAGCACCGTTGGCAGAAAAGATCTCGGTATGAAATTGTCTACTGCGCACGCATCTGATAGGATATAGTTATGAGTCCGGACCCATTGGAAAGTAGATTTGATAAGCTTTCCAAAAAGTCCTATAACGTCCCAATCGGAGTCCGTATGAAGTCGTGGCAACCGTCGCAAGTTTGGACTCTTCTGCAGTCCGAATTGAACTTTCCAAAACGTGTTGGACTTGGACTCTTTGTTTCCTTGGATCCAAAGTGACGTGGTGGCTGGTGGAGGACGTTAGGAACACTTGGATTTGGTCCCAATCAACTTCATTGATCATCCATGCTTTCCATATGCAATCTAACCCTTCCTTGATCCATGTCAGCAATTCTGAGAATGAAAACATACACACTTCATGTGTAGCACCATTCATCAATGTAACAATATAAACTCATATAGAATGGTTCACCTTTGTATAGAAGTGGTTGACATGGTCATATCTAAGCCGGTGATGTCCTCATCATCCGTTGCGAAAAAACCAATACAAGTATTTTCGTATCAAACATGGAGAGAATGGCCTTCCTGACCAATTTTCGTTCCGGGACAAAACCCCGAAAACCACGCTAAACATGAGTTTTGGGTCAATGGGGATGATTGGGTCTGTCCGTTGCGAAGAAAACCAACTGCTAGTATTTTCGTATCAAACGTGGCCAGAATGGCCTTCCCTGGCCGATTTTCGCACCATTTTTCGTTCCGGAACAAAAACCCTGAAACGCGCTAAACGTGAGTTTTGGGTCAAATGGGGATTATTGGGAGTGTCCGTTGCGAAAAACCCAACTGCAAGTATTTTCGTATCAAACGTGGCCAGAATGGCCTTCCTGACCGATTTTCGCACAATTTTTCGTTCCAGAACAAAAACCCTGATACCGCGCTAAACATGAGTTTTGGTCAAATGGGGATGATTGGGTGTGTCCGTTGCGAAAAAAACCAACTGCAAGTATTTTCGTATCAAACCTGGCCAGAATGGCCTTCCCTGGCCGATTTTGGCACAATTTTTCATCCGGAACCGAAACCGAACCGCGCTATACTTGAGTTTGGGTCAAAGGGGATGATTGTTTTCCGTTGCGAAAAACCAACTCAAGTATTTTCGTATAAACTGGAGAATGGCCTTCCCTGCCATTTTTGCACATTTTTGTTCCGGAACAAAAACCCGAAACACGCTAACATGAGTTTTGGGTCAAATGGGGATGATTGGGTGTGTCCGTTGCGAAAAACCAACTGCAGTATTTTCGTATCAAACGTGGCCGGAATGGCCTTCCCTGGCCGATTTTCGCACCATTTTTCGTTCCGGAACAAAAACCCTGAAACCGCGCTAAACGTGAGTTTTGGGTCAAATGGGGATTATTGGGGTGTCCGTTGCGAAAAAACCAACTGCAAGTATTTTCGTATCAAACGTGGCCAGAATGGCCTTCCCTGACCGATTTTCGCACATTTTTCGTTCCGAACAAAAACCCTGATACCGCGCTAAACATGAGTTTTGGGTCAAATGGGGATGATTGGGTGTGTCCGTTGCGAAAAAAACAACTGCAAGTATTTTCGTATCAAACCTGGCCAGAATGGCCTTCCCTGGCCGATTTTGGCACAATTTTTCATCCCGGAACGAAACCTGAAACCCCCGAAAACCGCGCTAAACTTGAGTTTTGGGTCAAATGGGGATGATTGGTGTGTCCGTTGCGAAAAAACCAACTGCAAGTATTTTCGTATTAAACGTGGCTAGAATGGCCTTCCCTAGCCGATTTTTGCACCATTTTTCGTTCCGGAACAAAAACCCAGAAACCACGCTAATCATGAGTTTTGGGTCAAATGGGGATGATTGGGTGTGTCCGTTGCGAAAAAACCAACTGCTAGTATTTTCGTATCAAACGTGGCCGGAATGGCCTTCCCTGGCCGATTTTCGCACCATTTTTCGTTCCGGAACAAAAACCCTGAAACCGCGCTAAACGTGAGTTTTGGGTCAAATGGGGATTATTGGGAGTGTCCGTTGCGAAAAAACCAACTGCAAGTATTTTCGTATCAAACGTGGCCAGAATGGCCTTCCCTGACCGATTTTCGCACAATTTTTCGTTCCAGAACAAAAACCCTGATACCGCGCTAAACATGAGTTTTGGGTCAAATGGGGATGATTGGGTGTGTCCGTTGCGAAAAAAACGAACTGCAAGCATTTTCGTATCAAACCTGGCCAGAATGGCCTTCCCTGGCCGATTTTGGCACAATTTTTCATCCCGGAACCGAAACACTGAAAACCGCGCTAAACATAAGTTTTGGGTCAAATGGGGATGATTGGGTGTGTCCGTTGCGAAGAAACCAACTGCAAGTATTTTCGTATCAAACATGGCCAGAATAGCCTTCCATGGCCAATTTTCGCACCATTTTTCGTTCCGGAACAAAAACCGCGCTAAACATGAGTTTTGGGTCAAATGGGGATGATTGGGTGTGTCCGTTGCGAAAAAACGAACTGCAAGTATTTTCGTATCAAACCTGGCCAGAATGGCCTTCCCTGGCCGATTTTGGCACAATTTTTCATCCCGGAACCGAAACACTGAAAACCGCGCTAAACATAAGTTTTGGGTCAAATGGGGATGATTGGGTGTGTCCGTTGCGAAGAAACCAACTGCAAGTATTTTCGTATCAAACATGGCCAGAATAGCCTTCCATGGCCAATTTTCGCACCATTTTTCGTTCCGGAACAAAAACCGCGAAACCGCACTAAACATGAGTTTTGGGTCAACTAGGGATGATTGGGTGTGTCCGTTGCGAAAAAACCAACTACAAGTATTTTCGTATCAAACATGGAGAGAATGGCCTTCCTTGGCCGATTTTTGCACCATTTTTCGTACCAGAACAAAAACCCAGAAACCGCGCTAAACATGAGTTTTGGGTCAAATGGGGATGATTGGGTGTGTCCGTTGTGAAAAAACCAACTGCAAGTATTTTCGTATCAAACGTGGCCAGAATGAGCTTCCCTACCCAATTTTTGCACCACTTTTCATGCCGGAACCGAAACCCCAAATACCGCGCTAAACATGAGTTTTGGGTCAAATGGGGATGATTGGGTGTGTCCGTTGCGAAAAAAACCAACTGCAAGTATTTTTCGTATCAAACCTGGCCAGAATGGCCTTCCCGGGCCGATTTTGGCACAATTTTTCATCCCGGAACCGAAACACTGAAAACCGCGCTAAACATAAGTTTTGGGTCAAATGGGGATGATTGGGTGTGTCCGTTGCGAAGAAACCAACTGCAAGTATTTTCGTATCAAACATGGCCAGAATAGCCTTCCATGGCCAATTTTCGCACCATTTTTCGTTCCGGAACAAAAACCCCGAAACCGCACTAAACATGAGTTTTGGGTCAACTAGGGATGATTGGGTGTGTCCGTTGCGAAAAAACCAACTACAAGTATTTTCGTATCAAACATGGAGAGAATGGCCTTCCCTGACCAATTTTCGTTCCGGGACAAAAACCCCGAAAACCGCGCTAAACATGAGTTTTGGGTCCAATGGGGATGATTGGGTGTGTCTGTTGCGAAAAAACAACTGCAAGTATTTTCGTATCAAATGTGGTCAGAATGGTCTTCCCTAGCCAATTTTCGCACCATTTTTCGTTCCGGGACAAAAACCCCGAAAACCACGCTAAACATGAGTTTTGGGTCAAATTGGGACGACTGGGTGTGTCCGTTGTGAAAAAACCAACTGCAAGTATTTTCGTATCAAACATGACTAGAATGGCCTTCCCTGGCTTATTTTCGCACCATTTTTTGTTCCAGAATAAAAACCTCGAAAACCGCGCTAAACATGAGTTTTGGGTCAAATGGGGATGATTGGGTGTGTCCGTTGCAAAAAACACCAACTGCAAGTATTTTTGTATCAAACATGGCAAGAATGGCTTTCCCTGGCCGATTTTCGCACCATTTTTCATTCCGAAACAAAATCCCCGAAAACCGCGCTAAACATGAGATTTGGGTCAAATGGGGATGATTGGGTGTGTCCGTTGCAAAGAAACCAACTGCAAGTATTTTCGAATCAAACATGGCCAGAATAGCCTTCCATGGCCAATTTTCGCACCATTTTTCGTTCCGGAACAAAGACCCCGAAACCGCACTAAACATGAGTTTTGGGTCAACTAGGGATGATTGGGTGTGTCCGTTGCGAAAAAACCAACTACAAGTATTTTCGTATCAAACATGGCGAGAATGGCCTTCCCTGACCAATTTTCGTTCCGGGACAAAAACCCCGAAAACCGCGCTAAACATGAGTTTTGGGTCAAATGGGGATGATTGGGTGTGTCCGTTGCGAAAAAAAACAACTGCAAGTATTTTCGTATTAAACGTGGCCAGAATGGCCTTCCCTGGCCGATTTTTGCACCATTTTTCGTTCCGGAACAAAAACCCAGAAACCGCGCTAAACATGAGTTTTGGGTCAAATGGGGGATGATTGGGTGTGTCCGTTGTGAAAAAACCAACTTTAAGTATTTTCATATTAAATGTGGCCAGAATGGGCTTCCCTAGCCGATTTTTGCACCACTTTTCGTGCCGGAACTAAAACCCCAAAATCCGCGCTAAACGTGAGTTTTGGATCAAATGGGGATGATTGGGTGTGTCCGTTACGAAAAAACCAACTGCAAGTATTTTTGTATCAAACGTGGCCAGAATGGCCTTCCCTGACCGATTTTCGCACAATTTTTCGTTCCAGAACAAAAACCCTAAAACCGTACTAAACATGAGTTTGGGTTCAAATGGGGATGATTCGGTGTGTCTGTTGCGAAAAAACCAACGGCAAGTATTTCCGTATCAAACATGGCCAGATTGGCCTTCCCTGGCCGACTTTCGCACCAATTATCGTTCCGGAACAAAAACCCAGAAACCGCGCAAAACATGAGTTTTCGGTCAAATTGGGAGGCCTGGGTGTGTCCGTTGCGAAAAAACCAACTGCAAGTATTTTCGTATCAAGCATGACTAGAATGGCCGTCCCTGGCCTATTTTCGCACCACTTTTTGTTCCAGAACAAAAACCCCGAAAACGCGCGCTAAACATGAGTTTTTCGTCAAATGGGGATGATTGGGTCCGTCCGTTGCAAAAACACCAACTGCAAGTATTTTCGTATCAAACATGGCAAGAATGGCCTTCCCTGGCCGATTTTCGCACCATTTTTCATTCTGAAACAAAAACCCCGAAAACCGCGCTAAACATGAGATTTGGGTCAAATGGGGATGATTGGGTGTGTCCGTTGCGAAGAAAACCAACTGCAAGTATTTTCGTATCAAACATGGCCAGAATGGCCTTCCCTAGCCAATTTTCGCACCATTTTTCGTTCCGCAACAAAAACCCCAAAAACCGCACTAAACATGAGTTTTGGGTCAACTAGGGATGATTGGGTGTGTCCGTTGCGAAAAAAACCAACTACAAGTATTTTCGTATCAAACATGGAGAGAATGGCCTTCCCTGACCAATTTTCGCACCATTTTTCGTTCCGGGACAAAAACCCCGAAAACCGCGCTAAACATGAGTTTTGGGTCAAATGGGGATGATTGGGTGTGTCCGTTGCGAAAAAACCCACTGCAAGTATTTTCGACTTAAACGTGGCCAGAATGGCCTTCCCTGGCCTGGCCGATTTTTGCACCATTTTTCGTTCCGGAACAAAAACCCAGAAACCGCGCTAAACATGAGTTTTGGGTCAAATGGGGATGATTGGGTGTGTCCGTTGTGAAAAAACCAACTGCAAGTATTTTCGTATCAAACGTGGCCAGAATGAGCTTCCCTACCCGATTTTCTCACCACTTTTCATGCCGGAACCGAAACCCCAAATACCGTTCTAAACATGAGTTTTGGGTCAAATGGGGGATGATTGGGTGTGTCCGTTGTGAAAAAACCAACTGCAAGTATTTTCGTATTAAATGTGGCCAGAATGGGCTTCCCTAACCGATTTTTGCACCACTTTTCATGCCGGAACTAAAACCCCGAAATCCGCGCTAAACGTGAGTTTTGGATCAAATGGGGATGATTGGGCGTGTCCGTTACGAAAAAACCAACTGCAAGTATTTTTGTATCAAACGTGGCCAGAATGGCCTTCCCTGACCGATTTTGGCACAATTTTTCCTCCCGGAACCGAAACACTGAAAACCGCGCTAAACATAAGTTTTGGGTCAAATGGGGATGATTGGGTGTGTCCGTTGCGAAGAAACCAACTGCAAGTATTTTCGTATCAAACATGGCCAGAATAGCCTTCCATGGCCAATTTTCGCACCATTTTTCGTTCCGAAACAAAAACCCCGAAACCGCACTAAACATGAGTTTTGGGTCAACTAGGGATGATTGGGTGTGTCCGTTGCGAAAAAACCAACTGCAAGTATTTTCGTATCAAACATGGAGAGAATGGCCTTCCCTGACCAATTTTCGTTCCGGGACAAAAACCCCGAAAACCGCGCTAAACATGAGTTTTGGGTCAAATGGGGATGATTGGGTGTGTCCGTTGCGAAAAAAACAACTGCAAGTATTTTCGTATTAAACGTGGCCAGAATGGCCTTCCCTGGCCGATTTTTGCACCATTTTTCGTTCCGGAACAAAAACCCAGAAACCGCGCTAAACATGAGTTTTGGGTCAAATGGGGGATGATTGGGTGTGTCCGTTGTGAAAAAACCAACTTTAAGTATTTTCATATTAAATGTGGCCAGAATGGGCTTCCCTAGCCGATTTTTGCACCACTTTTCGTGCCGGAACTAAAACCCCAAAATCCGCGCTACTTTCTATACAATCAAAGAATTTCTATACAATAAAAGAACTTCTATTTTATATATAGTACAGTATATGACTTTCTATTATATAAATACATTTCTATTCTACAAAAAGAAAAGAAAAGAAAAGAAAAAAAAATGACGCAGCCTCCAGGCCGGCCCGGCCCACCTCTCTCCCTCTCCCTCCTCCCGGCGCCACCGCCACCGCCACCATGCCACCACCGAGAGCACCGCGCCAGCTCCACGCGCGAGCCGCGCTGCCGCTCCTCCCTCAGCTCCGCGCCCGCGCCTGCGAGCAGCACCGCGCCGCCGTGCGCCACGCCGTTGCGCGCCGCAACCTAGCTCCCCCATCTGTTGCCGCGCTGCAGCCCGCTACCTTGTACCGCCTCGGTCGCCGTCACGCCGCAGACAGAGAGAGCGAGAGGGGGAGGGAGAGCGAGAGGGAGGAGGAACTCACCTAGGTGGGAGCTAGCTTGCCGGCAATGCGGACGAAGACGGTGGAGAGGACGCCGAGCTCGACGACGACGCGGAGGTGCGGGCGGCGGGTTCAAATTTTGGTAGCCTGACGGCGTTTGAGAAAAATGCGCGCCACCGGACTTAGAAAAATTTTGGAACTAAATCTGAAAACCTTATAAGGAGAGGTATTTCTCGAGGTGTTTATATATTGTTTATTATACTTTTTAGCCTTTATATTTTATTTAGCCTACTAATTAGGTGTTTATATATTGTTTATTATACTTTTTAGCCTTTATCTTTTATTTAGTCTCCTAATTAGGTGTTTATATATTGTTTATTATACTTTTTAGCCTTTATCTTTTATTTAGCCTACTAATTAGGTCTTTATATATTGTTTATTATACTTTGTAGCCTTTATCTTTTATTTAGTCTACTAATTAGGTGTTTATATATTGTTTATTATACTTTTTAGCCTTTATCTTTTATTTAGCCTACTAATTAGGTCTTTATATATTGTTTATTATACTTTGTAGCCTTTATCTTTTATTTAGTCTACTAATTAGGTGTTTATAAGTATGAAGGGGTGCTACAAGCAACATTAAATAAATGTGAAATAGAGTCTGACATGGAGATACAAAGAAGGGTAGCATAACGTACAAATTATAACATAAATGGATTACATTACAAATGTGAAATATAAGAATCTAGCCAGCTACGATTCGTCCTTGTCCATCATTGCGCACCTAGGGCAATGAATTCTGTGGGATTCTTCGCTCAACATTCCTTATCTTCACTGGATGGTCGTCTGTGAAGATAGACATTTCACAGAACTCATTAAAATCTTCAAGATCAGATACAGCATCAACCCCTATGGCTTGTTGCTTTCCAGGAAAAACTACATGCTTCGGCTTGTCGTTACTTTTCTTCTCCGTCTTAGAAAGGATTTGTTCAGCATAAAAGACCTGTGCAGCACGATTAGCATGGATCCACGGGTCATCTTTATAACCTACCTTGCTTAGCTCAAGAACTCTGACCCCGTAGTTATCCACTGTGACATGTTTGTCTTCAACCCACTGACATCGAAACACAGGGATCTTAAATGTGCCATAGTCTAGTTCCCATATATCCACAATGAAGCCAAAGTATGTAGTAATCTCACCAGTTTCATTGTCTATGGCCTCGTGACACAATACTCCATATGCTAGAACAGAATCCAGATGGAACATTCAAATTCTTGAACCACACCCACATCGCATGTTTCTCATCCATGTTGAGTTTGTAGCTTGCTGCCGAAAGATGGTACTTCCCATTTTCTTGAAGAACAGGGTGAAGTTCTTTTGAAGGACGGAGAACGGCGACCAGAGGGGGGGCGTGAATGGGAGCCTCAAATTTCTCTCGAAATGTTCGGGCCACTCTTCCCAAAAACCAAACCCAATTGCTGGAGAAAAGAGAGCTCACCGGCAGTGGAGAAAAATCATCGGAAACCCAAAAACACAGGTTCTCAACCCCTAGGGAAAAGAGGCAAGAACCTAGGCAAAACAGACGAAAACAGCAACCAACAGGGAGCTTCGGACCAGATGGGACTGAGCCACCGGACTATAGCAAGTAGTCCAGAGCTTAGGTTCGACGCCTTCACCCACTGGGATAGGCCGATACAGTGAGCACCCTAGCTCCAGACCAGAGGCTCTGGACTAGTCCGACGCTCACTTTCGGAAGTCCGGTGCTCACACAGAAGACAACCAGTGAGTGGCTAGGCTCCAGACAGCTAGTCCGACGCTCACCGTCGGACTATTGGAAGTGGTCCGGTGCACACACTCACCACAAAGCAAAAACCACAGAAAGCACCCTACCTCCGGACACCTCGTCCGACGCTCACCGTCGGACTAATGAGCCTGGTCCGACGAGTGAGTGAAACCCTCAGCAGAGCCACTAGACTACTTGCAATGGTCCGGTGCTCACAGGCTGTGTGGTCCGGAGGGTGGTCCGACGCTCACGAACTGAAAAGCTAAAGCACACGAAAATCGTTTCCACTCCGCCAAATCTTCCCAAAGCTCAACCAAATGATCACCAACTGCAACCAAACTTTGTAGGCAAGATCCTAGTGCAGTTGGGGAGCTACCCCGAAGAAATCATCGCTCAATTTGGCTAAGAGCAAAGGGAGGAAAGAGATTTGGGGAAAAGCTCAAGAATGAAGAACTCCGCAAGGAAAACGCCCGATCTACGCGCTCATGAGGTTTGAGGAGAATACCTTCGGTGCAAAGAAGCTCCTCACGATTACGCACAACTTGGTTCAAACGGATTTACAAGAGCTACTCCCTATAAAGACAAATCATCTCGGGAAAAGAGGGAGCAAAAGCAAAACATGTATAACACAAGCAAAATGGGGACACAATCAGGAAATCAAAGCCACCATGGCTTATGGAGGTTACAGCCTCCGATTCCTCGCAACAAACTAAAGTTCTTACAAAGGTTGGTGGAAGCAACCTAGGGATCTCATGAACTAGAGAGAGAGAGAGGGGGCCAGTGATTAGGGTACAAGAGATGGGATGAGGGATACCCCTTCACCCCCTAGGTATCGGGCTTTGGCTATTTCCCAAAGAACCCCTAGATACATTGAGTGAACTACCTAGCCTAAGCATTGCAGTCCAAGGTCCGGAAAATATCTCCCACATTTTGAATGGACGGCCCCGCTTCTTGCCAGGAGTTGCCGTCGCCTTGACGCAACCTCCAGGATTTCGCCACATGCCATCCCCACTTCCTCGGAAGCTCCGCCTAGGTTTTGAGGCCCAAACCCAGGAAACCCGCCACCGATAGCTTTGGGCTCAACTACCGAACCCCGAGTTTTGCGGCCCAAACTCGGAAACCGACGCAGATGGTTTTGAGGCCCAAACCACCAAACCACTTAACGCTAGCCAACTTGTCTTCCCCCAGTCGGATTCCGAGTCCCCTAAGCCTCTGTTCGACTTGCGCGTCCACCGTCTTGACTCGGCCGACTCGGTCTACCACCATGTCTTCTCGCACTCGCCGGTGCCAAGTACTAGCCACCACAGCTAGTCCGCCGGCGCCCATGGTCACTCAGTCCGAGCCCCTCTTCTGCCCTTCACCGCTCTCAGTCCATCGGCACGGCAAGCCTCTACTCGACCTTCTCCATGCCATCGACCACTGTCACTAGGCATAGCACCTGCACACCACAAGCCGATAGACAGACACACATTTGCTTTCACAAAGGGTTAGAATAAACCGCTCAAACTGAAACACTCACATGTTGGTCAATCACTCATCATCAAAGCTGAACATACATGGGTACTTATCCACCATGTGTTCGCAATATCCCCCTTGATGAGTGCATTGTCAACACAGGTGCATTTCAGATTTGAGCCACGAGGTAAAGCTCTCCAAATGACCAAGAAGCTAAGAAAGCCAAAACGGGGTCACTTGAGAGAAGCAAAGCGAATCCAAAACTTGGTTCCCAAAGACATGGGCAACGGATCGACGCAACCAAGCAAAACAAAACTAGCCCTCAAGAAGAGGCAGAAAACGGGCTCAACACCGCTAGCAAATCCAAGATACCAATCACAGCTCTCAAAGCTCAGACTTTCAATAAAAACACAAAGGGAGCTCAAAAGATACCAATTGAAACCACTTACGTCCCTTAATGCTCAAGAAGCAATCGAAACCTGTCGGAGCCAACAAAGCAAGCTAGACCCTCCAGAAGAGGCAAAGGCTCAACACATCTAGCAAAAGCTCCCCCTGGGCAAAAGCACACTCAAGATACCAAATGAGCTCTTTAGGGCAAAAGAAGCACACAAAACTCCCCCATGACCAAAGAAGCTCTAAACCAATGAAACCAATGAGATGCATTCTTTCTCCCCTTGGAAGTAGATGGCTGAAAATGGAATGAAATGCACATCTCTCCCCCTTGTTGACACATGTAGCTCATCAAACATCAACAACTCAAGATCCGGCCACAAATGCCATGAAGTGCAAAATGAGTGCAAAAGCTTCATACTTAGAGCTAAGACAATGAATAGATGCTCTAAGTAATGTGATCCTGTAAGAATAGGAAAAGCTCTACGTACCCAACAAAGACTCAAGTTGAGCTTAAGATCACTTTAGAAGCTATTTTAGAGAACATATCATGTGAGAGCAGAGAAAGGGTATCACCTCCTAGAGACAGCTAGACATGGCAAGCAAGATAGAATATATCTCAAAGCAATCTCATGTATAGCAAGTAAAACTATCCCTTAGCAAAGTTCATACAACAAGCCAATGGCCCAACTGAATGAATTTTCCAAATTTAAGAGTTTTGCAGCCAATTTTCAGTTTTAGGCACATTTAAGTTGTATGCGAGTGGTTGTAAGCAAAGTGATGCCACTGCTTACCAACCGTGCAAATTCAAAGGACTTGACACACCATTTTTGGTCATACATGACACCGCTCAAGTATCAACCCATATGGGAAGCAGTCTCGAACACACAGTGAAGTGCTCACAATGCAGACCCAATTCGATCTTTCCAATTCACAAAATAGAGAGCAATTTCATTTTAGATATTAATCATGGTGCTCAAAGGTAGTGAATGAAACAATGAAGAGCCATAGTTACAAGCTATATACAAGGCAACCAAGAAGGATCTTCAAAAGCCTACACATTGCATATCATAAAGATCAAAAAGAGTCTAAGTTAGACAACACCATAGACACATAAAACACCTCAAACAGAACATAGATTCATTATATCGGCTATAGATATGAAGTTTAAAATGAACTATGTCACAAATGCAAATGAGATGCAAAATGCAATGACACTACTAACACTAACAAGACACCAAAGAGAAGAAGGACAAGGAAAAGAATAAAAGAATAAAAAAAGAACTATGATACACAAAACTTTCCTCCTCTCAAAAGGAAAGCAAACACCCAACTCACCCTGAAGGTGAGAAAACGCAGCTTGATCCAACAACTTAGTGAGAATATCCGCAAGCTGGTTTTGGGTCTCGACATGCCGGAGGTCAATGTCGCCCTTCTCGTAGTGATCACGCAAAAAGTGAAAGCGTACCTCAATGTGCTTGGTCTTCGAATAAAGCACGGGATTTTTAGCCACACTAATTGCACTCATGCTATCACAAAGTAGAGGCACCTTAGTAAGCTCAAGACCAAAATCTCTCAAAGTGGCAATCATCCAAAGCAACTGAGAGCAACAACTAGCCGCGACAACGTACTCAGCTTCGCATGTTGACTGTGCCACGCTAGATTGCTTGCGAGAAGAACAAGAAACCAAAGAAGACCCGAGAAACTGGCAAGTTCCAGAAGTGGACTTCCGATCAAGACGACATCCAACAAAGTCAGCGTCAGAGTAACCACAAAGCACAAGAGAGGAAGAGGTGGAAAATCAAAGACTAAATTCTGGAGTGAATCGCAGGTACCTCATGATGCGTTTCACCGCTTGCTTGTGCGAAGTCCGTGGGGACGCTTGAAAATGTGCACACAAGCAAATGGCGAACTGAATGTCTGGTTGGGTCGCCGTCAGGTACAGAAGCGACCCGATAATGCTTCGGTACTCGGTCTGGTCCACCACCTCTCCTTCCTCATCCGCATCCAAGGCAGTAGTAGTTGACATAGGTGTCGAGAGGGGCTTTGCCTCGCCCATGTCAAACTTCTTCAAGATATCCTTCGTGTACTTTCCTTGGTGCACAAACGTCCCTTCTCGGGTTTGCTTGATTTGCAACTCAAGAAAGAAAGTCAACTCTCCCATCATGCTCATCTCAAATTCCCTGCTCATAAGATCTGCAAACTTGGCAACAAGAGCATGAGAGGAACCACCAAAGATGATATCATCCACGTATATTTGGACAAGGAGAGTGTCTTTGCCTTGCTTGAGGAGAAACAACGTTTTATCTACCGTTCCCGTGTTAAAACCCTTAGCAAGCAAAAAGGTTTTTTAGCCTATCATACCATGCTCTAGGTGCTTGTTTCAAACCATACAAAGCTTTGTGAAGATTAAAAACATGGTTTGGAAACTTAGGATTTTCAAAACCGGGAGGTTGTTTAACATAAACTTCCTCTTCTATGTAGCTGTTTAAGAAAGCAATTTTAACGTCCATTTGAAAAAGCTTGAAACCCTTAGAAGCCGCAAAAGCTAGAAGGATTCTAATAGCTTCTAAACGAGCTACGGGAACAAAGGTTTCCTCATAGTCTATTCCCTCCTTTTGACAAAAGCCTTGAGCTACCAACCTAGCCTTGTTGCGCACTACCACCCCATCTTCACTTTGTTTATTTTTGAAAACCCATTTGGTACCTATGGGGTGGCAACTAGGTGGTGGAGGAACTATGACCCAAACGCAGTTTTGCTCAAAGTTTTCTAACTCCTCATGCATGGCATTGACCCAATCCGGATCCATCAAAGTGTGTCCAACATCTCGGGGCTAAAAAGACGCGACAAAAGCCGAATGAGCAAAGTGAGAGAGATAGGACCTGGACCGCATGACTCGACAATCAATGTCGCCGATGATATTCTCCGGCGGGTGCTACCGCTGGATGTGCCGGGGAGCCTGCCTAGACGAAGTGGCCTCCCCCTCAACAGCAGCTGGAGCTCCCTCAGGTGCAACTGGCACGGACTGAGGAAGCTGCTCGAACGACTCCCATGTAGAGGAAGTAGTCGGATCGGGACCATGAGCCGAAGTGGACGTCACAGGGTCGACGGGGGCAACCAGTGGAGTTGGCTCAGGATCACCCCAATCGGCATCATCTTGCCCCTCCTCCACAAAGATGCTAGTGTTCACCTCATCATCACCTGCAAGCTCAAAAGCAGTGGAAACACAGGGCATAACTCACAAACCGTTTGGAGTTTCACTTTGGTTCTTGAAGCAAAACAATCTACTCGACGAGACCTTCGCAATGGTGTATTCGAATTCGCGACCGAACGAACGGTTTGAAAAGCTAGAAAATGCGATGACAATGGCAGTTCCATGAGTACTTCCAGTGGGCAGTGGCAATTCTTGAGAAGATGGATGAAGAATAAATGTCGACATCTGCAGACACCCTCCTGTCGCCCCCTCCCTCTCTCTCATTATTTTGGGGCTTTTACCTGTGTGCCATTAAAAAAAGGTGGTGCCAGCCCCCATGCCACTAAAAAGATGGCTTGGACCTGTGTGCCATGACGTTTATCTCTTTTGCCCTTCACGCCATTTTGTCCATCTTCCGTTTAATTTTTGCCGTTTTCTAGCCTGACATGTGGGCCCCACAACGGAAAATGTCCAAAATGCCCTTCTTCTCCCCCAATCCCCCAACATCACGCTCGGTGATGGACAGCGGGCTGGGGCGGGGCGCTCGCTGTTGCGAGCCCCTCCCTTCTTGCTCTTTGCGCGAGGCGAGGTGGGGGCGCAACGGCGAGGCGGCCGCGGCTGAGCTCCCGCCTGCGAGTTCGCGACGGCGAGGCAACCGCGGCGGAGCTCCCGCGTGAGCGCTCGAGGCGGAGCTCCTGTCCGCACGCTCACGACGGCGAGGCGAGGCACGACCGGCGACCCCCTCTCCGCCCTCCCTGCTTGCTCTGTGCGCTAGGCGAGGTGGGGGCGCGATGGCGAGGCGGCTACGGCGGAGCTTCCGCGCGCGGGCCCGGGGCGGCCGTGGCGGAGCTCCCGCGCGCGCTCGCAACGGCGAGGCGAGGCGCGACCGACGGGCCCCTCCCCGCCCTCCCTGCTTGCTCTCCGCGCTAGGCGAGGTGGGGGCGCGATGCCGAGGCGGCCGCGGTGGAGCTTGTTGGAATACGAGGTTGCTACGGTAGCCGGAAAAACAAAACTTTTCGACCTCGTAAACCAGGATCTACTGCTAGTTACAGGTTATGGGATTACCACTAGACGCGCAGGTGCAGCGGAAGACGACTTGATGTAGTCGTGCGCGTCGTAGCAGGCAGTGCAGTTGCGTGGTCGTCCGTCTCAACGTCCCCTTCGCGTGGTTCGTCCTTGTGCTCCAGATGCGGCACCTCTGAGGAATCCCACACGTGCAGGGAGGAAGCGTTGCGCCTCCGGACTGCTAGGTCCGCGAGGAGCAAAAGGCGCAAGCGTGGGGAGGCGACGGCGGCTGCCAAAAGGCGTGGATCAATCTAGGCGTCCTGACAAGCTCCCACGTTGGAGGCCCATTAGCAACCCTAAACCTAGTCTAATTCGGGTCCAACCCGAATTAGGCTTCCAGCCCTTTAAGCGTGCGACCCTATGGGCTCACGCATACATAGACATGGCCCAAGTACTCTTACTTGACCAATAGTTGATAGCGGCCTCTAGCAAGGCGTGTCAACTCCTATGCATACGCTATGATCATATCAGACGAACCACTATGACCATGTACAAGTTATTCCCTTTGCCACTCGATATATGGTTCAACTCGTGGGTTAACACTTAACCCAAGCACGGCCATGCATTTGTTGATCCAATCACATGAGTGATCCAGTGATATCTCTCTCATGAAGAGAGGGACAAATTCCATCTTGATTGTCTATGTCTCATAGCATGTTTCTCAACCACCCAAGGACCACCTTTATAACTACCCAATAACGGAGTAGCGTTTGATAGTCTCTAAGTAGATCGTTTCACATCTTGAGTACATACCACAATCTCAGGTCTAAGGACATAACGTACATGACATGAATAGAGACTTTCTCTTGTTGGGTCAGTCCAGCCTACATGTCTCACATGTGCCCACATTATTAATTTGACATCTCCATGTCTATGACTTGTGAAACATAGCCATCAACTAATACATGTGCTGGTCTAATATTCAAGTGTGCTCTTACAAGAATGCCGACCAGGGATAACTTTTAGAATAACCATTCAGGTAATTGAGTTCCACAAACAATTCACATAATTGTCAATCAATACTAGTTGTCTATAATGGATATTCAAAGAACACTTTATTAATCATGGATACAAACGGAATATAATCACCTTCATGATTAGCTCTAGGGCATATTCCTAACAGAGCTCCTGCGTGCGCGCTCGTGACGATGGCGGCCCGTGACGTGCAGCGCGAAGGAGGTCATAGCGGAGCTCCTACGCGCGCACCCGAGGCGGCCGCGGCGGAGCTCCCGCAAGTGCGCTCCCTGCAGCTCGCCGTGGACGGTTCGCTCGTGGTGGCGTCCACGCCACCGGCGTCGTGGATGGCCCGCGCGGCCATGGGGTGGGGTGGGGCTCGCAGAGGCACGCGTGTCGCTGGCATTGTGGACGAACACGCGGGCAAGGGGCAGGGCAGGGTGCTCACGGCGGTTGTTCTCGTCGCTAGAGCCTCCACATGGCTGACCACTACCAGAAGAGATCGGGAGAGGAGGGAGCAGAGATGCATGGGTAGAAGGAAGGGTGTTTTGGATAGTTTTCGCTGTGGGGCCGACTTGGCAGGCTGGTAAACGGCAAAAAATAGACTGAACACACCAATGCCTCGCCCAATGGATAGTTACTATTAAACATAAGAGGCACCGGACGCACCAATGCCCATACATGAGACACGTTGGGTGCTTCTGTGCAGTCTCGGGTTCCTCTTTGTGTTGACACCGGACTCACCCCTGAGTCCTGTGACTTACCACCAGATGCGTCCGATGACTCAAGGAGCTCTCTAGAACCTCTCTGCATGGACACCAGACGCACCCACCGGGCTCACCCCTCTCGGGGACACCAAGTCTAGTGCCAGTGTCCGGTGCTACTCTGAATGCTCTAAGAGCATGGGACGCGTTCGGTGCCTCACTGAGGTGAGTCCGATGCCTAACCCTCTACACCAGGCAACACCAGACACGTCTGGTGCCAGGTGTGCCAGCGTGTGATGCTACTTAAACACCTCTATCTTCTCCAAATTGAATTCTATTGAATATGTAAGTTGTTCTAGGCTATCTTAGGGTCAACCTAGGCTCACTTAGGGCTATGTAAGACAAGTGTGCACCACACCTACTTCATGAAACTCACCTAAGTCAAGCTAATCATTCTAACCCCCCTTAATAGTACGGTAAAAGTTAAAACAAAGACCTAATCTACTCTAAGTGTCCTTCATCTCCTTTTGACACTTAGACCTAGACTAATCATCATCTTCATCTCCATCATTTGAAGTCTGAAACGATATCCATCTTAGGGGGCATTAGGAAACCATTGGTTGCTCATTCATTCATCGTCATCATGGCCTAACACTCTAATTGCCTCTACAAAACACACGTTAGCCATAATAACCTTGTATTGACATTAATCACCAAAACCATGGGTGTTATATGCTTTCAATCTCCCCTTTTTGGTGATTGATGACAATACACCTCGAGTATGTATATAAGATAGGTTAAGTGAGGAATTTCAATGACTTGGTTGATATAAGCATGGGTTAGTGAATAAGAGTGAGAAGAGTATGCTTATACTCACTAAGCCACAACAAGTACTCATGAGAATATGAATTAAGCTTGAGTACCACATGATATGCTCAAAAAGGATACATCAGAGATAGTCACGGAAGCACAACAATTAGAGCATAAGAAAATCATGAACAAGGGTGACAACTCAACATCATATATATGAATGGAAAACATAGAGTCATGTCATACAAGCATCACTTAAGAGTATCACATAATACAATGCACGAAAGCGATAAACATGATGCATGAGTATGAGAATGAAACAATCAAAAGAGGCAATTGTTGGTATTTCTAAATGTCACCACTCAACAATAGAGCTAGACCCCAATCCTGAGCAATGGCGCCAGAAATACATGTGGGGGTATTTCTTATGTCTATTGGATAATTCTGCAAGTGCACAGAATATACCACTGTAGCACTTCACCCGGGAGTATTCCAAGGTATCGTTATTTATATTTATCCCAAGGGAAAATGATAGCTAGGAAAGTTTAATGGAGAAGAGATCTTTATAGTTACCCCAACTTAGCTATCAATTAGCAATAGGGGGGTTGAAAGTGCATCTAGCCCTTTAGTGGGTTTTGGTAAATTGAGTGACAACACAATTAAAGGTCTAACAAGTTTGCTAAGTGTATCAAAGGTTAAACAAGAAAAACAAACCTGATGGTATTCCACAAAGTGTTGAGATGAAGGTCAAATTGTGTATTGTTGTATTGGAAGACTATGAAAACAATCTAGTTCAAGCAAAAGACAACAATGCAAATGGAATCAATGAAATGGCTTCTATATTGTGGGATATCATAATATCATGTGAAAGCAAGCATGTATGCCAAATGGCAAATGAGACATGAATAGATTGGTCTCTATATTGGATTGCTTTACATGAACAAGAAGAGTTGGATAGTGGATTAGTGTTGATGAAGGATTGAATAATGAATCAATAGTGCATTAGTGAGAAAACACTAATAAAAGGTCAAATGACAAAGGAGACAATGTATATTGGATATAAGATGGTATCTACTTTAGTTTGCTTGTATAGACAAAGATTTGGAGAATCACTTTGCATTAATATGATCAAGCTAGAAGTTCGAAGATAGAGATTGAAGTGAGTGATAGGAGTGTCAAGCCAAAATAAGGAGGATCTAAGGAATTGTGAATTGGCTTGACCATATTGATGTGGAGTCTCATATATCAAAGCTTGATTGATCTCAACATTCATATCTATAAGATATTCAAGCAAGGATCACAATATTGTAGAAATGGTTTTCAATCGGTGCTTAATATAATGTGACTTGAGTATGGCTTGATAGGGTGAAGATAGCAAGGAAAGTACTTTGAGGTACTAAGCAAAGGTGAAGGTAAAAGAGACCGAGGTACTATGGCTAAGGTGAAGAAGAGAGTACTTGCATTGAGTCGAAGTACTAATCAAGCTATGAAGAGTCATATTAGGTTGAGTATCAATTTATTAGTGGAAGTGACTTCAAGCCATGGGCTGAACTCATATGTGTTGGAAGATTCAAGTCACAAGCTCTAAGGTGTGTTTGCTCATAGAGATGAGATAAGGATGATTGCAAACACATGCTCAAGGTATTACAAGAATGAGGACAATACATTCAATGGTGGAGCCCCAAATTATCAAAGTATACGGTGACCAACTCAAAGGCATTTAATTTATTTGATGTTTTGAATTTGAGTTTAGGAAAGGCCGTAATACAAAGGGGGATGCAATGTGCATGCTTAAATTTGCAACCAAGTGCTCAAATTCCACCAAACATCCTCTCATACCTTGCCCAGACTCCCTGCAAAACAGGTTTTCATTCGAAACATTTTTGGGCAGAGCAGTAGTGCTGCTCCCCAAGAGCAGTAGTGCTGAGGTCCAGTAGTGTCGGGCCTTAGTGCAGCAGTGCCGGACCTGTGCGGCAGTTCTAGGGCTGAGAGCGGTAGTGCCGTGACTTAAAGTGTCCGTTGGACAGCAGAGGGTGTTTCTATCCCCTCCCTGCTGCCCCAACGGTCATCTCGATCATTCCCTTCTCTAGTGCTCACACAGAAAGCTCTCTCCCTCTCTAACTCCATTGGAGCCCCTCAAGCTTCTCCATTGATTCCTCTCCAATCCTTTGAGAGATTGAGCCTCCAAACTCCATTAGAGAGCAGCCCAAACTGTTCTTCATTGCTTAGAGCACTTGGTTCACGTTCAAGCTGGTGGATTGCATTCGTTACTCTTGGAGCTTGCTCCTAGCCGGCTAGAGCGTCGCCCGTGGAGCTTGCCAACTTGTGTGGCAGCACCGGGAGGTTTGTAACCATCTCATTGTAGCTAAGAAATCACCCCTCAACTCAAGAGTTCACTCTCTTGATTTACCCCTCAACTCAAGAGTTCACTCTCTTGATTTGAGAATGAGGGAAAGGCTAGCCTTGTGTGGCGAGCCTAAGCCTTGTGTGGCGAACCTCAACAACGTGGACTTAGGCTAGCCTTGGTGGCGCGCTGAACCACGGGATAAATCTTGTGTCACTTGTGTTTGTGTTTGTGTTGTTTGCTTTACTTTCTTTTGTCCTCAAGGTGATTTCTAGGGTTTGGTCCCGATCTACTTGGTGGTGCAGCTCCTACCTATTCTAAGTGGTACTACAGGTTCTATACTATCCTAGGAAGGTTTCCATTCAAGTAGAATTTCAATTTGCTGGTTAGTTTTTGAACTATATACTTATCTGTCTCACTGACCAGCACTGCGGGCTCAGAGTAGCAGTGTCGGGCTTTAGAGTGGCACTTCCGCGCCTGTAACTTGATAAGTTCTGCAGATAATTTTAAAACAGGCCTATTCACCCCCCTATTGGGCGACATCAAGGTCCTTTCAATTGGTATCAGAGCTAGACTCTCTATTTCGGGTTTAACCGCCTTGAGAGAATGATGTCGACAAGTGGGGAGGTATCTCTAGAACTTCTACTTTTAGATGACTCAAATTATGCATCTTGGTCTGCTCATGTACTTGATGTTTTTAGGACCATGGGTCCTCATATAGAGCAGATTGTAGATGTGAGCATTTCACCTCCTAGTGATGATTTGGACTATCTATCTAGAGAGGAAGTGAAATGCTTACAATACAATGCTCAAGCTACTAATGTCTTATTTAGTGCTTTGAGTGAAGATGTTCTTGATGTTATCATATTTGGAGATGATGAAACACTTGGTGATGCTCATAT
Source organism: Microstegium vimineum (assembly GCA_022036555.1). Lineage (NCBI taxonomy): Eukaryota > Viridiplantae > Streptophyta > Magnoliopsida > Poales > Poaceae > Microstegium > Microstegium vimineum. Next base: position 21,960,940 of record CM039129.1, on the reverse strand, counting down.
CATTTGGACCATGCTCAAAGAAAGATATGGTAAATCCAAATGTGATGAGAAGTTGCTCACATTGGAGAATTCACTTGAGGAGTGCTCAACTTCACCAACAAATGATGAGCCTCAAGTGATTATTCCAAAATTCCTAGGTGATCATGCCACATCCATCTCCTAACCAACATATGACTTAATGAATGGTAATGAAATTGTTGGTGAGAACAATATTTGTATATGTGGCACTTCTACTTCCTCTAGTTCTTGTGAAACTAACATTTTGAAGGAAGGAGAAGCTTGTGATCGGTGGAGGCCAAATGATGAATCCACCTCACCTAGAAGCCCAACTCTCTATGCCTCTTCTCATATGGGTCTCATGGCAAAGATTGAGAAGAATGTGGCAAGTGAGAGTGATAGTGAGAGTGATAGTGAGAGTGAAGATAAAAGTGATGATGATGAGATCACTCAACACATTTCTTGGCTAAGCAAGAAAGATAAGTTGATGATGCTCAAGCTCATGGAGAAAATAAATGAGCAAGAAGAAACACTTCATAGGCAAGAAGACTTTCTTGTTGAAAAGATCAAATGCTTGGAGAAGTTGACCAATAAGCATGAAAAGCTTAAGTGCTCTCATGCTAGTTTGGTGGAAATGTATGAAAACTTGTCAATTGAGCAAACTTGTACTATTCACTCTCTATCTTGTGTTGCTCAATTAGAAGATGAGAATTATATGCTTAAGGAGAAAGTGGAAAGGTTCACTAGAAAGAATGATACTTTGTAAGAAAGTCATGATGAGCTATTGTTCTCTCATGAGAAGATTATGGATTCTCATATCATGCTAGAGATTGCTCAAGAGGTTATGATAACAGTGGTAAAATCATATCAACCTCACACCCACAAATGCACATGTACACAAGTTCAATCTATTTTATCATGTGCTAGCAATTGTTGCTCTCAAGCAAGCCAACCTTCCGTTGAGCATGTATATATAGAAACCTGTGATGACTCATCACAAAAGAAAATGAACAGCTCAAGGAAGAGATTGAGAAACTAAGAAGGGAATTGATTCATTGCAATGGATCAACCAATTCATGCACCAAATCCCATCAACTAAATCACAAGTCCAACAATGGGTTTGAATGTGCACAGGTTGACAGCAAGGGCAAAGTTGGTACAGATCAGCCTGCACAGATAGTGGCAGAACAGCAGCCCCGAGCAGCACAGCTACCTAAGGGCGGCAGTCAATCTCAAGTCAAAAGCTTATAGGAGCTTATCTGTTAGCAAAAGCTGGGACATATAGTACAACCACGAGGGCTATTATGGCTCTGGCTTTAGCTAAGTATGGGGACCTTTTCTAGCTTGTCAGTGGTTACCTTTATGGCGCAAGTAGGAGCGTGCCAAGACGGGTATAGTGTGGTTCCTAATCTACGGGCCAGCCGCGAAGGAGTGTGACCGTAGACAGGTTGGCTCTACATCCCCTGCCACGAGCCTTGCGGCCCTGACTTGTTAGACGAACCCTTGGAAGGCTTCGTAGTGTACCCTGTCCGCTCACCTTGGGAGTGTTTTGGGAGTAATTAACCCGGGCGTCTGGGCAATCACGACTCGTGGGTAAAGTGTACACCTCTGATCAGAGTTAATAAACTATCATGATAGCCGTGCTCACGGACACGAGCGGCTCGGAAAACTCACATAATTATTTGGTTCTTACTTCTATGTGGCTTACGCATGTGTTATTTAATTGTTGTATATTTCTGCCATTTACTTTGTGATCATGGATATTTGAGCTTATGCAATTTACCTTGGCAATTGTTGATGATAATATGAATTTGATCTACTTAAAATGCTTACCGCTATGAACCCTGCATATCCTTTTGAGCTTCATAAACCCCGTGTTATATTTGTTGAGTACGTATGTGCTCACCCTTGCATTCAAACAACACAGATGAAGATTGGGTTGATGATTACCGCAATGAGTACTAGACTTGGAGTCAACTAGTCAACCAGTCCCTCGAAGCTTCTGTAGTTATCGTCGTTTAGTTGAAGTTATTTATTTCAGACTATGTAATGAATATTTATTCGCTATGTAATAAGCACTGTGATGGTACTCTTTATAATTTGTCAACTCCCGTTTTTATTCTCATCAAGGAGTTCTTGCTTGGTTATCATGAACTTCCCATTCTCAAAGTGTCCGGGACAGTCATCCAACTCTGGAAATAGATGATGAGGATCATCTTGAGGCCTGGAAAAGTCGGGTTAGAATGTACGAATGTGAATTGATCGAGGTACAAATGTGAATTGAATGTTGTGTGTGCTCATCTGTAATGTACCTTGGAAACGTAGTCGAGTATGGGAACGGTGTAGAGTCGTCCTTCGAGTTGTCCGCCTCGGTACCTCCCTGTTGGCTTGGTGCACCTGGCGTTGGCTGCGTCGCCTGTTCCCCCTCCGTAACTCCCACCAGTGCAACCCCTTGAGCCCCCTCCTCATTTTTTGGGGGCATAGGCTGAGTGTCGGGCCCCTCCTCATTTGTCGTGGGCATAGGCTGAGTGTCGGGAGGTGGAGGTCGCCCGCTCGGGCTCAGCTGGGTTGAAGGCACTGTGTTGCCCCCAGAAGCAGCCCTTGAACCTTCTGCCTCATTGGTTGAGTCCAAAGACAGACTTTTCGAGCTCTGAGGAGGGCTCTTGCCAATTGGTGAACGAGCTGGTGGGTCCTTGTCACGACCTTCATCATCTCCGTCATCATCACCTTCTGGGGGGCAAGATCCAGCAACATACGCTGTCGTCATTGGTATGATCTCAAGGTCGTCATCACATTCCTCTTCTTCAAGGGTACGGTGACGTTGTAGGTGGGGAACATCTAGTTCATAGTCTTTATTCTCTAGGTTAACTAACGTTATGGTCACCAGTGCATAGTTCTCAGGTAACCGAGCAGCATGCCTTTCTGGGATTTCGTTGATCGGATATACAGCTCCCTCGCCCACGGCAACTTCTTGCTCCTGCCAAACGGAATCAAGAGCCGCACTAGTGTCATCTGGTTGACCTCATCGATTGGGTGGAACGGGCAATCCTCGACTTGAGGAACGTTCCCCCTTGTGGAGCCAAAGGGACGGGCACGCCAGCCTGGCGGAACATCTGTGACCTCATCGCCACCATATCGGGGTCGTTGCTCGTGAAGGATTCCTTTATCGAGCTCTTGATCATATCAGACATGCCGAGCACATAGCCCTTTTGAAAGATGTTCGTCTTGTACCTCTGCCTCGACTTGTATGAGGAAGCGTCGGATTGCTAAGCCTGAATCACGTTCCACTTCATCTCTGACTAGACTCCACGTATGCGGCCGCAGTGCTCTGGGGTTCCTAGGACCTCAGTAAGTAGGTCATGGCCCCTCTGAACCTCATAGGATCCGTTGTCCTTGGAGGCTTTGATGACAGCCTTCTCCACCTCCTCGAACCCGGGCTCGTTGAACTTGGTTGCACCCTCCTTGAGCTTCTTTGGAATTCGAGCTCTGATGAAGTCCTTAGCCCTAGGTTCGACGTCCTGGTACAGATCTGGTTGCCCGCTCGCTCTCATATCTTCATCTTGTTTCCGCCACTCTTCCCTCTTGCCGGCAAACCCAGTCATTCCCAAGTGGTGGGGCCACTTGTTCTTCTTCGCGAGTGCGCTAAACTTGGCACTTTTTTCTTTTTCTTCGTCCGAGCTTTTGAGTTTGCAAAAAGCCTCCCAGTGATGATCCTTCAACATATTGTATTTGGTACACGGATTCTTGCCCTTCTTGAACCAATCTCTCGTCAGCATTGACTTGAAATTGCGAAGGGAAGTCCCCGCCAAGTGCATGACCCAATCCTTGCACTTGGCCAAATCCGCGTTCTCGGGATTGTTGAACTTCGTCCTAACTAGAGTCCAGATAAGGCCCTTGTATTCCTCCGGGACAGCATGCCAATCAGGCCAAGTGATTTCCACCTTGTCCCTTGTAATCACGGCAACTTGGTTGATGAACACTGCAATGACCTCGCGAGGCTTGACCGGCTCTCCCATAGGCCCCACCTCAAGGATCTCGTGGACTTCCTCGCTCCTGTCGATCCTATGCCTCCCATGTTCACCCCTCCTCCTCTTGGTTCCCTTAGACTTGGATGTCGAGGTCCCAGTGGAGGGAGTCGGGGCCTCTTCTTCTCCGAAAACTAGCATCCTAGTAGAACCCGGTACTTGTGGTTCAGAGATACTTGCATTCAAGTTTTCAACCGCTTTAGCATAAAGCGCAAAAAGCGTGTTGGTTGCTCCAAGTACCTCGGCGTGGACGCTATCTCGGCTCAGAACCCGAGCCGCACTTTCACCCTTGTTCCATGGTTCCCAACTAGGATCAGCGTCCTCCTCTGTGCGAGTCTTCTTTAGCCACGGAGGGGTAATAGAGACCTGACTCGCGAGTGAGTTTGAAGAGGGACTTGGGGTAGGTGTTTTCCACTCTTCTAGGTTCTCCATTTATATTCTATATTGATGAATTTTGCTAGTTTAATATTATTGGAGTTACAAAAAAACAATACAAAGAAAAAACATGTTTAAGGAAAAATTGCTCTCAAAATAGCGGGTTACTGCAAAGCAGTCGTCCAACGCTACGTGGTGATCACGGATCATCAACTAATGTGACAGTCATCTTACCAAGTGGTGTAGTTAAAGAGCACAATTATGGAGCTTAACAAGTTAAGGAGACTAGAAGATAGCAAGATAGGAAGTTGTATTGAGCTTCTTAACAAGTTTATTAAAGTAGTATTGAGCTTAACAAGTAGATAACAAGATAACAAGTAGTATTCAAGTATAGTATTGAGCTTAACAAGTATGGAGCAAGTTAAGGAGACTAGAACAAGTGTAACAAGTAGTATTCAAGGAAAGTATTCAAGTAAAGTATTGAAGATCACAAGTTTAACCCGACTGTCACGTCGTTGTCTCACTATGATGATGACTCGTAGAGTTCGCTGTTTGATCTTTCGATGAGAGATGGTGGATAACTCGATTGGTGAATCGAGATGACATTCATGGCTCGACTACAACCGTCCACGGACGCTGCGTCTTAGCAACCGATACAGCACCTCCGATGGTTGTCGCGATCTTGCGGCGTGACAACCAGCCACTAGGGCTCCCGTCCTGCAAGCAATCGAAGAACCAGCAAGAACAAGATGAACAAGCACTCAATTGCAAGATGAATATGAAGGGTTTAATCTGAGGACACAATATGGTGAGGTTCTGATGACAATCAGACGGACGGTTGATCCAACACGCGCGCTGAAAGGTGGTAGCAATGGCTAACTCGACGAAACAAAACCTAAACTATTTGTGGCGGCTCTAAAGACTTATAAGGAGTTGGGAGGACGACCACAAGGGTGTTGGGGTCGTTCCCCAATCCTAGGACGCGCCCCTAATGGACCCAACTTGATACATGGGCCATCAGCCTAAATTAAGGTGACGCGGCACCGGTGGACAGAAAAGGACTCAGTACAAAAACGACTACTCTGGATGTGTCCGATAAGATATAGCCTTGGTTCTGGATCCGTTGGAAAGTAGACTTGATAGGTTTTCCAAAAAGTGCGAGAATGTCCCAATCGGAGTCTATATGAAGTCGTGGCATCCATCACAAGTTTGTGCTGTCCTGCAGTCCAAATCCAGCTAGCGCCCATGCCGTGTCCTGCTGATCCTCTCCATTGTTCCTGAGCAAAACAAGAGTGCACATGTCTCCATTGTCTAAATATAATGGACAAGAGTTTGAGAATGAACTTACTTGATGGTTGAGTTCACGGGCACGAGCACGAGTAATAGGACCAAGTGGTGCTGGAGATGGTGTTGGTGTGGTGTTGATGTCCTCATCACACTACACCGGTTGTTATCATCGAGCAATAAGGTAATCCGCCCCAGTGCAATCACACCCAAGTTATAAACTAGCAGATTGCATAATTAAAGGTCTCATATGTAGAAGTAGAAGGCAATTTAAGGCAACGGTCACTCACAAACATATAGACGGTCTACGTGGGAAGAGCCAAGAGAGATAAACAGAGCACAACCAGTACAACACCAGCAACCAGCAGCACAAAACCAGAGAACCACCAGCACAGCCTCAAGCACCAGCACAGAACCAGCAGATAGCGAGCAGAGCCTCAAGCACAAGCACAGAACCAGCAGCACCACAGAGCACAACAGAGAAGCAAGCCAGAAGCACCTCAAGCACAGCAGAGAAGCAAGCCAGCAACACCTCAAGACACCAACAGATTGCAACCACCAGAATACCAGGAATCATACACCAGCATGTTGCAACCACAGAGCACCAGCAGGCACCACAGACACCACCACCACCAGCAGAGCACCAGCAGCCACCAACATAGAGCACCACCACCACCACAGAGCACAGCCGCAGAGCACAGCAGCAGAGCACCACCAGCGAGCACAACAGCCCAGCAGTACAGCGAGGAGAGGAGGGGAGAGCAGCACCACGGCGGAAGACGAGGAGACCCCAAGGACGGCCCGCGGCAGCACAACACTAAGAAGGGGCAGAGAAGCCCCCGGAACTAGGGTTCCGCGACGGCGGCGACGGCCCTCGGAACTAGGGTTCCGCGATGGCGGTGATGGCCCCCGCGACAGCGGAGACGAGGAGGGTGCGGACGACGGAGGAGGGTGCAGACAACGAGGAGGAACCCACGACCGAGTATGGTGCAGACGACGAGGGAGCGGCGGCAATGGCGCGCGGAGGCGGGGATGGAACCAAATGGGCAGCCCTTCGGGGTATGGAAAACGAGGAACCACAGACTTATAATTTTTGAACGGGCTAAGATACTTTATGTACAGAAGACTTTACCGCAGCGGGCAACCTACAAGCCCGCTGCGGTAAATCTGCGGTAAATGATTTACCGCAGCGGGCGCGTTACGATGCCCGCTGTGGTAAATATTTATCGCAGCGGGCGTGTAGGTTGCCCGCTGCGATAAAGCTTGTTTGACTTCAAAGTTTGTAAAGTCTAAAAAGTTTGACTTCAAGTTTTGTAATTCTAAATGCATTCAAATATAAAAGTTATAAATACAAAGTTTGTGAAACTCATCAAGATCTATATTTATAACCAGGTACACATGTCACAAACTTGTATTCGTCTACATTATTACAAAAAAAGTTTGGCACACATCTCATTTTGGTGCGGGAGCTTTCACGACCCTCTTCTCATTACCACTCCGTGCCCAGGGCTTCATCTTGCTATGCTTGCAACCGACCTCGACTACCTTGATCTTCTTTTCATGATCTGTAAAAAGCTGGAGCTCCGCGTAGTTGTTGTACTGCTCGGGGCTTTGCACCCCATCAGCTCCCATGATCCATTGCTTTCCGGACACAACCACGTGCTTCTTTGTATCCGGTGGATAGATATAGTATGCCACTTGAGCTACATTGGTTGCAAGTACCCATTGGTCGTCTTTGTAGCCCGTGCTTTTGAGGTTCACGGTGGTTAACCCGTAATTGTCCACTACAACTGATTTCGGGTTCACCCAATCGCACTTGAAGTTTGTTATGCGTAAGTTGACTCCATAGTCAAGGTCCCATATTTGTTCGATCTGCCCATAGAATTGTGTCCTCTTTTGTGTCAACTCGTCTACGCCCTCGTATCAAACACCGCAGTTCTGTGCCGCACTCTTTTTGTCTTTGTCTTTTGTGTGAAACCTGTACCCCTTCACATCATACCCTTGCCACGTGGTGACTTGGGTCGACAGGCCTTGCGCAAGCTTCTTTATAGTGTCACTGTCATCGTCATTAGGCGATATTTCTTGCTCTTTCATGCATTGTACAAAATTGTTCCTGTGCTCTTTCTGGACCCATTCCTCCGTGCTCTTTCCATCATGAGCGGTGCGAAGCTCTTCCAGGTGTTGTTCGATGTATTTTTCCATGCTCACCAACTGATGGAGGATGCTATAATGAGCTCCTTCTACCTCTTTGTTAGGTATATCAGTGCGCACTTTCCGGCCCACGCACCCTTTCCCTTCGGTTCTTCCCTCGTGCGGGTGAACAAGCAACCCAATTGTCGCCGCGTCTTTAATGTACCTCATACACTAGTTGATTGACTCCTCGGTTGTGTACGGTTCGGTCATAGAACCTTCAGGGTAAGCACGGTTATGGAGGTACCTATTCAAGGTGGACATGAAGCGCTCGTACGTCCACATCTGGTGTAGGTACACTGGGCCCAATTGCTCGATCTGGTCAACCATGTGCATCATCAGGTGTGGCATAATGTCAAAAAAAGCCAGTGGAAAACACATCTCGAGCTGACAGAGGGTCTCCACGATGAACTCCTTTAAGGCAGACAACTCTGCCTTATCGATGATCTTCTGCGTGATGCAGTTAAAGAAGTATGACATATATGTTATCACCATCTTCACATATTCTGGACTGATAGCTCTTATCAATATTGGAAGGAACACCATGAGCATGATGTGACAGTCATGTGAGTTGTAGCCGGTCATTGTGAGGTCTTTCATGGAGACCAGGCTCTTGATGTTGGAGGAGAAACCGGTCGGCACCTTGATACCCCTCATCAATTTGCAAAAAGTCACCTTCTCGGCATGCGTGAGGTTGTATGCAGCCAATGGGATATCAACTCTGCCGTTATGAGGCTTTCGAGGGTGGAGTTCCTTTCTAATGCCCTGGTTGACAAGATCGGTCCGTGACTTGATCCCATCCTTTGTCTTGCCCGAGATATCCAGTAGAACACTGATCGTTCTCTCAAACACATTCTTCTCTAAGTGCATGCAGTCGATTGCATGGGGTGTATGAAATGTTTTCCAGTACGACAGGTACTTGAAGAAGATTGACTTCTTTTTGAAAGGGATGACTGGGACATCGTCATCAGGAGATGCTTCCTGCTTCTTGTCGCGCTTTTGTTTCCTAGTCGGTTTTGTCCCTTCCTTTGGTGCTTTCTTCTTCTTACCAAACTCGATGTCATCCATATCCTTCACCATCTCATACACCTTTTGCCCCCACTTTGTCTCCGGCATTGGAAGTCGTTCTGGCTCATCCTTGTTGTCAAAGTATTCACTCATATCACTTCTTCTATACCTGTGCTTGGCCTTAAGGAACCTTCTATACCGAGTGTACACCAGCTTGGAGGAACTCGAAAGGTAAGTGTAGCAAGTCCCGTCGATGCAAAATACACATCCAATCTTCCCTTTGATCTGTCCCGATAGTGAGAAGAGACTGGGGTAATCAGTGATGGTGACAGAAATGATGGCTTTAAGTGTGAAGCTCTGTTTTTTGTACGCATCCATCATCTCGACCCCAACATCGAATAGCATCTGCATTTCCTCCATGAGCGGCTCTAGGAGGACATCTATATCATTGTTGGGCTGCCTCGATCTAGAGATAAGCATCGTCAACATAAGGTACCTGCGCTTCAGACACACCCATGGAGGTAGGTTGTAGATGTTGAGGACAACTGGCCAAGTACTGTGCGAGCTGCTTAGCTTACCGAACGGGTTCATCCCACCAGTACTGAGCGCGAACCGGACATGTCTGGGCTCGTCACGAAACTCGGGGTACTCCTTATCGAAATCCTTCTACTGCTGTGCATCGGAGGGGTGTTGTAGATTGCCATCGTTCTTGACCCGATCAGGAGATGCATGCCATGACATCAGCTTTGCATCCTCTGGATTCCCGAACAGTGCACGTAGATGATCAACCACAGGTAGGTACCAAATGGATAGCGCTGGGCTTTTCCTCAGCGTGTAACCTTCTTCTTCCTCGCCTTGCTGAGCCGAGATCTGCTTGGCCGTAGCACTGGGCTTCTTCTTCTTGTTGTTTGGAAGAATGTCGTCAGCATCCACGTGGCAACCGACATTCCTCTTGTACCGATTGAATCCATAGTGTGGACATTCCATCATGTTCTCATACTTCTCGCCCGGTACATGATGCAGTGGTTAGTAAAAATGGATTTTTCTAATAAAAAATCCTAATACCTAGTAATCCGTAATCGTTCTTGAATTCCAACATTTTTCTTTGTCTATTTTACTTTGAGGCGAATTCCTAATTGTTTGAATTGTGTAGGGAAAGCATCAAACTTTCTAACTTTCATCGCCACTGGACGGATGAGCTTCTTCGCTCGATATGTATTAGCTTGCACCTTGTTACCTCCCGTAGGGTACGTTGTAGAAAGGTAGCTTAACAACTCGTTGAAGCCAATGTCTGACCAACCATGTCGAGCCTTCATCATCAGCATATGGAGGTTGAAACGGAGCGCCGTGCACCCCTCCGGACATTTTCCACCATCCTGGTACAGAGGATCAATTGCCGCCTGCTTCATCTCCCTAAAATTCTCCAACCACTTTGGGTTGCCATACATAACATCATCCTCGTCGATGTGGTTTACTAGATCCTCAAAGAGCTAGACATCTTCGGGTTCCCTCAGAGTAGCATCTTCAGTAGTGTCACCGTCATCGGCACTATCATCATCTGGAATGTTCTCGAGCAATTCTTCAACTGTGATGTAGTCACGAGAATTGTTGCCATCGTCGGTGGCGGCTGGCACTGGAACGGAAGGTGGTGGTGGTCGAACATGATCTTGGTTGGTCGCTGTCGACGAGCTCACTCCAGATACACCGCAACTCGCATCGAGACTTTGTTCACCATGAGAAGTCCAAACCATGTAACCCTCCATAAACCCGTTGACAATCAGATGTGATTGCACCGTACCATCTAAGGTAGCCTCTGAGGTTCCGGCATTTAGAACATGGACATACGGTTGTAGTCCGCTTCAAACTAGCACGATGAGCTTTCGCAGCTTCCATAAACTTCCTCAATCCGCTAAGGTACCAAAGATCAAGCACTCTATCAATGTGGTACATCCATTTGGACCTATCCATCGTAGCTTAACACACGACAAAACAACAAAGTGCTATATAAAAAAAACATCTACTTCATGAATCTAGAGTACACACATGATGAGACATATCACAATAGTCATCGTGAGAATAAATGAGAAAATATAAAGGTTTGTGGAGCAATCATGTACCTCTTATTGTCCTCTCCTCCCCAAATCAAAGGTCTAAAACTCGATTTGATGATTTAGTGAAAAAATCGGCAATAACTCTGCCCCAACAAGATGAGAGATCAAAATCGACAAAACTTTAGCCACACCGGTGATCTAGAGTGAAAAACACATGTTTTATATGATCTAGACATGGATCTATAAAGAAACTAGACTAAAAACACAAACTAGATCTAGATCCATGCATGTGGATCCCATGGATCTAGATCTAGATCCACATCTGGAGAATTGCACTAAAAAGAGAGAAAACGAGGGAGAAAGAGGGGTGGGAGAGCAATCATGTACCTCTATTTGTGTCCTACTCCCCCAAATCAAATGATGAGGACATCACCGGCTTAGATATGACCATGCCAACCACTTCTATACCAAAGGTGAAACCATTCTATATGAGGTTTATCATTGTTACATTTGATGAATGGGTGCTGCACTATGAAGTGTGTATGTTTTCATTTTCAGAATTTCTTACATGGATCAAGGAAGGGTTAGATTGCATATGGAAAGCATGGATGGTCAATGAAGTTGATTGGGGACCAAATCCAAGTGTTCCTAACGTTCTCCACCAGGCCACCACGTCATATTGGATCCAAGGAAACAAAGAGTCCAAGTCCAACACGTTTTGGAAAGTTCAATTCGGACTGCAGAAGAGTCCAACCTTGCGACGGTTGCCACGACTTCATACGGACTCCGATTGGGACGTTATAGGACTTTTTGGAAAGCTTATCAAGTCTACTTTCTAATGGGTCCGGACTCATACCTATATCCTATCAGATGCGTGCGCAGTAGACAATTTAATACCGAGATCTTTTCTGCCAACGGTGCTGCGTCACCCTATTTTGGGCCGATGGCCCGTGTATCAACTTGAGTCCATTAGGGACTCATTCTAGGGTTGTAGGACGACACTAGGACCCTTGTGGTCGTCCTCCCTCCTCCTTATATCCCCCTAGAGCCGCCACAAACAGATTGGGTTTTGTTTAGATGAAAGTTTAGCTGCTGCTACTTCCTTGTAGACGCGTGTGTCGACTAGACCATCCGTTCTACTTGATTCGGAACCCCACCTTCATGTGTATCACATGTGATCCTTCATCTCTTATTTGCAATTGAGTGCTTGTTCTACTTGTTCTTGCTTGTTCTTCGATTGCTTGCAGGAATAACCCTAGTGGTTTGGTTGGTTGTGATCCGCAAGATCGTGAGCAACCGCTGGATTTGGTGTATCGATCGCTAAGGCGCAGCGTCCTTGGATGGTTGTAGTCGGATCGTGAACGTCTCTCCAGTCAAATCGTAGTTACCTATCTCCACCGAAAGATCGGGACACCCCCACACTCATCAAGTGGTATTCAGAGCAAGGTTTCATCGGTGAGAGATTTCAGTTTGCTTTTAATTTCCTAAAGTCCAGAAAAAGCCAACAAAAATAGTAATTTCGTTTCCCATAATCCCATAGACCTTTTGAGCCTTTTACTTGTATTGATTAGTTCGGGCTTTTTGAGTTTGGTTTGCATCGGTCGAGTCGAGTTGCTGGTCTTAGGGTTAGGCTTTTAGAGTTTCGAGTTCTTGTCACGTTTCGGTTACTATCATATCTCCACTGCCATATATATATTTGCTGCCATCACCACCACCATACACATCTCACTACATAATTTATATCTCCATTGCAATCATTGCTATCATATACACCTTTCCTGCACTATATCCATCTCCAATTTTTTTTCTACACCGTGAAAATCTGCTTTGGACACACAAATACAAATCTGCCTTGGTAGTTCTTTTCTTGTTGTTCCCTAAAAAGAAATAGAAACACTTTGTAAATTGCTTTACTGAAATCTGATTTGTTAAGATTCAGATTCTTGCTAGTTGTGCAAAGTAAAAGAAAAGAAGAAGAAAAGTTCGAAAGAGAAGAAAAGAAAAAAAAAGAAAGAGGAAGAAAGAGAAAGAGAAAAAAAAAGAAAAACAAGAGAGGAGGAAAAGAAGGAGTGTGCTGTTCTTGTGCCTTTTTCCTGCTATACCGTGACTTCATTTGTGTCTAGGCTCGCGTCTCTAGCACGGTCTAGCCTAGGACCAGCACGGTACCTCCGTTGAACGATTTCTCAACTTGCTTTTGTGACTAATTTGGTGCTAGTACTTCCTTGCACATTATTGTTTAGCCCTCCTATAGCTCCACATATCCGAATACAGCTTGACAGGTGTTGTTGCTACGGTGTCGATACACTACATCCAAGGTTTCCGACTTGCTGGTTGTTGCAACCCCCTTGTTTTGCTTGGTAAGAACTTGTAAGAATTTGTTTGATCAAGTTGAGAGTGAGAGAATTACAGCAGCCACATCCTACTAGTTGATAGGGACATAAATATTATTGTGTATGTTTCTTGTTTTCTTCTAATCATGGCAGGAAACTACATGAAATTAGGAGATGATCAGGTTGCATATTCGAATCACTTTGCTAGTGGTATGACAAGTGATAAGCTTACTACTTACGAGGTATGTGATGCTTTGCTAGATAAACTACAATCTGCACTACCTTCTTTTGAAGGAAACTATGATCCTTATGCATATATTGAATGGGAGCTACATGTATACAAGGAATTTAAAAAGTATGATCTATCTGAAAAACAAAAGGGTAAAGTTGCTTCAAGTGTTCTTATTAAGTATGCTTTAACTGAGTGGAAACACCTTTGTAGATTTGATAAAGCTCCTCAATCATGGAAAGATATGAAAAGACATTTTAGAGATGTTTTTGTTCCTAGCTATTATTCTGAAATTTTGAATGGAAACTTGAAATCTATAAAACAAGGAAACAAAACTGTAGCAAAATATCTAGAGAAACTAAAATTGGGTTTGCTACGTTGTGGCTTAGAAGGAACCGATGAGTTTCTGGAACATAGATTTTTGCATGGTCTTAATGTGGAAATTCAGAATATACTTGTTGATAAACATTATAAGAATTTTGATGAGTTGTTTGATCTTGCTTGTGATGCTGAAGTAAATCTACAAAGGGAACATACAAATACTATAGAAGCATTTGTCTCTCCTATTACTGACAATTTGCAGGAAGTAGATGATAATATACATGTCGACAACAATCAATTTGAGATAGGAGGTGAAACATTTAAAGAGAGCGTGAATCTGGCTACACCTACACCAATTGAGATGAGAATCCAAGGTATGTCAAATGCTTGTAAACTAAATCAAGGTGAGAATACTTTAGTTGACTTAAATTTGCCACCTAATCATGATATTATAGATCAATCAATTGTTGAACTGGTCGCTGATTTTCCTTTGTCACACATTGATATGCTTGATTTTACTTGTGACAAAGAAGAGTTGTGTGATAATGCATCAATTATATCCATACCACAACTAGTGAATAAAGCTACAAATTCTGTATTAATGAGTGCTGAATTCAAGCATGTTGTTCATATTGTAAATGGAAATGAAGAAGCTCAATTGTTGTCATCTTTACATACAATCGGATATATTGAATTCGATGATCTTTGTGAGCTTAAATATTTGCAGAATAATCTGACTGATAGATTTGAATTGCCATGTTCTTCTAATATCAGTTTTCATGCTATTGGCAAATATAATTATGAAGATGAGTATATGGTAAACCGAATTTACATTTGCTCAAATATACAAACTCCTTTTATAGTGAACAGAACTAATCAATTAGAAGTATGCAATAACAATAACCATGCCATGTCAAGCTTCCCTAGTTTTATTTTAAAGAAACAGGATAACTATCAAGAATGGGAGTATGGTTTGCTTGTATCTACAACACATCCTCCGACAGTGGTCAAACCGAGGACGGTTTGCTGTCAAGAAAGGGAGAATGATGAGGACATCACCGGCTTAGATATGACCATGCCAACCACTTCTATACCAAAGGTGAAACCATTCTATATGAGGTTTATCATTGTTACATTTGATGAATGGGTGCTGCACTATGAAGTGTGTATGTTTTCATTTTCAGAATTTCTTACATGGATCAAGGAAGGGTTAGATTGCATATGGAAAGCATGGATGGTCAATGAAGTTGATTGGGGACCAAATCCAAGTGTTCCTAACATTCTCCACCAGGCCACCACGTCATATTGGATCCAAGGAAACAAAGAGTCCAAGTCCAACACGTTTTGGAAAGTTCAATTCGGACTGCAGAAGAGTCCAACCTTGCGACGGTTGCCACGACTTCATACGGACTCCGATTGGGACGTTATAGGACTTTTTGGAAAGCTTATCAAGTCTACTTTCTAATGGGTCCGGACTCATACCTATATCCTATCAGATGCGTGCGCAGTAGACAATTTAATACCGAGATCTTTTCTGCCAACGGTGCTGCGTCACCCTATTTTGGGCCGATGGCCCGTGTATCAACTTGAGTCCATTAGGGACTCATTCTAGGGTTGTAGGACGACACTAGGACCCTTGTGGTCGTCCTCCCTCCTCCTTATATCCCCCTAGAGCCGCCACAAACAGATTGGGTTTTGTTTAGATGAAAGTTTAGCTGCTGCTACTTCCTTGTAGACGCGTGTGTCGACTAGACCATCCGTTCTACTTGATTCGGAACCCCACCTTCATGTGTATCACATGTGATCCTTCATCTCTTATTTGCAATTGAGTGCTTGTTCTACTTGTTCTTGCTTGTTCTTCGATTGCTTGCAGGAATAACCCTAGTGGTTTGGTTGGTTGTGATCCGCAAGATCGTGAGCAACCGCTGGATTTGGTGTATCGATCGCTAAGGCGCAGCGTCCTTGGATGGTTGTAGTCGGATCGTGAACGTCTCTCCAGTCAAATCGTAGTTACCTATCATCAAAGCTCTAAAACTGAATTTGAAGATTTGGTGAAAAATTCGGACAAAACCTCCCCCCCCCCACATTTTGCAAGAGAAGTCATGGGGAAGAAGGAGGGAGGGCTGCTGCTATATATAGGGAGGGGATAACCGCAGCGAGCAGCATAATCCGCCCGCTACGGTAAATGCTCATTTACCGCAGCGGGCGAATTATGTGGCCCGCTGCGGTAAATAGAATAACTGCAGCGGGCAACGCACACTAGTTTACCGTAGCGGACGCTTAAGACGTCCGCTTCTGGGCGCCAAAGGCCAACACTGCGGTAAATCAATCCTGTAGTAGTGATAAGTTTGTTCTTGTGGTGACGATTAGATAATGAGTTAGATATTTGGTTGATACCTCTTGTGGTGATAGCATGAGTTTGTCTTATGTTAAAACTGTCATCTAAGTGAGGTATGAGCCAAATATGCTATCTTCTCAAGAATATTGACTTAATTTGTTGCATACTTTGTTTGGTAGCAAATATAAAAACGAAATCCTATCTGCTAAAACTTCTACCTACCTATTCCCTCACTTGTCTACCATGATTTCTTCCTTTTGGTAGAGAGATCCTTTTTGGAGATTAATGCCAAAGGGGGCCAAATATTAAAAGTGTAAGGGGTATAAAAAAGATTGATATGTAAAGGGGAGAAATATGTTGTGTGTGCAAGGATAGTTGTGCTGACTGTCACAGGTGCGGCAGTGCCGCTCTCAGAGCGGCAGTGCCTCCTAGTGTAATATCAGTATTTATTATCTCTGATTTGTATAACTGTCATGAGCATCACGTTTATCTTGATAACAACTTGCACCCCACAGATGCTATGATATAGGAGAGCTCTCACACTTCTTCTTAAATATGTGCATTTAGCATTTGAGGTCAAATTTGAATTCCCTTCAATGCACAATTTAGGGGGAGATCACTATATCATAGGATCCAAAATCATATAATTTATCAATCTTTTGTAAGCTTTAATTGTGTTGTCATCAATCACCAAAAAGGGGGAGATTCAAAGTGCATCTAGCCCTTTAGTGGGATTTGGTAAATTGAGTGACAACACAATTAAAGGTCTAACAAGTTTGCTAAGTGTATCAAAGGTTAAACAAGAAAAGCAAACTTGATGGTATTCCACAAATTGTTGAGATGAAGGTCAAATTGTGTATTGTTGTATTGGAAGACTATGAAAACAATCTAGTTCAAGCAAAAGACAACAATGCAAATGGAATCAATGAAATGACTTCTATATTGTGGGATATCATAGTATCATGTGAAAGCAATCATGTTTGGCAAATGGCAAATGAGACATGAATAGATTGGTCTCTATATTGGATTGCTTTACATGAACAAGAAGAGTTGGATAGTGGATTAGTGTTGATGAAGGATTGAATAATGAATCAATAGTGCATTAGTGAGAAAACACCAAGCAAAGGTCAAATGACAAAGGAGACAATGTATGTTGGATATAATATGGTCTCTACTTTAGTTTGCTTGTATGGACAAAGATTTGGAGAATCACTTTGCATTAATATGATCAAGCTAGAAGTTCGAAGATAGAGATTGAAGTGAGTGATAGGAGTGTCAAGATAAAATAAGGAGGATCTAAGGAATTGTGAATTGACTTGACCATATTGATGTGGAGTCTCATATATCAAAGCTTGATTGATCTCAACATTCATATCTATAAGATATTCAAGCAAGGATCACAATATTGTAGAAATGGTTTTCAATTGGTGCTTAATATGATGTGACTTGAGTATGGCTTGATAGGGTGAAGATAGCAAGGAAAGGAATTCGAGGTACTAAGCAAAGGTGAAGGTCAAGGAGACTGGGGTACTATGGCTAAGGTGAAGAAGAGAGTACTCACATTGAGTCGAAGTACTAATCAAGCTATGAGGAGTCATATTATGTTGATGATCAATTTATTAGTGGAAGTGACTTGAAGCCATGGGATGAACTCATATGTGTTGGAAGATTCAAGTCACAAACTCTAAGGTGTGTTTTCTCATAGAGATGAGATAAGGATTATTGCAAACACATGCTCAAGGTATTACAAGAATGAGGACAATACATTCAATGGTGGAGCCCCAAATTATCAAAGGATACGGTGACCAACTCAAAGGCATTTAATTTATTTGATGTTTTGAATTTGAGTTTAGGAAAGGTCGTACTACAAAGGGGGATGCAATGTGCATGCTTAAATGTGCAACCAAGTGCTCAAATTCCACCAAACATCCTCTCATACCTTGCCCAGACTCCCTGCAAAACAGTTTTTCATTTGAAGCCTTTTTGGGAAGAGAAGCAGTGCTGCTCCCCAAGAACACTAGTGCTGAGGTCCAGCAGTGCTGGGCCTTAGAGCAGCAGTGCCAGACCTGAGCGGCAGTGCCGGGGCTGAGAGGTGTAGTGCCGTGACTTAAAGTGTTCGTTGGACAGCATAGGGTATTTCTATCCACTCCCTGCTACCCCAACGGTCATCTCGATCATTCCCTTCTACAGTGCTCACACAGAAAGCTCTCTCCTTCTCTCTAACTCCATTGGAGCCCCTCAAGCTTCTCCATTGATTCCTCTCCAATCCTTTGAGAGATTGAGCCTCCAAACTCCATTAGAGAGCAGCCCAAACTATTCTTCATTGCTTAGAGCACTTGGTTCGCGTTCAAGCCGGTGGATTGCATTTGTTACTCTTGGAGCTTGCTCCTAGCCGGCTAGAGCGTCGCCCGTGGAGCTTGCCAACTTGTGTGGCAGCCCCAGGAGATTTGTAACCATCTCATTGTAGCTAAGAAATCACCCCTCGCCTCAAGAGTTCACTCTCTTGATTTGAGAACGAGGGAAAGACTAGCCTTGTGTGGCGAGCCTAAGCCTCGTGTGGCGAACCTCAACAACGTGGACTTAGGCCAGCCTTGGTGGCGCGCTGAACCATGGGATAAATCTTGTGTCACTTGTGTTTGTGTTGTTTTCTTTACTTGCTTTTGTCCACAAGGTGATTTCTAGGGTTTGGTCCCGATCTAATTGGTGCTGCAGCTCCTACCTATTCTAAGTGGTACTACAGGTTCTATACTATCCTAGGAAGGTTTCCATTCAAGTAGAATTTCAATTTGCTGGTTAGTTTTTGAACTATATACTTATCTGTATCTCTTACTAGCACTGACAGGCTCAGAGCAGCAGTGTCGGGTAGAGCAGCAATGCCGGGCTTTAGAGCGGCACTGCCGTGCCTGTAACCTGATAAGTTCTGCAGATAATTTTAAAACAGGACTATTCACCCCCTCCCTCTAGTCCTGCTGGGCGACATCAAGGTCCTTTCAGGGGTAAATGATATATACATAGGAAGGTGATAAAGAACAGATCAAGCAAGATGAATAAAAGATAACTAGTATAGATAGGTGAGAGGACACCGACTGAGTTTAGGACTCCTATAATCAAGACTTTACTCCTATGACTTAACTTAGACACAAAGATGATATATTATAGATTGCATCCACACATCCTGAAAGTACTAGGAAGCAGACAAACAATAGGAGGACAAAACCCCTATCCGAATTGGCCACTATTTTAAGGGAGCCTTACCTTTTAAGAATGTGTCTACAACATGTGGCGGGGATCAAAGGCACAGACAGGGCTATCACTTCCTGCTGACATCCGCTCGAACCGTGCGACACACGACAACTAAAGGTAATCTAGTGTATAAGCACCACGCCTACGGCCTATATTACTACTCTAATTGAGAGCTCAAATGCCAACTAGAGCACCCTATAAAAGGCGTTGATCGTACCCAAGTGTGGAATCACAGGATAACAATCTATACTATAACAACTCTATAGACTAAGGCAAGACACAACAATATATAACAAGTATACTATTGCACAAGATAAGTAAAGTAAAGAAATGATATATTGATAAATGAACAAATCTTACTATAACGGGAAAGGTACAAGAGCTCACTACAAGAAAATCCCACATCCATGACGCTCCACTTTTATCATGGAAAATCCCAAAAACGTCATGGACACATTTTTGTGATGAGTTTATGACAAAATTTTGTTTGTCATCTTTGTCGCGTCATATATATAAATTGTGACGAATTTAAAACTTTCGTCATAGATATCATTTCATCAATGATGATTTTTGCACCGTCACATATCTGTTCCAGCCGACGTTCAGAGTACACGTGTATGCTGCATAGGTCGACATGTGTCACGTTGTGAGGTCACCACATGGTAACCTGTGAGTTCACCACGTGTTTGTCTCTGTGTTAGCCACGTGGTTCGCTAAGATGAGGACACGTGTCCCACTTAGGGACTGCCACGTGTCACACTGCGAGGGATGCCACATGTCACGATGTGAGACTGCCACGTGTCACGCTATAAGTTCGACACGTGGTTC
The DNA here is from genome assembly GCA_022036555.1 of Microstegium vimineum. NCBI lineage: Eukaryota > Viridiplantae > Streptophyta > Magnoliopsida > Poales > Poaceae > Microstegium > Microstegium vimineum. The sequence continues at coordinate 21,940,721 of CM039129.1, read as the reverse complement.
GCTACGACGATGACACGTGCCACGCTGTGAGGGTGCCACATACATATATAAATTTAAAATTGGTTGTATATATATAATATAAATACATTATATATATAATATAATATAAATATTATATATAATGTATTTATATTATATATATTTATATTTATATATATAAATAAACAATATGCATCGTGCTCCCTTAGTAGCTCACTAGTGGCACATGTATGCAAGTCTACATCTTGTTATATAGACATTGGCTCCCTCACTCCCACCTCTCTAAGCGAGGTGGTACTAAAGAAATGTGTGTAGTGCTTGTTTGCTAGTTGGCTGTAATGGGCTGCAATGGGCTCCTTTGCTCCAGCCTGTTGCACGTTAAATTTTTGAATTTTGACAAGTTTAAACCACTTTTTGAAACTCTAAATAGCTTCAAATATAAAAGTTATGAATACCAAGTTTGTTAAACTCAAGAAGATCTACCTTAGTTGTTTTGGTCAACTTTTCATCTGACAAAGTTTGGACAATTCACATTTTGAATTTTTAAATTTTGACACCTCCAAGACAGTTTTTGAAACCCTAGATGATCTCAAATTGAAAAGTTTTGAATACCAAGTTTGATAAACTCATAAATATATACATTATTTGTTTTGGTCAACTTTTCATTTCACAAAGTTTGGACAATTCAAATTTTAAATTTCTAAATTTTGACACCTCCAAAACAATTTTTGAAACCCTAGATGATCTCAAATTGAAAAGTTATAAATACAAAGTTTGATCAACTCATCAAGATCTACATTAGTTGTTTTGGTCAACTTTTCATTTGACAAACTTTAGACAATTCAAATTTTGAATTTCTAAATTTTGACACCTCCAAAACAGTTTTTGAAACCCTAGATGATCTCAAATTGAAAAGTTATGAATACCAAGTTTGGTCAACTCATCAAGATCTACATTAGTTGTTTTGGTGAACTTTTCATTTGACAAAGTTTGGACAATTCAAATTTTGAATGTCTAAATTTTGACACCTCCAAAACAGTTTTTGAAACCCTAGATGATCTCAAATTGAAAACTTATGAATACCAAGTTTGATCAAATCATCAATATCTACATTATTTGTTTTGGTGAACTTTTCATTTGACAAAGTTTGGACAATTCAAATTTTGAATTTCTAAATTTTGACACCTCCAAAACAGTTTTTGAAACCCTAGATGATCTCAAATTGAAAAGTTATGAATACCAAGTTTGTTCAACTCATCAAGATCTACATTAGTTTTTTTTGGTCAACTTTTCATTTGAGAAAGTGTTAGGAAAGTTTAGTTCAAAATTGACAAGTCTCTCATATAGTTTCATAAACTCTGTGAGATTCATGATTTTTTTACTAATGTTTATTAATACTTTCTCAAATAGAAAAATGATATATATAAAAAATGTTGATATTGATGAGTTATAACACCTTTGTATTCAAGAGTTTTTAATCTGAGATGATTTAATGTCTCAATTTTTGAAGTTAAACCAAGTCAAATATTGAATTTTTAAATTTTGACACCTTCACACCATGAAACTCTAAATAGCTTCAAATAGAAAAGTTATGAATACCAAGTTTGTTAAACTCATCAAGGTTTACATTAGTTGTTTTGGTCAACGTTTCATTTGACAAAGTTTGGACAATTCAAATTTTGAATTTCTAAATTTTGACACCTCCAAAACAGTTTTTGAAACCATAGATGATCTCAAATTGAAATGTTATGAATACCAAGTTTGATCAACTCATCAAGATCTACATTAGTTGTTTGGGAGAATTAGCTGGTGGGCATCGCCAAAGCCAAATTTTGGCTGCTGCACACTGAAAGGATCAAAATGCCCAAGAGGGGGGTGAATTGGGCTTATTTCAAATTTTAAAGCAAATATGAAATCCTATCAAGTGCCAATCACCCCGTGCCTACCGATTAGTGTTTCTTAGACTATGAAAGCGGTAGCAAGCCAATGAAAGTAAGAACGATGCGGAAAGTAATGCGGTATGAAAGAGCTAGGGATAGAAATGCTTGACACGGCGATGTTTTGCCGAGGTATCGAGGAGTCGACACTCCCCCTAGTCCTCGTTGGAGCACCTCGCAAGGTATTGCTCCCCCTCAATCCCGCGCAAGGGATGAGTGCTCTCTATGAGCTGGTTCTTCGCCACTCCGGCTCGGTGAACCGCCCACAACCGATCACAAGTCGATGGAGAAGGGCCGCCGACAATCCTCCGGCGATCACCTTCCTCCGAGCACCACCCGACCGTCTAGGTGATGTCGATCACCAAGAGTAACAAGCCTCGATCTTCGCTTGACTCACTCAAGCTTCACAACTAGAGGATGCACACTTGAACTCTTGGAAGAACTAGAGGAGAGGATGGATGGATTCGTGAATCACTCTCTCTGTCTAAGGCTCTTTCTCTCTTCCCAAACTTCTCAAGAACTTCAGCAACTGAAATGAGCAAAGGCTAGGTGGGAAGGCAAGTGATGGGGTATAAAAACCCTCACACACATACTGCCTCGGGCTGGAAAAAACTGGGCAAGTTAAGTTGGCGACGGACGCTCCGTCACCTAGGCGACAGACACTTCGTCGCCCCAGCCAACGGCTAGTTCTGACAGGGTTCCCAAGTGACGGACGCTCCGTCGCAGGGGCGACAGACGCTCTTCGCCAACGTCCGATGCTACTCTCTGGTTTGGGCTGAAAACACCCCTACTGGAAGGCCGACGGACGCTCTCCAAGCGTCCGACGCCTGGCCGACGGACAACGTCCGTCGGACCTCAAACTTCTCAGCTAAACGGGGGGCATTCTGGAAGGCCAATAGACGCACTGGATTCAAACCTCCAGCGTCCGTCGCCTTTGTTCGGTGTGATGGACAGCGTCCGACGCCTCCAGCAGGATCGTCCGTTGCTAAAACAACAGCCCTCTCAACTTCGTTTTTCGTTGCGATGAATACGGAAGTTGTCCTCTCAACTTCGTTTTTCGTTGCGATGAATACGGAAGCCGTTCTAGGCTATCTTATGGTCACCATAGGCTTGCTTCGAGCTAAGGAAGTCAAGTGTGCACCACACCTAAGTCATGAAGCTTTCCTAAGTCAAGCTGCTAGTCTCAACCCCTCTTAATAGTATGGTCAAAGATCAAATAGAAGCCCTATCTATTTCTAAGTACCCTTCACCACCTTATGGCACTTAGCCTATCATTCTAGGGTCTTCATCATGACTCTTTGAAATCCGAAATGATATCCATCTTAGGGTCTAAGGGATAACCATTGATGCCCATTCATGTTTATCACTATGGTTAAGCTACACATAGCCTCTGCAAAACACACGTTAGCCATAATAATCGCTAATTGCCGTTAATCACCAAAACCAATAGGGCCATGATTCTTCAATCTCCCCCTTTTTAGTGATTGACGACAATATTCCTCGAGTATGAGATATAAGAGTTTAAGGTTAGGATTTCAAATGACTTGGTTGGTTGAGCAAGGGTTAGAGAATGAGATTGAACAATACTTGCTCATCCAAGCCAAGCCACAAACATGGTACTCAATGATATGAAATAAGATTAGAGTACCTCATGATATTCTAAGGTAAATATTAGAGTAAGTTGCGGAAGCTCAAATACATTGATCAACAAGACATATCATGAACAAGTGACAACTCACAACATGTATTAGTGATAATCAAGAGTATGTCACACAAGCATAAGTATCTCACAAACATCATCCATCACACATATACACAAATGCAAGTAAGATAGACATGATGACATGAGTACGGGGGAAATAAATCACACAAAGAAGCAAATCCCTCCCCCTATCTATAGTACTTGACTCTCTCGCCCTTTGGCGTCTAGCACCAAAAGCTAAGCATCTAGAGCTGGGGGTGAAGTCGAAGAAGTTGTAGCCTTGCGATCGAGCATGATGAAGTCCTGAAGATTGGAATCATCTGACTGAGCATCTACCTCTGACTCTGCTGGAGTAGGCTCGGCTGGGGTGTCATCTGTAATAGGAGCTGCGGATTCAGAAGCTGTCGCTGTCTCTCCTAGCTCCCCCTGAGGCTCAGAAGCTGTAACATCCTGAGCGGGAACCTCAGACGGTCTGGTCCCTGTAGTAGCGGGTCTAGCCTGACGAGTGAACACTCGAGGCACGGGGGAAGAAGACATGGCCAGAGCCACAAGTGAGACTGTTGGAACTAACTCAGCTAGTTGTCCCTAAGAGAGAAGTGGTGAAGACACTGCCACTGTAACTACTCTGACATCAGCTGCCAACTGACTCTCTGTTTCAACTGCCTCTGCTGTGACAATTGTACAATCTGTATGAATGGTAGCACGAGGAGGAGTGGTGACTGTCTAAGTCGAGCAGTCTGGTGCAACCTCTGACGAGGCGACAGAAGACAAGTAGGTGCCTACCGCCGGAGGGTGCTCCTCTGAACGTTGTGGCTCAGGAGCTGCTACAGCCGGTGAATCCTGTCCTGTGATCTCTAGATACGAAGCTGAGAGCTCACGTGTAGCATCTGCAAGCATAGCACCCCGGGTAGGAGTAAATCTGGTCGGAAAGTCTCTGGGGGAAGCTAGCCACGATGATACCTAGGTCATCGGTGTCGGAAACACAGGCGAAGCTGGTGGCTGACTCTGAAGCCCGTTGAGCTGTAGCGCTGGAGTCGGGACAATCACAGGAGGTGTCGGTGAATGAGAGGTGTATTGCTGCTGCTGGGAGGTCTCAGGTAGAGCTAGCTGAGGTGTAAGTGACGGTCCTGAGCTCGACCCAAGAAGCCTACTGAGCAGCTCTGTCGTCTGTCTCTGTGACTCGACCTACTACCTCTGGAAGGCTAGGAACTGTAGCTGAAACTCGTCCTGCCGAGCCTGTGCCTGAGCCTGAGCTGCCAGCTGCTGAGCTGTAAGCCTCCGAACCTCTGCAGCCTGCATCCTCTGCTCCTCTGCTTGCCGTGTCTGCTCCTCTTGCATCCTCGAAAGGATGGTGAGAATAGTGCCCTCTGAAGCACCTGAGGCTGGAGCTGACCCACCAGCCTCGTGGTCGTGAGACCGGGGTGCATACTCAGGAGTTGGCCTATAGTCCTCGTCAGAACTGTCTAAGGCTATGTCCTCTTTGTAGGTGGCCTCGGCAGCCGCATCTATCTGTGCATCAAGGTCCTCTAGCTCTGCCTGAGCGATCCACTCAACTGTAGCATTTGTCTCCTCATCGGACTGGGGTGGCACTCCTACCTGCCTGGTGCCTAGACAGTAAGCTCTGCTGGGGTGAGGAAGGTTCCCGTGGATGACTAACTGGCTCATCTAGTACTCAGGGAACATTGTGTCTGACCGGGTAAGTGTAGTAATCATGGAAGGTGACTCGGCTCGAGAGACCATCAGATAGGAGATCCAATGAGAGTACTGTAACTGCGAGTGCCCACAGAAGCCAGCAGCTATGATGTCTTCCAACTCGCTGACAATCAGATCCCACAAGTCAAACTTCTCCATCCTCACCACATGGGCTAGTAGCCACAACTGTAACCATGTGATGGTGTCACGAGCTCCAATCCTAGGTAGAATGGTACACCTCAGTGCCTCGTGAAGAATCCAAGCAAGAGGAGTGAGGTCACGTGTAGTACGGCTCGAACCCTCTGCGAAAGGTAGCTGGAAACAGGGTCTCACATAGTTTGTCAATGGCACTATCCCATCATGAGTTCGACAAGGTGCCTCCCGGTCCCCGTAACACAAGCTGTGAATCCTCGTCTCTGAGGCCTCCAGGTGAAAGGTCTCCCTGAACCGTTGTGCTGTGACTGTGTAGTCTCGACCTCTGAAGCCGTAGTGAATGAACTCATGGTCAGGTGAGATCCATAGTGATGCGTAGAAGTGATGAACCCAATCCTCCTAGTATGTGTCGGCTCGTCCCATCAATTCAGTCAAACCCTCAAGGTACTGAAGATGTTGTAGTATATCTGGACCACCGACACTCGCGATACGCTGACGTGGGTACACTCTATGTGCACGAAGTAGGGCACGAGTCTGAACGTAACCTCTATAGAAACCTCGTACAGAGGTGTGTAGAACAGAGGACTAGCACGAGGGTCTCTCTAAGGCGGGAACCAGGTTTGGAAGTCGACAAACCGAAGAAGTTGGACCTGCTTCGCTGTAAGAATCCAAACCTACTGCTATTAACACCGGATTTTTGCACGATGACAAGTGGGCCAGTGCACGGTGAGTTGACAGAGATAGATGCTCAGAGCATTCGGCAAAATCCGTGTGGTCGGTTAATTCCCAGATTCGACGATCGATCGCGCAATCGATTAATCAGAAGAAGGGTGGTTTTTATCGGAGCGACAAAGGCGGCAAGTGAGAGCCGAATTAGTAACGATAGCTGCGATAATTAAGGCAATGAAGATCCGAAGGAAACCAAAGTCAAAATATTGTATTTCTTCCTTTAATATTTTGTAGTCGTGTCCTCTTAGGACTCATGTCATAGCCAGGGTATAAATATAAGCCCTTAGCTATTGTAAAAAGGGTTCACAACCAAATCAATACAACCGGCCCCATGCCAACTTCGAGTCCTTTTGTCGTGTCGTCGAGTTCTTCGAGAGGAATCATTGATCCGTCGACCTCCGTAAGTCTTGGCAACCTTGTTATCATGTCTAGTATGGATTTAGATGTTGATGCAAGTAGTCTTGTATGTTTTTCAATGATCGTGCGGTGGATCTTTGCTTAATAATCAAGAGGTCATTGCTTGTGTTTAGTTTATGAGCAGATGTCGTGCGGCGGATGTTTACTTGTTATGCTTAGCAAAAGCAAGATAGTTATAGGCTCTATTAGATTTGGCAAAATCTATTAGATTCATCAAGTTATCATGTATTAATTTGCCTTAAATATTTTATATATATGCAAACACTCTTTTGCCCAATCTAGATTGATAAAGTTCGGCTCTTCTCTTTGTTATAGATCTATTCATGTTTTAACAATGTTGTTTCAATAGTTAGATCCTATGTTTTATAATAGCCGAATTGATTCAATCTAGGTTGTCACGTGTTGCGGGTTCATGCATGCTATTTCACGCTCAAGTTTTGATAAAGCTGAGTATCGTGCGGCAGGTGCAAGCCTAGATTAGTTTGATCGTGTTTTCTTACATGTTTCCTTCATCACGAATCCCAAATCGGCCGGATTGCTGAGCTTGGTTACGCTTTAACTTTTAGACGTTTGATTCATTCATACGTACTCTTCTCATGCATGCATATTCGGCAATCAAAGTGCAACGTGCTCTTTGCTTTAGCCGAATGATCTATATGCTTTGTTGGCAGAAAGCTTTTGTAGCTGTATGTCGTCGTAAGTGGCTTCAGGGCCACACATATGGAACTGTCTGGTCTCATCCAGCACGTCCCAGTTTATATCTAATGATTTTCATCCCTTGTTGGTTTCAGGTCAAACTGACTGACACGTTTTCGGTTCTCGAAACACCTGGGCACCCGATTGAAGACACACTTTCTGGCTTGCTATGTGTGAGACACAGTGTCACTTTTTGTGTCAACACACTTTTTGGCACGCTCGGTGGGACACACCATATTTTCAAGATGCCTGAAATCGACAATGCAGAGATTCTGAATGTAACCATTGAGGAATTGCCTGAGGAGATGAGGGTCGCGGTTCAGCAGGTGTGCAATGAGTTTCAGAACAAATGCTTACTGTCCTTCTCAAGGAATAAAAGCAGTAAGGTTTTTCAAAAGCAGACAGTCCTGAGAACTCTCCTCCAACATCAGACTGACTACACTGAGGAAGAGCACGCACGGAAAGTGGCTGAAGTGGTTCACAAGGCCATAAGTGATACTATGAGGAACCATCATACCGCTTTTTGGAATACCTTTCGCTCAATCATGGTTAATACCTTCGGCCGATAGCTGACAAATACTTTGAGGAGTTTGCTGGTCCAATGCAGGGACCGACGTTGTTCAATGTACCAAAGCGCCAGGAGAAAACCGCTGAGGATGGTGGAGCATCTGGCATGAACCAAGGGGGATTGCTTCCTCATCAGCAGCAACCAACCTACGGCCAGCTCACGTTCGGCATGACAGGAGACATCCCACATTCCGCTTCCAAGGTGTCTCCAGTAGCGAACAGACTGCAGAAAAATATGTATGGGGGAGGATATCAAGAGTTTGATGATTACAGCGCCATCAATGCTCTCCCGAATCCGGGATACGAAAACCCAACAGGGCTGCCTTTTGAAGGGCATGCACGTGGAGCTCCTAATGCCAATGTTGATCTCATCATGGATAGGATGGCAGACATGATGAAAAAAACAGTTTGGCTTAAAGCCAAAGAACCAGTCCTATGCGTACAAGTCCACTTATCTAGACTGGTACAACCGAGTGGCTCTCCCTCCAAGGGTTAAGGCTCCCACAGATCTGACCAAGTTTTCTAGCCAAGATGACACCAGCACTATAGAGCACATCAGTCGATACTTGATGCAGCTGGGAGAAGCATCCATAGATGACGCTTGGAAGATTCGGTATTTCCCTTTGTCTCTGACAGGACCAGCTTTCACGTGGTTCATGTCCCTGTCGGCAAACTCCATCCGCAGCTGGGCGGATTTAGAGCAGAAATTCCATGCGTACTTCTTCACAGGCACCAATGAGAAGAAGCTAGTCGATCTTATGGGCTTGAGACAGAAGGCTAATGAGATGCCCCAGGAGTATCTCCGCAGGTTTAGAGAAACCAAAAACCTATGCTATTCTTTGAATTTACCAGATGACCAGTTGTCGGGGATGGCAGTGGCATGCATGTAGCCGAACATCAGAGAGAAGTTGTTCGGCATGGACTTCGAGGACCTTGGTCAGTTGTCACAATGTTTGGCGATGATGAGTAACCAAGCTCAAGGGTTCAGAAGAGACAACCATTTTTAGAAAGGTGATATGGCTAATACAGTGTATCAGAGTTTCCTAGAAGAGGCAACGGAGTTCAAAGACGAGGATGAGGTCGCTGCAGCCGAACTCGTCTAGGGTTTAGGGTTTAGGGTCGCTGCAAAGGAACCAACTCAAGTCAATCAGCGATGGTTGAGGCAGCAGAAAGGTACTTATGACTTTGATGTATCCAAATCAGACAAGTTGTTCGAGTTATTGTTCAGGGAAGGGCGCATTAAGGTGCCTGAAGGGCATCCCATGCTGTGTCCTGAAGGAGTAAAGGACAAAAGATTTTGCGGCTACCACAACACCAATTCTCATGCTATCAATGATTGACGGGTGTTCAGAATGAAGATCTAGAAAGCTATTCAGGAGGGACATTTGAAGTTTGACGACAAGATGAAGATTGACGCTAATCCTTTTGCACAGAACACAGTATCTTTCTCTATGAATATGGTTGCCGTGGAAGACTCCAAGGGCAAGGGCGAAATGAAAGTGCTGACCTTAGATAGAGAGAAAAGGACTGGTGCTGTTGAACCTGATCGACAGATTACAGATGAGGAGCTTCGGCAACGAGGACAGTTCCAGAGTAGTCGAACTGAAAGAGGGGAAGCTTCCAAACCCAGGGTTACAACGCGGATCCTGTTAAACAAATGGCAACGGGAGCAAGAGCAGTATCAGAGGTAGATACATTACGAGGAGCAGAGGTTCATAGAGGAATGTCAGCGGCATGAGGAAGAAGTGTATCAGAGAAAACAAGAGCGCTTGAGAGAGTAGGAGCAGTCTCATTGGGGATGCTCGTTTTTCAAACATTATTGGAATGAAGGCCTAAAGCTGCCTACTAGAGATAATTGCCCCGAATGCAGTGATCGGTATTCAGGGTATAGGCAGTCCCGAGTCAACCGCTGTCCGGTCCATGAAAGACTTGGATCACATGTTCTTGGGGACGATCGACGTTTAAAAATAGGCGACTCAGAGGATCGACAAGGTAAAAGGTTTGCCGATCAAGAATGGGTTCGTTCTAAGGAGAGAGAGCACCGGGAGTATGCATGGTAGAGCGAGCAGTGGTGTCCACCAGGTCTGAAGAAGAGCCAGAAAAGGAGGGTGCAACGCTTGAGGAACAGAGAACTAGCACAAGTGACTGCCGAACAGAAACCAACATGGCGTCCTAAGGGAAAACCCAATGGGTACGACCGTTCGGCTGATACGTACATGGCCTTCTTCATTCCATCAGAATTTATAGCTCCTGAGGACCAAGATATCCAAGAAGTGCCTTCAGATGCTGATGAGAGCGAGTATCAGAACCTAATGGCCCAGCTTGTCCTGATTCAACAAGTAGTGTTCGATTAACCGGCCAGACATCGACACTTGAAGGCGCTTTACGTGAAGGGATACATCAATGGCAAGCCCCTGACCAAGATGTTGGTTGATGGAGGAGCTGCCATCAATATCATGTCATATACTACCTTTAGGAAGCTCGGGATGGCCAATGAGGAGTTGTTGAAGACCGACTTGGTACTCAGAGACTTTGGTGGCAACCCTTCCGACACTCAGGGGGCAGTACACGTCGAGTTGATGATTTGATCAAAGACTCTGATCAATACCTTCTTTGTCATAGATGGCAAGGGGGCATATAGTCTGCTATTGGGAAGAGATTGGATCCATGCTAACTACTGCATACCTTCAACCATGCATTAGGCTCTCATTCAATGGATTGGAGATGATGTTGAGATTGTTCAGGCCGATGATTCGGTAAGTGTTGCTGCCACATAACCTATCTACTGGGAGTATGATGGCTTTGATTGTTTCTCTGGAAATATTTGGGGAGAAGGTCCTGTGAATGTCTCCGGCAAGGGCCAACAGCCGATCCAAGCAGTCGGCTCTGAGAGTAATTTTTAATGGGGAACACGATCGATGACAGCGAAGGGAAGCTGGGACGTGGCTTCATGTCGGCTGATAAGTTAGAGGAGATAAATGTTGGTGATGATGTTAAACCAAGGCCGATGTTTATCAGTGCAAATTTAGACCAAGAGCATAGGTTGAAGCTAATAGACCTGCTAAAAGAATTCAAAGATTGTTTTGCTTGGGATTATACAGAGATGCCCGGACTGGATCGTTCTATCGTTGAGCATAAATTGCCGATCAAGCCTAGATACCGTCCTTTCAAAAACCTCCCCGGAAGATTTTCAAAGAGGAGGTAATGGCCGATGTAAAAAAGGAAGTTGAAAGATTGTTGGAAGCAGATTTTATTCGGCCATGCAGATATGAAGATTGGGTTTCAAACATAGTCCCGGTGTACAAGAAGAATGGAAAGATGAGGGTCTGCATTGACTTTAGAAACCACAATAAAGCTATTCCTATGGATGGATACCCAATGGAAGTTGCCGATCTGCTCATCGATGCGTCGACTGGATATGAAATCATTAGCTTTATGGATGGTAATGCCGGGTATAACCAAATCTTCATGGTAGTAGAGGATATTTCGAAAATAGCTTTCAGATCTCTTGGTCACATTGGTTTGTTTGAATGGATTGTCATGACTTTTTGTTTAAAGAATGCCGGTGCAACTTATTAGAGAGCCATGAACTATATTTTTCACGAGTTGATCGGCAAGATTGTGGAAATCTATATTGATAACGTGGTGATCAAGTCTAGAAATCACAATGGGCATTTAGCTGATTTAAGGAAGACCTTGGAGTGCACTAGGAAGCATGGTTTGAGGATGAACCCGAACAAGTGTGCTTTTGGAGTCTCGGCTGGCGAGTTTTTAGGCTTTTTTAGTCCATAAAGGAGGGATCGAGGTCGGCAAAAAAGCATGGAAGCAATAGACAAGGTGGTCCCTCCAATCAATCTCACCGAGTTGCAATCACTAGGCAAGATCAATTTCGTGAGAAGATTCATATCTAATTTGTCAGACAGAGTGTTGCCTTTCTATCCACTGTTGAAGCTTAAAAAAGATCAAGAGTTTGTATGAGGTGACATACAATAGAAGGCTTTCGATGAGATCAAAGAGTACATGAAGGCGCCACCCGTATTGGTACCTCCGCAACTTGACAAGCCTTTTAAGTAGTACGTGGCGGCCGACAACCTGACAATAGGGTCGGCCCTCATGAAAGAGTTCGAAGGGAAAGAGAGAGTAATAGCTTACCTTAGCCGGAAACTACTAGATCCAGAGACAAGGTATTCGTCTATAGAAAAGTTTTGCTTATGTGTGTTTTACTCATGTACTAAGCTTCAACATTATTTGTTAAATGCCGAATGTGTAGTAGTTTTTTAGTTCGATGTGATAAAACACATGTTATTGATGCCAATTTTAAATGGAAGAATTGACAAATGGATTTTAGCTCTGTCAGAATTTGATTTAATGTACGAATCTTCCAAAGTAGTAAAAGGTCAGGTTATTGCTGATTTTGTTACCCAACATCGTGATCCCTCTGCTAAGATGGTGACCATTGCACCATGACAAAGGTGGTGGGGCTGGTGTTCTCTTGATTTCTCCCAGAGGTTTGAACTTTGAGTATGCCATCCCTATTGGATTCTTGGTTACTAACAATCAAGCAGAATATGAGGCATTGCTTAAAGGGCTTCGACTGCTTGTCGAAATAAAGGCTGTTGCTGTTGAGGTTTTCGGGGATTCTGAGCTGGTAATGAACCAACTGATCGGCCAATATGAATGCAAGAGTGATATGTTAAAGGGATATTATGAAGAGTGCCGAGAGCTTCTGAAGAGTTTCCAGGTAGCCACCTTGCATCATATCCCTAGGGGGCAGAATGAAGAAGCAAACAGACTGGCTCAAAGTGCTTCGGGATACCGAGAGGATTAGGAAATTCATGCTTTGGATGAAGATCGGGTAATTGGTGACTGGAGAAACGAAATTGCCGATTATTTAAAAAATCCATCGCAGAGGGTTTCCCAAAAGCTCAGGTACAAAGCCCTTAAGTTTGTGATCCTTGATGACCAGTTGTACTATAAATCCATAGATGGAGTGCTCCTCAAATGTTTGAGTCAGGAGGAAGCAAAGAGCCTGATGTATGAAGTGCACGAAGGAGTATGTGGTGCACATCAATTGGCCCACCGGATGAAGTGGATAATTAGGAGAACTGGTTATTTTTGGCCAACCATGCTTGAAGATTGCTTTGAATATTACAAGGGGTGTCAAGACTGTCAGAGATTTGGTAATATTCAGAGAGCTCCAGCGTGAGCATTGAACCCGATTATCATGCCTCGGTCGTTCAGAGGATGGGGCATAGATTTAATCGGCCAAATTCATCCTCCTTCTAGCAAAGGCCATAAGTTTGTGCTGTTGGCTACAGATTATTTTACAAAGTGGGTTGAAGCTATCCCCCTGAAAAAGGTTACATCAGAAAACATGGTCAATTTTGTTAAAGAGCATATAATTCATAGATTCGGGATTCCTCAAACTATAACAACAGATCAAGGGACTCAGTTTACTTCATCTAAGTTTTGTGATTTTGCTGAAGAAATGGGGATCAAGTTATACAATTCTTCTCCTTATTATGCACAAGCCAATGGCCAGGCTGAAGCATCGAATAAGATCATGATCAAAATTATTCAGAAGAAGATTGATGAAAAGCCGAAGAAGTGGCATTCGGTTCTTAACGAGGCTTTGTGGGCTTACCGGATGGCCTGTCATGGATCTACTCAAGCGTCTCCCTATGAGTTGGTTTATGGGCATCATGTTGTGCTTCCATGGGAATTACAATCAGGATCGAGATGGGTTGCGTTGCAGAATGATTTGAGGAAAGGAGATTACAAGGATCTGATGATGGACGAATTGGAGGATTTGCATTTAGTTCGTCTCAAAGCATTGAAAAATATTGAGAAAAATAAAGTACGTGTTGCCAGGTATTATAACAAGAAGGTTAAGGAAAAACAATTCACAGAAGGAGATTTGGTTTGGAAAACTGTATTGCCGATCAGGACAAAGGACAGAGCATTCGGCAAGTGGTCTCCAAATTAGGAAGGACCTTTTCGGGTGGTAAGGTGCACGCCTGGCAATGCGTATATCTTGAAAACTCTACTGGGGGAAGAATTCGCTAGAGCTATTAATGGAAGATTTCTTAAAATATTTCATCCTAGTGTAGAGGTTGGAGCATGAACGGACTTAAAGAAATTTGTGCACAAATAGCCGATACGGAGATATCGCCTTTAGTCAAAAAATATAGTCTGAAGGACTTAGAGAATAGCCGACACGGTATGTGTCACCTTTAGAGCAAAATATAAACACATCATGCAAGCATTCTTCGGGCTAACCATTCTGAGAAAGATTCAAGAGAAGGAAACCTGCAGAGTTCATAAATATTTCACAGAACCAGGTTTTTACATGGGGTCCCTAGTTACAAACTACTCCTCGAACTACTTGTTGAAGACGATCTGGGCGTCTGTGATTTCAGCAATGGCAGTTGCGTGATCTTCATAGCTCTCTAGAAGGTCGTCGATGCCTTCAACATCCTCCGAGGGCACTTGACTACGAAAGCCGGTTGGCTGGACGGAGAAGTCCTCACCGCGTTGGGTAGTCATTGCCAACAGCCTCAGAGTTACGTCGTGGTGCACGCCATGGATGGCGACATGATTGATGCGGCCGTCCGCATTGTCAAGGTGTGCCTCGGCGGTCTTTCCTTGAGCGTTGACCTTGTCGGCGATCCTATTCTCCGCGGCTTTCAGGCGCTCATTCTCTGCAGAAAGCGCTGAACGAAGATGCAAATCGGATGAGCAGAAAGGATTAAAAGAGAAGGTCAAACAGGATTGCTTTTGGCTAACCCATAATGGCATCGCAGAGCTACTTCCGCTGGTCCTCCCACTCAAGTTGATCAATGCAATATTGTTTGGAGATCTTCTCCAACTTTGTGCGGGCCTCATCTCTTTCGCCCTTGAAGCTGACCACCTCCGCAGAGGTGTAGGGGACGTCCGCGGTGTCTAAACCTGAACCCAAGTCCTAGTGGTTGGAGTGGTAGGAATCGAAAGACCTAGAGGAAATGGGCAATGGACTCCCCGGCTGACCTGCTGCCGCCGTAGGGAAAGGGATGCTATGGCTGGTAGAGATGGAACTGATCTTGATGAGGAACAGAGATCAGGTCTAGAAGGATAAACAGAGAGCAAAGATGCAAGGTGATACATCCGGCCGAGGTAGGGTTGGACGAGGCCCGATAAATTGAGGTTGCCCGGACCCCAACAGTTCTTAGGCACACCCACTTAGAGAAAGGCCCAATCTCCCTAAAAGACTAGTTTGATAGGGGAAGGGTGGCTCTCCCTTTTAAGGTGGCTTCCTCCTCCCTAGCTAAGCAAGGTGGGATTATTCAGAGGCTCACATGTTCGCCGCCCGACTACAACTGGGCCACTTGGCCCATTATTTGTTGCGTCTTTGCCAACGGGTAATAATGGAGGATGTCCTCATCATTCCCACTGTAACACCCTAAAATTTGAATACTAAATTAGGTTTAAACTTGATTTGAATTTGATTTATTTTGAAGCAATTTTGTGATGCATAGAATTAAATATATAAAACTTAAATTAATTATCATGTTAGGGTTCACATGGTTGTGCATTGCATGCTCTTGCATTGTTTTTGGGTGACTTGGTTTTCAAAGCCTTGAAAAGAATTTCAAAATCTATATTCGAAAATCGATTTGCAAATTTCAGAAAAAGAAAATCAAAAGCAAAAGGGAAACACTGTTCCTATGCTCAATCTGG
Organism: Microstegium vimineum; assembly: GCA_022036555.1. Classification (NCBI taxonomy): domain Eukaryota; kingdom Viridiplantae; phylum Streptophyta; class Magnoliopsida; order Poales; family Poaceae; genus Microstegium; species Microstegium vimineum. The sequence continues at coordinate 21,925,133 of CM039129.1, read as the reverse complement.
CCCAGAAGGCCTAGCTCCTCGGCCCAGCTCACCCGCGCCTCTCCTCTCTCTTTCACTGCCGAGCGACCCCACTTGTTGGCGCGCCCGCTTTCTTCTCTCCCTCTCTCTCTGTTTCTCTGTCACCCCTGGCCCGCACGTCAGTCCTCCCTTCCTCTTCTCCCTCCTCTGTCGAGTCCGAGCGGGACTCCGCCGTGAAGCGCCGCGACGCCGCGTCCTCTCCGCGGCCACCTCCTCCGCGTGCCGCGCTTCTTCCTTCCTTCCATTAACGCCGTGGCCCCGGCTGTCAGCTCCCTCCCTCCCTCTTCTGTTCGTGTCCGGAGCGGACACCGCCGCCGCGTCGACGCCGCGTCCGGTAACCGCCACCCGCGCGTCTCGCGCCCCTTGCTCGGGTCCGGTGCGAACTCTATCTCGGCTGCCATATATAGCGCCGCCCTCGTGCCGTCCCCTCCCATCTTCTTCGAGCTCTCGGACCGCCACAATCGCTGCAGAGCAGCCGCCGCGTTCCGCCGATCCGCCGTCGAACGAACGCCGTTCCGCGCCGTCGATTGCTCCAAACGTTTCGCCGAGCCGCGCATCAGCAGCACGTGAGTGCCGAACGCGTTATCTCCCTCATCTCCCTCGCCCCTGCGCTCTGTCCAACTCCGCCGCCGTACACCGATGTCGCACCGCCGCGGTTCGTCGTCGTCCGCCCTCCTCCGTCACAACCAAGCCCCGCAGAGGCCACCGATAGCTTCGCCGTGCTCCCCGCATGCTCCCTGCGTCTTCTTCCGGTCGAATTAGGGCACCAGCGCCCTAACCGCCGAGTTCCGCATGTCCGCCGCCGCTGTGCTGCGTCAATGGCGTCTCCCGTCCAGCCCCGAGTCTCGCTTTGGCCCCAGACGAACTCGCGATGCCATCCTCGGTCTCTCGGTGCATTCGGATTTGAAAACGTGGCACCGCAGAGCCCTAACTCCCTCGCGCCGCCGTGCTTTGGCCGCCGGCCATGGCCACCGCCGCGTCGCTCTGCTCTGAACCGAGGAGGAACCGCCGTAGCCCCCCCCCCTTCTAATCTCCATCATCCATCTGTGATCCAACGGTTCACGTGAGCCGATACCCCTTCGCCTGCCTCTTTTGCTAAAGAGCCCCTGCTCTTTTCCCCCTCTCAACCCGCAGTCCCGTAGACGCACTTCAGTAATACGTTTTTCCATCGGGAAAACGTATTCCCTTTTCTGAGTTCAGTTTATTTCCGAAAAATAAATAAAAACCCTAATTCCTAATTTCCTTTTTATCTCTAATCTTCAAATGCTTATATTTTCTTCGTTCTAAATCCAAATCGACCCGTTCGAGTTGCGTTAGATCCGTATTTTCATGCTCTATCCAGTAGTATAGGTTTCACCTATGTTAATTACTTTCGAAAATCAGAGAAAATTACTTTGCTTTTGCTAAACCTATCTCTCTTCAAAATCCCGTTTAATCTCTAACTTCTTCGTTTTAGATCCGATTAGCGTGATTCTCGTATCTGTGTGATCGTAGTAAAGTATAGATCTGTTTTATAATCTTTTCAAAGTCTCTTTATTGTTTATGGTGTAATGTTCTGATCATGCCTTGTTTGCTTCGTGTATGATTGTTCGGATGATTGCGTGGTGATGTTGATCGAGTACAGCCGGTGAGATCTTCGTTGACCAAGAGTTCTTTGCAGCAGATCAGGATCACCAAGAGCTTTGGGATCAAGGCAAGTTTAACATGGGATCATCCTTGTTACCCATTCACCATAATTCAATCTAGCCATATTGCATGTGTCTAATTTGATGCCTATTAGATCTATACCATAGCTTTGTTATCCTTTACCTTGTCACCATGGGTTTACATGCATATGGGTAGCTTTGCTATGCTTACAATAATGGATCTTGAGATGAATCTTGACTAATGATATATGCAACAATGAGATAAAATTGGCTTTTGTAGCAACATGGAATAGGACCCCACTGTAGGGCAAAAGCTGGGATTTCTAATACAACCACAAGTGCTATAATGGCTCTGGCTTTAGTCAAGTACTAAGATTCGTACTAGCATGTTGGCAGTTCGTGAAAGGCACCTTTGTCGAGCTGGTTATGGGGTATAGCTTGTGTGGGGACCGCTGCGGGTGGTACCATCGGGGTGTCCCATATACCCCTTTGCATTGGGTTCGTAGGGTCTATCAACATGTTAGGAAGACTTTTGAAAGACTTCATAGTGTTCCCTGCCCGCTCACCTCGGCAGTGTTATGGGACTAGCTATCCCGGGCATCTGGGTAACATGGCTTGTGGGTAAAGTGTATAACCTCTGCAGAGTGTAAATCTATCATGATAGCCGTGCTCACGGTTACGAGCGGCCTGGAAAACTCACAGTGTAGATGATCATGTTGTTTAATTGTTAATGTTGGATATTAATCTTATCATGTGGTTATTAATTGGGCTATGCATAACTAAAGTTAAGTGTTAGTGAAACTTGACCAAGTTAAAAGCAACCGCAGTACAAACAGTGTCAACCTTTTGAGCTTCATAACCCTATGTTACTCTTGCTGAGTACGTAAGTGCTCACTCTTGCTTTCTCAACCCCTTCAGATGGCTATGAAGACTACCGTGAGGAGTACTAGGCTAGTGGTCAACCAGTCGGCGTTCCCTGTGAAGTGGAGCTTCGTCGCGAGAGTTATCTTTATATTCCGCTGTTATGTTATTTAAATATTATTCGTTATGTAATAAACACTCAGTGATGGTACTATTTAAAGATTTGTCGGCTTATGTGTGTGATTGATCTCTGGGCACACATGAGTTATTCATATTCAATTTTATCCTTAAAATTGGGTGTGACAAATTGGTATCATACCAAATGATACATCCGGCCGAGGTAGGGTTGGCCGAGGCCCGATAAATTGAGGTTGCCCGGACCCCAACAGTTCTTAGGCACACCCACTTAGAGAAAGGCCCAATCTCCCTAAAAGACTAGTCTGATAGGGGAAGGGTGGCTCGCCCTTTTAAGGTGGCTTCCTCCTCCCTAGCTAAGCAAGGTGGGATTATTCAGAGGCTCACACGTTCGCCGCCCGACTACAACTGGGCCACTTGGCCCATTATTTGTTGCGTCTTTGCCAACGGGTAATAATGGAGGATGTCCTCATCACAAGGGGGAATGAAATTGATTCTTACCCGTGCTGCCGATTGCGCCATGCTCGGCTCCCTTCGGGTGCTCCTTCGGCAGGACGCTTGCCACGGTTGTCGCCTCCCTCCATTGTTACTATGTGAGTTAGGGTTTCCCTCAGGATTGGTTTCAACAGAAAGGGTGAAGACGAAGGCAAGAGTGTTTGACTGGAACCGTTGATAGAGGCAGAAGAATGAAGGTTTATTTATAGGCCGAGTAAGAATCCCAAACGACAGACTAGGGTTTTCCCTCTCAAGTGGGCCGTTACTGGAATGGGCCAGGCTCGGGTATATCAAAGGTCGCTCGGCTATATCCCTAAACCGAAAATGATCGGCTATCTAAAAGCCAGAGGTGAATCGGCTATGCTGTAATCGGGAAGAATAACAGAGCCGATTATACTATCATACAGGTAGGAATATATAAGAGGCAAGACAGTAATGACAATCGATTGTTCAGAAACAAAATGTGTTGCACTTAATCTACTACAAACTATATCTCTACCGATGTAGAAGCTGATTGATGGCGTCTAGGGCCTCAGTCTTGATTCCGGTTAACGTCATCCAGTACTTTTTGGTCTTCATCTTCAGAACTTTGGATGCTGAATAGCTTTGCTTTGAGTTGTTGAATTTCTTTCAAAAAGATTGACGTTTTTTTATGAAGTTGCTTCTATGGAATTCGGCAAAACTGTCATCTTGGCTTCATGAGATTGGATTTTGAGATTCAATTCAGATAATTGGGCTTCTAGTCTGATTCTCTCATCCTTCACAACTTTCAACTCAGATTCCAGTGTCACCAGTGAATCTTTAGCAGCCTGAAGATTGGAGTATAAAGCTTTAGCTTCTTGTTTCTTCAGAGACTTGCTATCCTGCAGAGCAGTCTCAAGGCTATATTTTTGTTTGCTCTCTTCACTATAGCAAAATAGTCATCAAGCTTGGTTGCAGACTCCAAAGAGGCCTTGAGAGCAGATGGGAGATCTTGATTAATGAGCTCGAGGATGTCCTTTATCTGATCTGAATCTTGGACTAGGATGTTGATGTCCTTATTCAGCAGGTGAGCTATGTCCTGCAGCTAAGCTTGATTTTCCTCTGATAGAGCCTGTTGGGAGGTCGCTTCTTCCCCTTTTTTTACTAATGAAATCTTCGACAGTGAAGGAAAAGCTGGTTGTTGCTTTGGCAGTATTCTTGAGAAAGGAAGGAGTGTTCCAGAGTTAGCCGATTGGGTAACATGTGCTGAAAGGATAGTTTAAGGAGGTATGTTACCTGCTGTGTTGATTGAGCCTCTGGATGGACTATGTCTTGATCTGGTTGAAGACTTGATTGGGTACCCAAGGATGCTGAACCTGGAGCTGGACCAGAGGAATGTTTTCCTGCTGGATCATCTAGGATTTTATATATTTCCAACAATGCAGTTGGTAGAGTATGAGAATAGAAAATAAATGCTTCATGGAAGGAAAAGGAAGTAATTAGCCGAATAGTACCAATGTGTTTGGAGGTTTCGTGGGCATCTGTGCTTTCGGTTTCATGGTCTGTATCCGCAACTTCATGGGTAGATGCATCCTCAGTAGGGGCTTGAGGAGGCATATCTGCTGGTAGAGAATTGCTTGACCCAGAATTTCAACATGTGGCTGCAGCAAGAGATGATTAATATAAAGGGAATCTGTTGACACCAATTTTTTGGCACGTGTCAATATAATCTAAGGATTGTGCTGATCGGCAAGAGGCTGGTTGCAGTTCCTTATCGGGATCGGGATAATATCGGTCAGACTGCCGATAGAGGCAAGAATGTTGCTGATGAAGACAGATTTGTTGCCGATGGAGGTAGAAAGACTGTTGATAAAAGCAAAGGTCAGCTTGCCGATGAGGGCTAAAGGCTGTTGCCGATGAGTGGTAGATGCTGCCGATGGAAGCAGAATGACGTGGCTGGCATCAGCAGAGAGCTACCGATGAAGGAGTGTTGCCAATGAAGAATGACATGGTTAACGTGAACATACAGTTGCCGATGACACTAAAAGGAGGTTGCGTATCGAAGGATGTCAATGGAAAGTTTCATCGGGAAAGAGGCATAAGGAAACTGGTGATCTTATACCAGTATTGTTATAGAAGTTTGAGTCCGACTCTTGCATGAGTCATTTTATTCCCTTAATAATAGTAGAATATGTTTAGGAAAAGGTTGTTTCTGTTTGGGTCCGACTCTTGCGTGGGTCAATTATTTCCTTTAAAATAGGAGTTTGTTTTTTTTAGGAAAGGTACGAGTCGTATCTATCTACAACTCCCTCTGCCGGAGTATAAATAGGTACCCAGGGTGCTTGTAAACAATCATATCCAAGCATATCAAACACATCATTTTTATCTTATTTACCTTTCTAGAAATTTACCTTACCGCATTAGGTATTAGTTTATTTACGAGTTCTTCAAGTTTTGATGGCTGCATCTCATCGACCTCCATCAACCCTTGCAAGTTCCGCGTGGGAGTAATCTAAGCCTTGACGTCCGGCGCATCGCTGTCGTCTCGTTTAGTTCTGCTCTAGTTATCTTGATCAGGTTTGAACTTTGACATCTAGGCGCATCGCCGTTGTCTCGTTCAGATCTTGTTCTGTTTATCGTCCTTGTCGATTAACTGGTCAAATCGTCTGGCACGCCTTCAGATATCGAATTCGGGTATAAGCCTGAGTGTTCGCAGATCCTGACGCTTTTTGTGTCAACACCTCTTTTGGCACGCCCAGTGGACCAATTATACATCTACTATGGATGATCATAACCGCGTCAATCCGAAGAACATCATCGGAGTCTCCGAAGCCAATCTGAGAGATGATCAGAAGCAGCTATGGAGCAGGCTAGGAGGGGTATAAGTGGTTATATCTCAAATCCTTCAGCCAAAACAGAATCGGCGAAGCAGTCCAGAAGCAAGATCCGCCGTCGCCACGGCAGGTCACTTTCGATGCCCATCCTGGTAAATTACAAGAGATGGTTAATTCTGCATTAAATAATGTGTTAATTAGCCAATCCAATGTGATGTCCGATACTGTAATGCAATGCTGTTAAGCAAACTTTCAAGGGAGGACATGCACCATATTATGTTTTGGTCCGAGTATCGTCAACTCGGATCGACATCTGTTACGATCCCATTGGCGGTTCCAAGGGTGTCTTCACCGATTATGAACGATCTGCCGATGAGATCATGCCACCAAGATCAAGCCTAGCAAGCATCACTCAGGTGAATACAAATCTGGTGGCCTCCCAAAAATGTCTGGACCTGTGACCCAGAACAGCCAACTGGTGGGGATACGGTATGTTTGCAAGTCCATCTCAAATTTCCCGATTGGCCAAGGTAAAACCTGCAGGGGGGAAGATTCCCCTGGGTCGGAAACACCTGAACAGCCGAGGTTCTAGTTGATGCATTAGCACTCTTCTCCAAAGGTGCAGTTGCCAAAGGGGGAAATTTTAAATGGCAATACCCAGAGGTCTTACCCCAACCATCGGGAAAAATCACTTGCCGAACAACAAGGCCCACAGCTGCAAGCAACCCTGGGGCAAGGGTTTTTCAAAAAACCCCG